>VWZU01010907.1:1118488-1161780 GCA_013397095.1 Sterrhoptilus dennistouni
AAAAAAGTGGCAGAGGGAAAAATAAGCAATAAAGCCCAGGTTTTTCAGAGTGAGGTAAGACAGAAGACAGCAATAGCTCAGGGAAGAAGACAGCAGCTTTGATGGTGACAAAATAGCAGCTGAGCTGTAGAATGAGGCAAGGGAGATGTTGGAAACAAACTTGCAAAAATGAGAGGAAAGAGGAATAAGCTCACTGTGAGAGGTAAAAGAGAAAGAGGAGGGGAAATAAGACTACTCTTGTAAGTCAACATGTTAGAAACACTTAATGAAGGTGCTGCTTGTGCAGAGAAAATGACTTAATTGCCCACCTTGTGCTGCGGTGTGTAATTGCAAAGTGTCTACAGTGTGAAACCTGATGTTGCTGTTGCTCCACAGGGAGACCCTGTGTGCTCTGGGTGTGCTGAGAACAAACCCAAGACCCAGTCAGTGGTGGGGAGTCTTGCCCAGGTGGTGGAGCGAACCAGCTGTTTGTTGCTTGAGCCATTCCTGAGGGGGATCCATTGTATGTGTCATGGTTGTCATCTGCTCTTGGCAGCACAGAGCTGTGAGTTATATCCTGATACGCAAAGAGCAGGAGATTGAAGCTTTGTTTGTTGTTCCAGTGCAGAGCTGAGCCCTCAGAGCTGAAATCCTAGCATAGTGTGCTTTGTGGCAATTTGGGGCAGTCCTGGAACAGTGAACCTCCCTCTCTCCCCTGCATGCTCTGGGGTCAGCTCCAAACCTGAAGAAAGTCCAAAGAGAGATGCCAAAGAAGCTGCATCTTCTAGGCATGTTAAATGTAAGATGAAAGAGGAATAGCTTAGAATCAGAGTCATTAAGGTTGGAAAAGACCTTCAAGGTTGTCATACATTGACTGAGTACCACCATGCCCACTAAACCATATAATGAAATGGTACATCTATGTATTTTTGAACATTTTCAGCATGGTGGCTATTTCATTCTCAAAACTAAACTTCATTCTCGAACCTGAGATTTCACAGGACTGGAAGAGGCACGTAATGGGGTGATGATTTCAGCTGTTCTCTTTTCTCATGGTCTACCAACACTTCTCTTCAATAAGTTTCAGTTTCTTTATTTCTGTATCTCATAAAATTCCCTACCCTGCAACATGGTATCAAGGTGCAAGACCTTTTGTAATTCTCTGTTATTGTTTTTATATAATTTACAGGATGTTCCCTGCAGATTGGTGTTTATTTGTTTTTGGTTTTGTTCTTTTTTTTTTTTTTTTTTAATTTTATTTTAAGATGAGGCAGAGGAAAGTCACTTGCCTCTCTATGAGTCAGCAAATCTACCATAAAATTAGGGTTTTAGTCTGAGATAATTCTTCATGTCATGGCATCCTTTTTAAGCCCCCAAATAATTTTTAGTAGCATTAAAGACGTTATTAGCAATATGTGGAAATTACTAGTCATGTGAGAAGTCAAACTGAATAGGAGGTGAATGTGATGGCAAAGGTTATGTCTGACATACCTGTGAATGTGTGTTTGAAATAGTATAGTCACACTACAGTCACTGCAGCCCCTATTCCTGTTTGGATGTAGCAAGTGCTGTTTTTACTAACCCAGAAATTATATGTAGTGTATTTATACATACTACAGAAGCACCCTCAGGGACAACCAGAGATGAAAGCCCTTTAGGCTGTGCATTCTTGTTATCTCAGAGTATCCCAGACTTCTCCCAGCACTTGTAGGTCCCACTACAATACTTCCATAAAATCTCCAGTCTTCTCCTGAGAAGCTGATGAGGACACACTTGCCCTCCTCAGAGAGATGCTGTTCACCCTGCCCAGCCATCCCTTGAGCTCTGCACTGCCCAGACAGAGCCAAGAGGATCCTTGTCCCAAGCTGGGGCCAAATTTGTACATAACAAGACACAGAAAAATACTGTGACTACCACCTGGGGCAAATATAATTTAGCAAGAAAGCAGTTGTGCTTACTGTAATAATTAGTAGTCTCAGTGATTCCGTATTATTGTCAGAGTTTGGCATGTATGGCATAGAGACAAACCTTCTGCAAGGGAAGACTGGAAGGAGCAAAGTGCTGGATTTTCTAGTTCCCACAGACTGCTCCTTCCTTGCTCAAGGGACAGAGAGGGAAAAGGACAGTGTGAAAAAATGGGCCAGTAAATAGGAGAAGATGATATCTCTGGTGGAAAATTAATAAATGTTTCTTGATTACTGGGGATTAAGCCCTTCATGGTTGTTTTGGAAAGACACTGGGAGTTAAAAGTCAGGGACCACTTGAGAGACTGTCTCCTCTAACTGGCCTTTGAATGATGTTCAAAATACATCTGCAAGGCTGACATCCTCACTGGTAATGTTTTCACTTATGCCGCAGATTAAATTACTTTCTTTAAGGCATCTTTGCTCTGTCACTGTTCCTGAGAGGGTGTCACTGTTCCTGAGATGGGGCTCAGTGAGAGTGTAAGTTATGGACACACAAAAGGTTGTTAATCCTACTATTTTCACTCCCAGGGGGAGAAGACAAACCAACTAAAGGCTGTTTCAGGGCTAATTCAACTTTTTTAATATCAATTCAGCTCACCATGGATGAAGGAGCTACTAACTTTGGGACCTGGGGACTGTTCTGCTCATAGTGCTGAAGAGACAGGAGTAAAAATTTGCTGGCATTAATTCAAGAACATGTAATGTTCCGTGGCTGCTGTGTCACACATGGTCAGTCTACCAGCTGCACTCATATGCAGCTGGCTGCTCTTACACAGCTTGTGATGGGGTGGGATATTTTTGACTATTACTCCTCTTTGCTGGGGGTGGTTGGGTTTGTGTATCTGGAGGTCCCATCCATTTTATTCTCAAACCATGTTTTTTAGCCCCATCTCACTCAGATTCATATCCAAGCTCCTGGTAGATTAAGTAGATTTATTAGATTCTTTTAACCTAAAATCGGTGGTTCCATCTCATTTTCCTTGGCCTATTGACACTGGGGGACTGGAGGTTTTAAAAATGCGGCCTCTGTGCCTCTTCTGCCCCCACCTGTGGTCTGTCTCATCTCTGCCCTTCCTGCAGTGACCCTTCTCTGATGGAAATGCTTGTTTAGGATTTAGGGAGGCAATCAAAAACAGAGAATCATATAACACTGAGGTATTATTCCTTTTCTGGGCCACCTTGAGCTGCTGAGCTATAGCATTTCATGGCAGGTGCTGCTGCATTTTGGAGATATATGGGCTAAATCTGATGCACAAACCTTGAGGTGGGTTGTGATCCTTCAGCTGGCAAGTGCTCATGCATGTTGTTTGTGTTGTTGATTTATGCAGACAGGCTGAGGTTGGCTTTGTTTCTGGCAACTCTGGAAAGCAAAGCCTGTTTTCCTGTCTCTGGATCCTGTATGTGGTGCTGCTGCAGGCAGGGAATGGGGGCAGAGTTGGCACAGGGGCTGGATGCTCCTGGCCTTTCCAGCTCTCAGTTTCTCAGTCTGCACTGTCTCAACAAGTGGGGTTTGTTGCACAGTGTCTGCTTTAACTGGGGAGGAAAGTGGCTGTGAGGAGAGAAGGGTTGGAAGGGCTGGAAAGGGAAATGTGGTTTTGTTGTTTGAGTCTCAAAACTTGTTACAGTGAGATGACATTGATAACTGCAGCTTGGAGGGTCAATGGATGAACTTTGCTAATTTTTCAGTTATTAGGGAAGGCAGAGCAAGCAAGGAAAAGGGAAAGCCTGTTTGTGGGAAGTCAGACTTTAAATAATATATTTGTGCAGCAACAACAGCAAGAACCCAGTTATGGTCTGTCATCTCACTGCAAATGCAGATAAAAAATTGGTCTTTGCTCAAAGATCCTACACATTTAGTGTAAAAGGGGTATTTACAGGTGGATCTAGAGGGATGGAACAAGAAGCATTAGCAGTGCTCACAGTTTGCCCTCAGTATAAACTGTCAATAATGTTGTATATACTACAGGAACAGCTTATTTGAAGAAAAGCTATTAGAAGAGTCAGCAACGCAGCTTCATGCATCTTTGCCTCTTCCAGCTTGTGCCCAGCAACTAATAGGTTTGGGGTGAGTGCAGTAAAAATCTGACACACGATCAATAAGAGCTGGCACACATCTGTGAGAAACTGCTATTCCCAGCAGGAGGCAAGGGAAAGCACAGCAGGAACCACAACTCAGGGCTAAGTTGCTCTGTCAAGGTGGTCTTGGAGTGCTTGGGCTGTGCTCTGGCACCAGCCCTCAGTGGTAAAGCTTTCCCAAGGACAGTGTGCTGTGATTTAAAAAACATGGTGGGTGCTCCTAGTGGAGCTCCCCTGCTCTATGTCAGCTCCTCAGCCTTAGCTGGAAATACTAGGAGATAGATCCTGGATGAAGCTTGGGGGGTCCAAAGAGCTTCCTTCAATAGTAAACAAATGGGCACTTTCTTCTGGAAGTTGTTTGTGGTGTCTCAGGGAAAAAAAACTATGAGCCTTATCAGCTCTCTTAATTCAGCTGCAGAAGGATTTTCCAGAAGGATCATTTTCTCTTCTGTAAATACATTGGATGTTATCCCTGACAACAGGAAAGGAAAGAAAAATGAGTGAGCAGCTCTGAATTGAGAGCTGGAGGCTCTCAGAGAAACAGTGTGACTTCCATGTAGCATAAGCTGAGCCAAAACTTGGCTGAATATTCTGGTGAAGATGAAGTGAACTAAAAGATAAACTGGCTGAAGAGAGCCCTGTAGTACATAAATGCCAAAAATATGTTTCTGGCAAAGCCATATGACATTATGCCTGTCTTTATCATTCACTTTTGTGTCCTTTGGCTCTGTAGCCTGAATACTCCAGGGAAGAGCAGAGGTGGGAAATCAGAATTATAAGTGCACAACTAATTTTAGAAATGCCACTATGGCACATCACTGCTCACTGATTTATTTAAATCTCTGGCTAGAAAATTGCTGGTTGTAGAAGAATGAGCTTATTCTGGAGACAACAATTGGAAAACATTAAAAATGAGACGGATAAAATGTCTTTCGGATTTCTGTCATTTTTCATAGCAGTCAGCTATTAAAAACCCAAATACAGCTTCCTTCAAAAAAACCCAAAATATTTCCAAGGTGCAGACAGCTTTTGTGCTACAATTCTGAGTTGGAGAACTGAAGAGGTATCAGAAAAAGCTGCTCAGTGTCTACATATGACTTTAACTTGGAAGAGTAACCATTTCAAATGTCACTATTGATTTCACAAATGACTCTATTGATGTTGAACAATGTGGCTGGATAACACACATATTATAAACAAGAGAAGTCTCAGGTTTTTTTCTCTATTTTGGTGTTTTGAGACAATGTCATTAAAGCAGCCATTATCTTCCATTACTCTAAACATGCTGTTGGTAGGGTTTTCCAGGATTATACTACAATGCTGATAGCTTTCAAAGGACAGTAACTATCAAACTTATCTCCTGGTGTGATGCACTGGTACAGGAACTGGCACTCATAGCAACAGGGGCACTCCTGTAAACTCACAGAGCTGCAAGGCACAGACTCAGCCTTTCACAGCTCAAATGGAGAAGTGTTTCCAAGTTGTAGCTGTTCATATTTCTGAATTACTGTCACCTCCCAGGCACCTCTGTGGCTGTGCAGGACAGGGAGATGCAGTGGCTGAGCCAAAGCAGGGTCCTGGTCCCTCTCAGAGGTGACACACTCTTGGAGTCTGTCACTGAGGCTCCTGTGCCTGCAGCCCTGGGCTCCAATGGACCCAGGGAAGAGCTTCCTGATGAGCCTCTGCAGTGTGACAGGACAGGGAATTTAATGGCATTGTTGCCATGGCAGAAAGAACTGAATGGGTGGTTACAGGAGTGGTTAGGGTTTCCACTTTAGATAATCCTATCCAGTGCAAGGAATATTCTAACCAGAATTTTTTTTTCTGCTTAAAGTTGTCAGTGCTTTTTCAAACAGAACATTTTCTATAAATTGATTTTTTTTTTCTGGATACAATCAGTTTTTAAATATGAGGGGTTTTGTTTGGGAGGGAGCTTCCCATGTTGTTTTGGACAGCACAAATCCTTTCTTATATAAGCAGTTACATTCATTGTAAGGTAGTATATTGTTAGGAAAAGAGATTGATATTCCAAATTTACCTGGGGAACAGTAGTGGATAAAAAATGTAGTTCCAGAGAAGGAGAGGAGAGCCTGTAATGGAGTAAACATCTTTCATTGTTGTGAGCTGAGTGATAACCAAGGCAGGTAGGTGCTAGAAACAATCAAGTGTAATTGGTCTGTTGGCATTTTAATAAAACCTTTAAAGCAATAAAAACGTTTTTATGAAAAACAGGTTTGGGCAGCTTTTCTAAGGAGGTCTTAACTTTAACTGCTGGTTTAAATGTTAATTATGGTTTTATGAAACATCTCTCCACAGCAGGTGATGAGCAGCAGGGAGGAGGTCTGGTGTAGTCAGCCCTGTGCCTGTGAGATCACGTCCCTGTGGAGCACATGGTTCCGCTGTGGGTTCTCCTTCTTCATCTCCATGTTCTTCATGAAATTTGGCCAGCTCAGGGAACATTTATAGACCTCTCCTGCAGACACCTGGGGGTATCTGCAGTGTGTAGAGATGAGAGGAATCTGTGGGTTTGCTGTGGCATGTGAGTGAGGGCTATTTATAGCCAGGGAAGCTGAAAAGGTAGGTATTGAAAATAAGCAGATTATGTAAAAATCAGTCAAATAGTAGTTTTCCTGCAGGTTATAAAACAGCCTTTGTTAAAATAGAAAAGCACAATCTTTAGGATATATCTTTACCTTTTTTTTTTTTTCCCCTGGTATTGCCTGTATCTTAATGTTTGGAGAAAGCACAGGAATCCTACAAAAACAATTTTCATAGATGTTGTTTTTAACACCTGTTTAGGAGTTAAGAATTGCAAAGCCATTCACAAAGAAATCTTGCTTTTGTATCTGCTCCTACTTAGGAAAAAAACCCCAACCTAACCAACCAAGAACCCTTTAGACCTATATTGTCTCTATTTTATGACCATTAGGCAAAAACACTATAAAAAACACTTAGATAAATTTGTTTACCCGATTTTGAATTGCAGGTAATCTGACTGTCTCTTAAAAAAGGTCTCTTAGTGGTGGTCACTCCCAGTTTGAGTACAAATCCCAAGATACTTGCAGAGTTTCTTGCAGTCTAAACCACAAGGGGCCTTTTGTGACAATTATAGCAGCTTTTTACATATATGTTAATCTTCTTTATTTATTCCTTTTGCCTTTGGAAAGTTTACGTTACCAGGCAGTCAGAGAAATGTAAGTGTATGTACAAGCTTTCCAAAATACTGGGAACTGAATACTTCCAGCTCTCTCAAATTTGTTTTTTTAAAATAAAGCTTTGATGATATAGAAATCATAATCTTCTCATTTCTCCTGGGGCCCCAGTTCTGATTTTGCCTGTGAAAGGCTGCTGCTATTGTATCTCTCCAGAAGAGCAGAAATGCAGTTTTTTGAAACATAACAGATTCATAGTCTAAAAATAATATAATGGTGTGGGTGAGATTAAGAGGGCAAAAGAAGAAATAGCTGATACAGTAAAGTGGGAAAAATGACAAGTCTGTTCAGTAAGTATTGTGTGAGACAATATCCCATTTATTTGGGATATTTGTGGTATTACAAGTGCACCCTCTCAGTGGGGACTGCCGTGGGCTGCTCATTGCACAGCCATGAGATAAAATTGATCCTTCCCTCATGTGCTCAAGCATCTCTGCCTGGACATCAGGAGACACTTTATAGCTCTCAGACTCCCTTGGAAAGCCAATGACAGAAGTATTTAGAGGAAGGAAACTTTATTTCTCTGAAAAGAAACAAGCACCTATAGAAGAATCCAGGACAGGAAGGAAGTCTTTGCAGGGGCTGAGTTCTGTTCTCTTCTGTCTGAGGCAGGAACACAATGTGGTTTTTCCTTAAGTGAATAGTCTTTGTGGAGGCCAATTAGAATCTGTCCATACTGTGCTCAGAACAGGACTGCAGTGCACTATTGGACCGGCACTAGTTTGGAATGATGGGCTCAGGTGAGAATGGAGCTCCACAGGGGCTACAAAGGAGGCTGAGGAGGAAGCAAAAAGGCTGGAATAGTCAGCAGATTAACCCAAAGTGAGGCCCATGTTTCTGTAGGCAGGCAGTTCCCAAGAGTGGGCAGTGCTCAGAGAGCCTGGGCACATCTGCACATCACTGCCGGGTACACGGATCCCGCTGCTCCACTCCCACGGCTGCTATTTGAAGACTGTTCAAGGCTTTTGCTATTTTAGTGGCTCAAAACCTTTCAAATCCATATCTATATTTATGCACAGCTTGTGTATATTCATTTCTGTCTTTTGCCAATGCTGGCTTTCAGTTCAAACAGCTCTTCTGCTTCCCCCATTCCTCACTTTCCCAGCATAATTAAAGGGAATAGTCATATTCTATCTTAACAGCTTACTGAAAAGATAACATTTGTGGTTTGAAGAGGAAAAATACCCTGAAAACAACCTTGTGATCCTTTTTGGAATTTCTTCACATTTTTTGCCACCTTGTTTTATAATATTTTGTGTTATTTATAAGCATGAGAGACCTTAATGCTGGATGTACTTCTCTTAAAGGTTTCTTGAAAATATTTAAATTTAAATTCGGGTTCTTTTTGTACCCTTATGATTTATTACAGGAAAAATAATATAGACAAGAAGAGTGCCTAAAAATATGCATTTTTTTTTTTCTTGCTTTATATTTTAGAATATTGGAAATGTCAAGGCTCATCTTTGTTACTGTGGAGGAGGCTGTGGCATGTGTTGGAGCCCAGCTGCTGGGAGCTCCTGAGATCTCAGTCTAGCTCTGTTCCCTGAGTGCTGGGAAGCAGAGCTGGTGGCACTAGAGAGTCCCTTGGTGGCCAGTGCCTCACTGACATCTCCCCTGCATCAGCAGCAAAGCCCACAGGTCTTGGCTCAGCTGCTTTGCAGAAACAGGCTGCAGCATTGATCCCGTGAGGGCGTGTCAGTGACTTTGCCTCTCTGATTAGCAGTTCCCTTTGAGCTCCTTATGAATTCCCATAATTTCCCTTATTAATTTCTCCAAACTGTTGGAAGATGCTCCAGGTATAATTCTGGTGATGTTTTGCTCTTTGCTTCATCAATTTCTTTTAGCATCTCCTCCTTAGATATGTCTGTCCTTGATTTCCACTTTTCCATATTCTTCATAACAGATTAGTATTTCCTCTAAATGATAACCCCAATGGGACAAATTACCCTTTTAATTTTGATTTAACTTCACATATGAAGGATTCAATGCATGGGATTGTTCAGTGAAGCTAAGCCCCAGAATTAGGAAGGGATCAATCAAACAGATTATCTTGGCACAGATGTCACATTTATAGTCTTCCTTTACCACAAATTGCTAAATTAACTGCAGACACAAGTTCAGGTGTGACTGAGCTTCACTCTGGATTCATGGTCAGAGCCATCCAGGTTGCAACTGAGCTGCTCTGTCAGTAGAGCAGCTGTCACTGGATATTTGTGCCAGGGCTGGGCACTGGTTTTACAGCATTGGTTGCAGATGGTGGAAATGCATTAATTGCAGCCTCCTCTGTCATTTCTGGTGCTTGTCACAAGGTAGTTGCAGAGGTGGGGAAAAAATGCATAAATTATTTTGCAGGAATGCTTAAGGCTTCCATCAAAGCTTTAACAAGAGCAGTGAGACAGGTGATGGGAGCAGTGCACAAAGGGGAAGCAGCTGACACTGTCTCGTACAGCTTTTGTTTTTAAAGCTGTGCAGATAAATGGTGACAAAGGCGGCAGATAAAAATGGTTGTGATTGACTGGCCCCTTTGTATTGAATTTGGGACCAATGATTTACTGGAGAAGGTAGAGGAAAAAAAAAACCTAAGTAACTAATAGGCATCCAGGATATTTTAAATTTTTTTTAATAGCTTCTAAAATTTCATTAGAATCCAGTGGATGATTATCCTGTGTTATTAATGAGCTTCACTAGATGTCATGTGGAGTTTGGGAACATTAAAAAGCCACTGTAGTGATACAGGGATGGGAAAAAAGCATATAAAAAGTAACCATTTTTCTCCTCTTGAGTCTAGTTTTATTAAACAAGCTTGGAGGGTGATTTTTCTACTTTGTAAAGGAGGAGGGAGGGCTTTGTGAGGAAGACTCAGGAAACCTCTGGGTTTTTTTGCATTTTTAAAGCACTTTCTTGAACTCCTCCCATTTTTTTTTTTTTTGTGTTCTTCTGAATACCAGGAGTAGATATATAGATAGATACCACCAAATTCTGTATAACCTCAAAATGTAAGTTTGGGTGGGACCTTAGCTGGTCGTCTTGTCGACTGCTAAAATAGGAACCAAACACACCAACACATCTCAGTCATTTGTGAAAGGTATTTGTCCAATGTTTCCCTAAAAGTCAGAAATCATGTTGAGGTGTTGATGCTTTAGACCATCTACCTCTATTTCACTGCTTTTTTGCTGGACAATTTTCCTCCATGTCTATTTGGAACCCATTTCTTCTCACATTTGTCTCTCTACTCACTTTTCTTTGATATCCTTCCTATAAATCACACATCCCCTTTTTATTACTGCAGCCAGAATTCATGTCATGACCATAAACCATGAAAAATTTCTATCTGAATCACCTTTTTGGGTTCATAGTTGACTTTTTAGCTGTGGTAGATGATGTATTTTGTAGTAGTGACTTATTCTCCTTACTTTCTACCCCCTGCCCTGTGCATCACTTCAGGCTTCCCTGGTAAAAGCAATCTGTCAGTGACCAAAGTGCTAAACCAAGGAGCAGTTCTTGGGAACGCCTTCTAAAAGATCTCTCTGGTTGACATCTGTCTGCTGAGCCCATGGTAACCCAGCCACTGGAGGTAACTGAAAGATTTTAATGTCAAAATGCTGTGTGGTACTAATTCACAGGTTTTTAAACACAAACACAATAATTAATTGATAAATTGTTCTTTGACCCCCAAAAAAGGATGGTTTTAAAAACCTAGTTTTTCAGATGAGATCATGCTGGAGGTTTTAATTACATTTTCCCCTAAAATTTTTGGTGATGTAGTCTAGAATTCAGTTTTATGTTATTTACCCAGGATCAGCATTAGCTTTGTTAGTTTGTAATTCTCTAGTTTATCCCTTCTATATTTTTGGGCATTCAAATGATGTTGGTAATCCTGCAGTCATTTGAAATTTTGTTTCCCAAGTTTTGTTGAAATTAACTTTACCAGGAGTTCCTCATCTCTTAAAGGATCTTGGTGCAAGATATGTATCTGTTGTTTTTAAAAGATGTTTAATTTTAGCAAATGCTACCTCACATCCCCTTTTCATCACAGATGGCAATCTTTCTGTTCCACCCTCGGTATAAAATTCCTGCTCAGTTTGATATACAGACAAAAATATCTATCCTCTGAAAATTTTTACTTTTTCTACATGCCTAAGAACAGTTTTTCCATGTGCCTGTAGCAATAGCTCATGCTGAAAAAATTGCTGTAATTATTTCTATCTGTATTGGTCATTTAATTGTTCCCTTCATTTCCTTATTATCAGTCAAATGTTTTGTAAATTATAAATGCCATTTCCTTTCAATTTTCTTCCTGACTCTATAAATATATAAAAATTAATGCCTTACTGCCATTTCCATATCCTCTTTCAATATTTAAGAAGATTTTTTTTTCCCAGTAGAGCACTGACATGACTTGGGGATTTCTGGCTTTTGGAGCCTCCAACAAGAAATTTGAGAACAGTTCCCACTACAGTCTTCTTTTAGGATTTCTTCCTTTAAATTTGTGTTCCTGTCAGTGATACTGACAATCTCACTGGTTTGGCCAAAATCACCCCTTTCAAAAGTTCTTATACTGCTGGTCACTGGTGTTTTTTGTTTGCACACAATAAATGTAAACGGATTGTCACCATAATCTTCAGTACCTAAGCAACCACTCATTTTTAGGTCACAATTGATTTTTCTTTGTCTATCAAAATGAGGTCTAGTATTAAGTTGCACTATGCTAGGTAGAAAATTTGCTCTTCCAAGAAATTACCTGTTATTTTTTTAGAATATTTGAGAAAGTTTAATTGTTGCTTGCACTTGTTCAAAGAAGGGATCCCAAGAGAGGTCACCTATAATAAATATGAAGCCCATAGATCAGGTTTCTTCATTCTCCAGTGAGACAGAGAAGCTGAAAACAGGTAGTATCCAGTTCTCCTGAGTCAGTGAAATGATGATCCCAAATGTTTTGTTTGTTTTTGCTCAGGAAGTTGATGGCATATTTAGGAGAGTTTACTCCTACCCTGTTACCGTGCTCCACCAGGGAAATATCGGAGCCCTGAAGTGAGGGGCTGCAGCTGCTTCTGGATTCAGTGGGGTAACAACCTTCACTCATGTGCCCCCAGATGAGGCTCAGCAGGCTAAAAGACTTTTCCCCAGGTTTCAAAAGGTTTGAGGTGCCTATTTCTCATGGCAGCACATGGCTTTTTAGCTCTTTTCAATGCCTGGGAAATCCTGAGAAGATGAAACCCATGAAGTTCTAATCTGAAAACCTTTTTTTCAGCCTCCTGAACATCAAACACCTCTTTCAGGCATCACACAGGCATTTGTGGTAGTTCTTGTTTTCTTTGCTGGGTGTTCCTGCAGGAGGAAGTTGGAGTTACTGGAGAGCCTGCTGAGCTATTTCACTCTTGGTAGCCTGTGTGACTCTTCACATTTGGTGTAATTTCTGACATGTTAGTTGAGTATTCGTTAATTTGAAGATGACACACTTCCTTACGAGGCAACAGCAAACCACCAAAGGATTAAACACTGTGAGCTTTTGAGGCCTGAAGTCCAAAGATAAAAACTGGCACATGACATGAGATAAAGCTTCAGACCTGTTATCTGAAACACCTTGAGATTTTGGGGAGAACAGGAGAGGTGGAGCCCCAGTGTTGGTTTCACAGGAGCATGTGTCAGGAGGGAGACTGACACCCTGAGCAGCAACTCATCATGTGCAGGGGATGCTGGGCTGGGTGATACTGTCAAAGCATCAACTCTGCTGACAGCTCAGGCACCCCAACCGCTCTGCTTTTGGGGCTCTGGCTTAGAGATTTATCTGATGAATCCCAACCTGCAGGTCAGGAGACATGTCCAGGGCCACACAGAAATTTACTCCAGGACTTCCAGTCACACGCAGGTCTGTTTTTCCACATTGGCACAATTTTACCCTGAAGTCTCTCTCTTGTACAACACTTGCTTTGCCCTGTCTGTAGTAGACAGCTCACAAAACTGTATTTGTGTGTGTACTTGTTCATGCCACTCTGTCTTAGCCTTGGGGTGGAAAAGCAGTTCTGCTCCTGAAACTCCAAATGAATGTTTAAACACACATATTTATTTGTAGATGCTAATGAATATTATGGATAAGGGATTCTGGGGGATTTGGGGAGGGAAATAATTTCAAATAAGCAAATTATTTAATTTAGAATTACATTTACTATACATAATAATGGACAGCTTTCTTATGGTGCTTTGCAACTATTAATTAATTAACATATGTGCTCTTTTGGAGGTAGGAAACTAATCATTAACAGCCCAGTCTGTCACACAGGGAACTAAATGACAAACATTCATGTTATTTAAACAATTTAGCCATTGTATTGCATGCTCTATTTGTCTCTGCAACTACCACTTCTCCATACATAATGTGGACTAATGCATATGCAAACTAATAGCTTAAACAACTGCATTCATACAACACATGATTGATCATCGTGAATAACGATTTGCCCAGTGTTATATATCTTAGGACTCCCTTAAAATGACAATTAGTCATCCTTGTTTGTGTTTCCTGAAGGTCACTTGAGATTGGTATTTGTCCTCAAATATCTGACCTGAAACATGGGCCAGGAGTTGTCTGGGAAGCTGGTCCCTGATGTAGAAGGTTCTGGAGGGAATCCTATAACATGGTGCTGAAAAACAAAAACTTAGACTGAAGGTGGTGTTGCACATAGCTACACACACTCTTGTAACAAAACCTCCCAACTCAATCTCAGTTAAGACAAAGTGGGAAAGATCAGTAGAAAATCCAGGCTCATTTTGCTGGTGGCAGAGCAGAGACACAGTGGCTCAGTCAATGTGCTGCACCCAAGCTCTCACTGCCTGCACCTTGTGGTGCTGTTTCTATAGGCAGTCTAAGCTAACCCTCATTTTAGCCTATTCTAGCAACCCTGTGGCAGAGAAATCTCTGAGTAATTTAGGGAGCCTTTGTCTCTGCCAAAAATCAGTCAAGGGACGATGGATGGGACAGATGATTCTGCTGGAACAGGAGCTGAGCACCAGGCTTTTGCCTCAGCCAGGAAACTCTGTTCCTGTGGATCATTTGAGGAAGGTGAAGTTACATTCATCCTCCAGGAGCACCAGGTGATCACCCAGCAGTGTGAACCACGTGTGGACAGGCAGCACGTCTAGTTTGAGGTGCTGCTGCAGAGCAGCACTGGCAAAGCTGAGGAAACAAAGTGACCTCCTCAGGGTCCAGCACTTACACATTTTAACAAGTTATTGAAGGCAGGTTGATAATTTTTCTTGCCCAATGTCCTTTTGGGGCTTGAGATGCTGGTGATGAGAGGTGACTTTCATTGCAGGCACAAGCAGACACACAGCTTATCCTGCAGTTCTGCCAGGAGCAGAAGGCAACATGTAACTTGTGATGAACTTCCCACCTCCCCACGATGAGAAGAGAAGCTGTGCCAGGGAGATTTAAGACTCCCTGAAGAAAACAGAGAGGACATAAGGAAAGCTGAGGAAAGCACCCTTGGGAAGGCACAAAAGGAATGTGACAGCTGAGGGAGGAAAAGCAACTGCTAAATAAGCAGAAGTGTTATCAGGCTCAGACACTTGGAGAGCTCAAAAAAGGCAACAGGAATGGAGCACCTGGGAGTGTGTGAGAGCCTGGGGGATCTGAACAGAAGTGGATCTGTGCAGACCCTCCTCAGGCTCCCAGGACACCCAGTCTGTGGGCTGGTGAGAACTTGCCAGTGTGGTCCTCTGATCTCTGCATGGCTCTGTGTGCTCCACAAGGCTTTCTGTGCTGGAACGTGGACTGTCCTTATCTCAGCTCCTGACTGTTCCACTAGCAGTTTGCTTCAATTTTTCTATTTGCCAGTAATCCTATTTCCTTTCTCCTAGTCTTTCCTAAATCAGCATTGCCTCTCTATCATTTGGCCTCTCTCCTTTGTCTTCCCAGTAGCTTCCACACCCTCTCTTTAACTCATTCCATATAGAAACCCAGACACACACAATTCACGACCCTTGGATGACACTTGAATCTCTCCTTGCAGCTCTCCTGCTGCCTGCTGTTCCTTCCCCATATTTTTATGCCTCTTCTCAGCTTTTTCTGGTGTACACTTCCCTGTCCTCTTTATATAGCTCCTGGCACACTTGTTTCTGTTGTCTGTAGGCATTGCCTTCATGCTATTAACAATAATGACCATGTGGCTTTTTAATTTCTTGATGCATTTTTAAGAAAACCTACATTTAGCTCTTAATCCTGGCATAGACAGTGTGTTCTTATAGATAATTGGCCTACTAGGGTACAGCTGAGTAAATTTCATGCTTACAGAACTGCTTGAGCAGGCAATACATTTAGCTGACTGCAGACTGGTATTTACGTAGTTTCAAGAAAGTAAATAAAGCCTATTGGGTGGCCATCATCATAAGATTATTTTACCTCCCTCCTTCCTTCACTCTCAATTTCATGCAAAAGCCCAATTTCATGCACAGTCTCGTTCCTCCTAGAGGGTGTTAAATTTCTTGAGCTACTACCAAAATGAATGGCACTGGAAACGTTCTCTGCCCTCCAGGACCAGGCTCCAATTCCCAAAGTATAACCAGTTATGAGACTGTTTCTTGTCCATTTCCACTACAACTGATGATGTTCAGTGCAGGACTGGTAATACTTTTACCTGTCAAGCTCCTGTTGTGGATTGTACTAATCCCACTCATTATCTGATAACTAAATAAACATAAACACCATGTAGGGAAGTGTTTTGGAGTGCTGGGCAAAGTTGAGAGTCCACATATTTTTCTTCTAATATTTATGGCTGGAATAACTTTTCTGCTTCTACTTTTCTTTTATTGCAAGTCATTTGCAAAACAACCTTCTACAGGAAATGTTTATTTTGAATTAATTAAAAAGAGTGCTACAGCCCCCTGTATCCCTCAGGAGAAGTTTATGTGTCTATGTTGCTATTAGTACTTGAATTCCAGCTATCTAAAACACTCAATGTGTGCATTGCCTTCTTTCAGTCTTAATAGTTTAGGAGCATCAAATCATGGAAACACAGAATGGTTGAGGTTAGAAAGGACCTTAAAAATCACCTGGTTCCAGCCTCTCTGCCATGGGTAGGGACATCTTCCACTAGACCAGGTTGTTCCAAGCCCCACCCAACCTGGCTTGGTACACTTCAGGGGTGGGGCAGCCACAGCTTCTCTGGGCAACCTGTGTATCACTGCCCTCACAGGAAAGAATTCCTTCCTAATATCTGTAATCTAAATCTACCTTCTTTCAGTTTGAGGCCATTCCCCCCTGTCCTAACACTACCTGCCTTTTTAAACAGTTCCTCTCCACATAATGTTCCTTTCCAGAGGATTTCTCTCAAATGTCATGAACTCACATCTTCAAACTTATATGTAGGTTTATAATTAAGCACAGCATTGTAATCAATGTGTTCTAGGTCTGGATCTCCAAAATACTCTCCTAGGCAAAAAGTGATCAAGAAGTGTTCCCAAAATAATGAAATCTATCTGTTTAATAGAAACCCACCGTTTTTTATTATTTAGGACTTACCTGTCATGGTACTTAAAATAAGCTAATCTAGGCAGAAATGAAAGCACATAAATGTACTAAAATTTATTAAAATCAGATTAACAATGGCAGTCAATAACTTAATTATAAGAGACTGGCACAAAAATGTGGAGTGTTTCTGGAGGTAATGAGACCCTGGCAGCTGCTGGCACTTTGGAATGAGCCTTTGTATATTCCCAATGGACGCCAATAACTTACTAGATTATACCAAAACAATTGTCCAGTTTAGAGCTGTCAAGTACCAAACTGCAGACATACCATTTGCTTGGACAAATAAACTGAAATTAGGTTGTTGTGGCACGTAAGACGCTTGTAAAAAGTGTGTGGAGCCTGAGGAAAAATGAGAGTCAGTCAGTCCCTCTGGAAAGAGAAGCACAGCTGGAAGGAGAGTGAGCCTACAGAAATAGCCAAGAAACCAGATAAATACATGACAGCATGAACAGAGTCTGTGCTGGAGATTACAGACATTTGATTTTATGGCCCCAGTGTTTCCCAGCCCAGCACGTCCTTTTATGAGGATTTCCTCTGTCTTTTACCATGTTGCATTAAATGTGGAGGTTTTTGTTTGTTTGGAGTTTTTTTGGTGGTTTTTTATTTTAGTTTTGTTGTTGTTGTTGTTGGTTGGTTGGTTTTGTGTGTGTTTTTTTTTGTTTGTTTGTTGTTTTGTTTTGTTTTGTTTTGTTTTGTTTTGTTTTTTTTAATTGAAGAATTTTTTTGCTTTTCAACAGCAGGTGTCATGTCCCCCAGTCAGGGGAGAAGACCTGTGCTGCAGTAAAACTGGGATGATTGTGGGGGATGAAGCCCTTGAACACAGGGACAAGCAAAGTCATGTCAACACAGTTTGGACTGAAGGAACAGGCTGTGTGTTGAAAGTGTGAGTGATTAGCTATTAGGACAGATGAACCAAGGAGGTGTGCCCAAATGCTGCCTGCCTGCAAGCCTTTTCACTGCAAATATCTCTTTCACTTAACCAAAAATAACAGACTGGATTCCAGAAAACTTGTGTGTCAATTTCTGCATTACACCACAAAATCAGGGCAGATAATCCTAACAGTCCCCTCAGATTTGCCTGCACTCCCCCCACTATTATCAATCAGCCTGGCCTCTCATGCCACGTGGACTGGGGATTTCACTGTGGAGATTTTCCAGCACCAACCCTGTCCCTTCTGATCTCCAAATGGATGCTTCTCACTCTCTCAGCCTGACACATGGAGACAGTTGGTGCTTGGAACAGAATAATCCAGATCTCCTCACTCCCACAGCCCTGCTGTGGTGCCGCCTTTGCCGTCCCTCAGCGAGAGCAGAGCCACAGGCAGCAGAGCAAACACACGGATCAGCTCTTCTGGCTCCAGAGAGCTGGTGGTTCCTCTTGGCTGCACAGGCTTAGAAAAGACAGGGAGAATTTTTCACAGTGAATTATTTAAAATGAGCCTTTTTGACCTCATTTTCTATATGCATCTCCTAGCAGAAAGTTGAAGCTAAAGTTGTTTGTCACGGCTGAGTGTAAATCCAAGGGGAGCAGATGGGGGTTTCCCTACCATGTAGCCATGCAGGCAATGTGTGCATGAAAATGGACTGCCTGGGATGAGGCAGGCAAAACCTCCACAAGAAAATGGAGCTGCAGCTAAAGGTTTCAAAATCAACCCTCTTAAGTTTACTGGTGGGATTTTACTGTGAACCTCATCCAGGTTTTGGTCAGCTTGG
The DNA here is from genome assembly GCA_013397095.1 of Sterrhoptilus dennistouni. NCBI lineage: Eukaryota > Metazoa > Chordata > Aves > Passeriformes > Zosteropidae > Sterrhoptilus > Sterrhoptilus dennistouni. The sequence goes on from VWZU01010907.1 coordinate 1,136,962, forward strand.
AGAAAATGACTTTATCAATTAATTCAACCTCTTCACTGTTTTTTTTCACTTTGAAAAAAAATGCTGTCCAATAAGCTGTTCTACTTTCTGGGATATGCTGGTAATGGCTTTGTAGCATGCCATGGAAAGGATTGAGGAATTTTCTGTGGCTCAGTGAGAGTGTGGCAGATTCTCTGTCATTTGAAATCTTTACACGCAGTTTAGTGCCTTCTTGTGTTGTCACGCGTTTATAGACTTGGTGAAGAAATTATTATCATATAATTTCTTACTATATGGCTTCCTAATGGTGATAGAATAGCTTTCTCTCTTCCAGGGAAGCCCCTTTTAGCTTTCATTACTGTGCATAACTGCAGAGACTGCCAAAGAGCACTATTGATCCCTGCGCTTTGAGCACATCAGGGCTGGGTTTGTTGTGCAAATAACAACCCAGCAGCAGCACTGCAGACACCAGGAGCAAAATGAGACAACGGTCTGTGTCAGGCATTTGAATTTATTCACTCTGCCTGGTGTTTGCAGTGCAGCCTGACAAGCTGCCTTAGTCCCCACACACATTTTCCATATGAGCTTGATGCACTGTGGGGACTTCTGGCTGTCAGCTTTCGATGGAGCGTGCCCTTGGAAAGGCTGGCATGAGCTCTTAAAGATGAATTATTTAGACAGCTTCACAAACATCTTTGAGCTGAAGCTAAAGATACATCTGCTTGTCATGGGCAGTCATGAACCTGTGACGAGAGCAGAGGGGTTTCCCCATGACACAGCCCAGCCTGTTGCTCGCTGCTGCAATGCTGCACAGCAGGAAAAGCAGGAGCAGTAGGAAAGGGAATTCTCTCCCTGGAGCAGAATTCTCTCCCTATTGCTTTTACCATAGGTTATATCACAACATGAGCATCAGCTGAATCAAAATGTCACACACTCAGACCTGGGTTCTGCTGAGTTTCTGGCTGGTCAAGAGCAGGACTGGTCTGGTGTGGTTGGGACTGGGAGCTGTGGCTTGTGCCACCTCTAAGGCAGTTTGCTCATACAGATGATGTCTTTTAATCTAAAAATAGACTCTAGGGGAGTTTGCAGCAGTGGAAGCCCTGCCTCGAGCCAATGCAGATCACTGCATTATAGATTTTTCACTGATGTGGTCACGTTGCAGGGAGTTTCCTCAATGCAAACACAGTCCTAGTGCCTTTGGCAAATAATTAAGCATCCTGTTCTCCTTTAGCTGCCAGAATGACAAGGTGCTGCCTGTCTGCCTTGGGTGATGAACAATGCCTTATCATTTTAGCTTTAGCTTCCAAATAACGTGAGGTTAGCACAGGAATTTCTTTTAGGTTGGATTCCTCTGTTCTGGGTAGCTGTGAGATTTCTGATACCTTCCTCTGAACTCTCCTGTGGGAGATGAGATGCTGTAACTGAGGAGACCTAAGGTTGAGCTGAACTGAGAGTTCCTCCCCTCCTGCTGGTCTGTGAATTAATTAATATTCTTATGCTATGTGCAATCGTGCCGTGGTAAAGCAAAATGTGATGATTAAATGATTCATCACTAAGCTCGTTTTAAAGGTATTTCTTGGTGCAAAACCTCTTTTTGGCTGCTCAGTGCTGTATTGTGCACTGCTATGAAGCCTGTCTGGAGGAATTGTAGTAGTACTAGTAATAATAATAATAATAATTTCTAGCTCTTGTATAACCTTCCTTTGCAAGATTTCTGGAAGTGCTTTTGCAAGGAGAATCATGTCTTAACAGAAAGAGAAAATTATTTTACTTGGGTCTTTTGAAGCTCATGTGATGCAGGTAGGAGTGGAAGTGGATCTTTTAGGCTTTATATCCTGGCAGACACCACCTCTGAGGACAGCAGCTGTTGTAGGTTACTCCTAGAAAATGAAATGTGGTGTCTGAATTGCTGGTACAGTGGGTTTGGGCTATTTGTGCAGGCTGCAGTTGGAAACTGGGGAAAAGGATTTTAGATGGCTCACCTGCAGGGAAAAGAACAACAGCTTCTGCACATTTCAGTCTCTGCCCCAGTTTTGTTCTCTTTTGCATGGGTTCTTCCATAGCTTGAGTAATTAACATTCTGGGTGGGAGGCATTAAGTAGAACAATGATGACTCTGATGCCTGACTCAGTTTGACATTGAATGTCAGGAAATGGTGTATTTTCATTGGGAAGCAATGAAATCTAAGTCAAAATTAGTCTTGGGTAGGAAACTTTAAGACCACGTCTCCACCAGTGCAAGGACTCAGGGTTTAGCCCTGCCAATGCTCCTGGACTGAAAAGGGCAGTAGATTTCAGGAATATTTGCAGACTAGCAGAATATTAGAGGAAGAATCAGGCCTACTCCTCATTTCAGGGATAAAAGCTTTATCCCAGAGACAAGTACCTTCAAAGCAGAGACCCTTGGTGAAAATAGCTTGAGGCTGAAAAAGAGGCTTTGCCCAAAACCATTGGGAGCCATGAAACCACAATTATGAATGAGGTGGCAAAATTCCCTGTATTATAGCTAGAAATACTCAGCTGTGAGCTTCCAAAAAGCACCCCATTTTGTTTCAATTTTAAAAAGGAAATAATCCAGCTTATTTGGGGACATGATAGCTTTTCATTCATCATGGCTGAGCGGAGATACATTGCTGCTGTGGGTTACAAGAAAAGAGGGTTCCTTGTAGGTGGGAAGATGGGCATGAGGAAAGGGAAAAGGGGGAACATATGGACAAGCACAGGCGGAGTGCTTGGAGCCACACTGGTGGCCCACACCTCACTGGGACTGTGAAAATGGCTTAGTGTCTGTCCCAAAGAGGGTTACCTGTGCTAATAGTTCCCTGAAGGAGAATCAGGACCTTCTGGACTTGAATCAAAGTTAATCCAAAGGTTAATCTGGAGAAATGTAATGCTGAAAATAAAGAAGATTGAATTCCCCATGCTGGGACTGAGATACGGAAATTCTTCCAGGGAGATATTATTCTGGGTACAGTTTGAGAACGTCTGAATTCAACTTCCAGGCAGATTTTCAGTTTTTCAATTTTATTCACAGCTCTCTTTGGTACCTTGAATGTTGCCTATTAAATGCTATGTACAGGCTTCAATGCACCATGAGTCAGCATTACCAGCAGGTATGTTACAGAGTTCATGTGGCATTCTCATGGTATTTTTTTTAAGAGCTGTTGCTTCTTACAGGAGTAGCACATTCTGGTGAGATACATAGAGAAAAAGAAGAGGAGTAGATTTGAGGATTCTAATTTATTTAGAAGATAAACAGTTTATGGCTAGTATCTTAGAGCTTCTTTCCTATTCGATCACAAAATACATATGCTTCTCTTGCTGTTGAGAACAAAAGATGAAATAGTTGCTGGGAAGATTGAATATGTTATTTTCAAAACCATTTTGTTTTGATGTTTTGAGGAACAGGGAGTGTACATTTGAGAACAGTTTAATTTTGTTAGAGAATATTTTTGTTTGTTTGATCTTTCTTTTTTTAAAATTAGGTTATAACTAATCTTTTGTTATGCATTATTAAAACCGATAAGATGATACAATTCTTCCTCCAGGGTATATTCTGTCCTTGCAACTAATGGCTTTACTGCCAAAGAAACTACAATTAACAAGACAGACAAACGGGGGAAGAAAAACATTATTGTCTCCAGTCCTGAGGTGGGTAGCAAATTACAAAGGGATTAAAGATTTAGGTTAGCAAAACTCTTAAATGGATATAACCATGCTTAGATCCAGTCCATAAAGGAAATGAGGATATCTTTAAGTGTTGTTGATCTTGGGAGGCTTCTTTAAAGAGTCATGGAATCCAAATAGCACAAACAGTCAGATATGAGTTTGTTAGTTAAAGATATGATTTTGGACATTTGAATTTTTTATGCAGCCTGGGATTAAACACATATTTCAGATGGGACTGGATTGGGTTAAAGACCTTTGGGCAGGGATTAGATGGAAGTTCATGGAAGATTTCAGGTTCTGGTGTTATTTTTGATAGTGAAAGTGTGAGTGCTTCTTCTAGGATCTCCTATTTTCTTGTCTCATCTGCCAATATGGATAATTTTCTATCTCAGTAATGTTTTTATCTAACACTTCCAGTTACTCCTTTGTCCACGGAAGATGCAGTTTCATGCTTTTGAGATTTGATTCAATGTCACTTTAAAATCACTATTGATACAGATAATTCCCTTTACAGAATAAAATAATTCCTTTTAGTCTCTTGTCCAAGGAGCTGAAGTGTAGGTCAGGCTTACTGATTTTTTCTGTTGTGTTCTATCTACTCTCCTCTTTCAAATCCTTTAAATCTCTCTGAACATAGTTTAAAAAAGGCTGGATTATTATTTTTTTTGCATCCATCAAATGACAAAATTTCCTCTGGATGCTTTCTGCTCTTGCAGTCAGAGTCTTCATTGAATTCTGCCTTTGTCGTTAGGTCTGTAGACTTATTTTCCAGACTTTTGTCTCCTATTCAAAGGATATATCAGCTGCACAGTCTCTGCTGTGGTTCTGGCTGAGTCATTCCTGCATTCGCAAACAGTCTCTGTCCTCCTGTGCATTGATAATATCAGTGCTCATTGATGACCATTGCTGGGGCCCCTGGATCTCTGTCCTGTTGGTGTTGTCCCACTTCTCTTCCAGGCCCTGCACAATAAACCAGAATTTTCCTCTCCTCTGTGCCTGGGGTCTGACCTCTGGTGAATTTTCTTCTTCAGGAGGTGGTACTGCAGTGGTCCCTGGGTGGGACCCATGTCTGGACAGATGATGGGGAGAGGTGAAAACAGCACTCAGATGTCACTGGATGGACTTGCTGAAGTGGGGGAAATGGTGCACCTTGGAGGCACCTCCTGGATATTTTGTCATATGCATTGCTTCTCTCCTTCCCCCAGCACAGTCCTCCTGAGGCCCTTTCCCTTGCATGCTGGGGACAGGTGGCAGATTGGCAAAGCACTTCTGCTGATTCTGTGGTGTCAAACCTATGCACTGCAAGGGTGTGAGGTGCAGGCATTGTTTGGAGAGGAGGAGGCAGTTGTGTGAGCCCTGTGCTCTGTGTTTGACCTGTAAGGATCTGAGGGTGCTGGGGGACAGAAGTGTTTCATTTTCTGCTCGACCCCTCAGGCCTGAGGCTCAAATGGGATCTGTCCTAGTAGATCATGTCCCATGCCCCGCTGCTGCCCATACCCCTCCCAGTCCTCTCTGGGCTCAGTTTGAGTGATGCAGCTCTTGATCGAGTTCCACACTTGTGCACCCCTTGCTGTTGCTATCTCTGCTGCTCTCAGTTAAGCTCCTGCTGCCAGTGGCAGTTCTCAGATTGGCCTGTTAGCCCAGAGAAACATTCTCCTGAGCATATCCCCTACAACATTGCCTCAGGAGACACAGCCCAGCAATCTTCCTAGCTTTGCCTTTTGAATGTCTACCCTTCACCTTGATTTTTTACCCTGTCATAGCACTCCAGTCATAGTATGTGGCTTGGGCTTGTGGCCACTCTTTTAAAACCATCTATAAGTTTTCACAGCTTTTATCTCCTTTCCAGAGCTATAATCAATTCCTGAAGATGGAGTAAGTAAGTGAAGAAAGTTAATTTCCATGTGTCCTTCCCAATAACCTCATTTGCACGAAAATAGCTCAAATATTGTCATTAATCATTCTTTTATGCAATCACTTAGCCAGCTGACTTTCTTCTGTTTTCCCAGTCAACAGTTTTATAACAGGCTGCTCAGCTGAGCCAGTGGCTGTTTTACTGGCTGCAGCCTGGGGCAGGATGAGGAGGGGAGAGGTGGGGAGAGGGATTACCTTGTTGCTAAACCACAGCTAATTTGTCTTGCTGGGTGAAGGGCAGGATGGTGAAGGGGGTGGTTAAAAGTTCTCCATCCTGGAGTGCTCCAGTGAATGCTCTTCGCTTGATAATGAGCATTTCCCACCTGCAGGTCAGACACCTGAGAAACTATTTTAACAGCCTTGGAGGGTTTAATACAATCACAGAATTGTTTGTGTTGGAAGTGACCTTAAAGATCACCTGGTTCCAGCCCTCCTGCCATAGACAGGGACACCTTCCACTATGGAACACCTTGGGAGGGAAGAGGCTCAGAAAGGTCATCAAAGCTAACTCCTGACTCCACGCAGGTGAGCATAAAAGTTAAACCAAATATCTAAGATTGTTGTCGAAATGCTTTTTGAACACTGGCAGGCTTGGGGCTATGACCACTTGCAAAGGGACCTTGTTCAGTGCTTATCCATCTTTTCAGTTCAGCTCACGCTTCAGAAGAACTGTGTGAAAATCTAAGCAGATGTATTGAATTGTACATTGCTGGCCAGAGTGGTAAAAAGATATTGTAGCTCTGGGCTGGGAGAAAACAGAGAAACATGCAAGAAGGGCTGCTTTATTTTCTCAGGTGATTTTTAAATGCCATGCAAGTGCTGAGATTACTAGGTGCTGGCTGCTTTTTCATAGTGAAGCTTTTTGGTAATAGGATTTTTTTTTTCCAGAAATAAAGACCTTTGGTTTGTTAAGATATCCCTGTTTAGGTAAGTACGGTTGCTGATATCATCAACAATGAAACTTTATTTAGGACACAGCCTCTTACAGTTATTTTACAAAGGACAAGATTCTCTATCCAAATTTGTCCTATTCCATGTCCTACACCACGATTTCACTGCTTTGCTGTTTGAGGTGCCTTTACCTGATTAGCCACTTCCTTCCCTACCAGTGTTTCAACAATCTGCCCAAATTCAGATCAGGTTGCTCAACACCCTGTCCATCCTGGCCTTGAACACTTCCAGGGAAGGGATTTGCCTCTCCAGCTGCAACCTCATTGCAATTAGGGTTATTAAACTTGGGTAAATTTGGTGCAAAGTGTGAAGAGAGCTGTGCCAGCAGCAGTCCTTGCACAGAGCATCTGAGGCCAGGGGAGGTGGCTATAAATAGGCAGCTTTTTGGGTTTTTTCCCCGAGTGCAAGCACAGAGGTTTGTTTTCTCTCATTTATTTGCATAATTCCAGCACATGTTTTGACAAATGCCTTTCCCTCTTCTTGTTTTAATTAGATTGTTTGTGGGAAATGCAGAAGATTTCCCAGGCTGTTGCTGTATGACGTATGAATGGGATAACCTCTGTATCTCAGTTCTCCTGTTGGCATTTGAAGCTCCTTCCTGGTTTCCATTCAGCCACAGACACAATTAATTTTTAGCATCTGGCTGTAAATAGCATTTTGTCTGGCTGTGACAGTGAGGCAGGGAGCCAAATTAACAGAGCCTTGAATATTTGTTAGTTTACTTTCCAGACCCATTTCTATCTTGTGTTAGAAGGCTTAAGGCTTAGAGCAAAAGGAGAATAATAAATTCTAGATGCCGTACTGTCTTGTTTAATATTAATTTGGTGAATATAATATGATAAATACTGTTGAATTCACTAAACAACTCTTTCCCTCCCAGTCATACAGTAGTGGTAATTACATGTGCAGAATGCAGTGAAATACTTCCACCAGTGAATTGCTTTCAGAGTCATTTGATGGGAATTCTTAGCCCATCAATAGATAATAGGGAGAATAGGATTCTAACTGTAGGAATAGGAGAATATTCAGGAGGTAACTTAATTTGGTGGATACTGTACTGTATCCAACATTAAAAGACCTTGTTGAAAAAATAAGAAAGGTTTGGTAAAGTATTACAAGACATACTTGAGGTTTTTAGAATGTCTTTTTGAGAAACACACCTCAGAAGATGAAAATATTTAGTTTATCTAGGGGAAGATTTTTGTTAAGCTCCTAAGTTTATTTAAGAGTAGTTTGTGGAAAACTACATTGGGAAGACATTGCTGGGAGTTGATTGCTGCGTCAGAAAAAGCAAAAGAGAGACAGTGGTTAGAAACTGAGGCAACTGGTATGAAAAAAAGACACAAAGATATCTTTTACTGAAAAAAACTTAGTGGATGTGATACTGCTAGATTGTCCACTGGTTTTAAATTCAGTTTGAAATATGTTTCTTCCACAATAACATACACAATGTCAGGTAGAAGGTGGTGTTTTAAGCAAGGTATGTGGGGAGGAACCTGCACGACCTTGAAGTTCCCTCAAGGCTTAAAAACTCATGTGTCTAAGATAAAATACTGTTTCTCCCAGAATGTGTTTAAACAGACCAATACAGCATTTTTGGTTGTGGTGCCCTCAAGAGAATATCTGTGGAAACAGAAACTTCCCATTTCCTACTTTGTATGTTCTCCTGAATGAATCACATGAGTTTTGGACTATGATGTGTCCACTTCAACCACTTAAAGCTGTGGGTAGTCATCAAAAAGCCTGGAGTTGAAAAGGGCATTGCAATGCTCTGACTTTTCTTCTCCAGCCCCAAAATTTTTTGGGGTCCATGACAGGAGAACACAAGTTGTCTACTTTTCAGCTTTTCTCAAATATTACACAAATATTCAAATAGATTCAATTATCATAAACAAGATTGTTATTTCAATAGGCCCACTAACTCTCCTGGGAATGCTTCTCAGGATCTGGATCCAAAGGGGTCCAAGAGAATTCCTGTCACTTGAAATGGGATCCCATTTCAGGACCATCATAAGAGCTCAAAAGGAACCTCTCAGGCTTTGAGGAGTCAGGTTCCAAGTGCAAAAACATCACAAGATTTCCAAAACTCAGGAGACAGCAAAACATGTGTCTGCTCTTCACCAATGTCTGATCTGTCAGGCTGCTCTGGCTTTTCAAGGAGCTGTGAAAAAGCAGCACAGTGCAGATTTATCTCAGAACAAGGTTCATCCCCTTATGTTTTCATTGCCATCAGAAATTATAAAATGTAATGGAAGGTGCTAAAGTCATCTCTTTGGCATGGGTAAGAAACTGTGCTGCAGCATCAGACTCTTTAATTGCAATTTCAAGTTACAGAGACATTTTTCCATTTTGGACATATATTTGGACACTTACAGGATGACCCTGAATACTCTCTGTTAAATTTTATAAAACTGATAGGCCTAGTGGAGATATTTCTGAAATGAGCAATTTTCATGCAGCAGAAGAAATGTTTCATGGAGCATTTCATATTGAAGGTCATTCCAGAAGTAAAATCTGGTTTGAACCTTTCTCTGCTGTAGGTGAAAACAGCAGCTTTCTGCAAGTTGGTTGCAGAGAAGTGGTTTGTGCAGGAATAAAATAGGCTTACTGCAACGTCTGCCCCACTTCCCACTCACTGCTTGAAAGCTTCTAATCAGAGACTGACATCTGAGTCTTTTCTAGGTGACACTTGTTGGGAGAGGGGGTAAATGCATCCTGAAACACAACTGAATGTCAGCAGTAGTGTTATGAGAAAAATAAAAGAAATCGAAAATAACAAATTGTATGTTCTGAGATTCTTGAATTCTCCATCACCTACTTCTCTGTCAATTGCTAATTCTTTTTCTGGGCTCATTAACTATTCCTTGGTTAATTAATGAAGTTCATTTACCTGAGAAAAAAAACCCCCTGTATTATGCTCATTTGTCTTATACCAAGTGATATCAGTAGCTGAGCTGAGACAAACAACTAGTCCAAAATTGTTCACTATGACAAATTTCAATGTTTTTGTGTATTTATCTATAACTGGAACTTGAAGTTAAAGTTATATTCTTGGATTTTTTTTTTGTTGCAGTTTGAGGTTTTGGTTTTTTGGTTGTGTTATTGTTTTTGTTTTAGTTTTTGAAAGAGCTTAAGAACATTTTGAATGGGAAGCATCAAAACAAAAAGTAATGAGTTCTTGGACCAAACAAAAAAATATTATTGACTCATTACTGAGCATTTCAGATGCTGATTTGCAAATTACTTATAGCTGAAACTGATGTTCTTGAATTTAAATTTCTTTGGATAACTTGAGGAAGCACTTTTGAGGGAAACATAAAATGCTGCCATATCAGTTTTATTTTGCTTGTGTCAGTGTTCCCAAAGCAAAGGATCTCAAATTTCCTCTTAAGACCTTAAAAGCAGGTCATGGAGAATCCCACCAGTCCCCAGCTGAGATGTCCCAGAGATAACCAAACCACAGCTGAAGATAAGTTTCCAGCTGACATCAACATTGTTACTGGGTTCCAAGCTGTGGTCTGACACTCTGAAATCTTTGGCTGAAAAAAGCAGTTAACAGATTATAGCTGAAACACCTTGACTCTGCTTTTTTTGATGGTAGGAGGGAAACTTTCCCAGTGTGAGCCAGTTCACTGATGCTGTATTAAGTCCATGTGGTTTGGGAGGGCCTGACAGAGATATGTAGGGTGGAATGATTGCATTTCTGCCTGAGTTTCTGCCCACACACGCTGTTTTATTGATTACCTGTGTCAATCTGTAATTTACAGCATTTAATATCTTATTTTGGCATCCTCGACTTACTGCAGCTGAGAGAATTGTATTAAATTTTGGTTTCTGAGAGAAGAAGGAGCCCACAGGCAGGATGAGGGAGATCTGCCCTGGAGAAGCAATTCCCTCACAGCTCCTCAGAAATCAGAGTTGAGCCAAACTTAAGGGTCACATCCACACTTCTGTTCCAGGTAGTGGTCACCAGGGCTTGGAGTGTGATACTAAACTGTCTGACAATATAAAGGTTCTGAAAGTGACCAATTGAACAAGAACACTGAACTTTTTGTAAGTGTAAGCATTGTGTATGTCAGTTGGGTGAAGGTAATATCCACCCTCCCCCTGCACTGCCTACCTTCCTGCTCCATTCAGTCACGAACAGGGCATTGAGCAGGTGTAAAACAACTGCCCCCACACACATCCTGTTCAGGATTTACACTATAAGGCATTAACATATTTTAATAAATCAGCAGATCAGATTAGACTTTTCTTCCCACCTCTTCCTAATAACTGACTCTTAGATCTAACAGTTAGTTCTGAGATGGTAGAGATAAAAACCTCAGTTTACAAAATGCAGGACTAAGTCTGGGGTGCTGCACAGACACCTTTTCTCCCCTTTCTCTTTGGGTACCCTACACTCTTTACTCCCTATGAAAATGTCCTAGTCTAAATAATAATGCAGATGATAAGAGTAAACAGAAGGTTCCTGCTGATATCAACTAAAGTACATTGGAGGCACATTGACATGAAATAAACCCTAACAACTTTATTTTTTAACAAGTCTCCTTGTAAAGACATTGGAGAAAAGAAATAGGAGCGAAATCCTAACTCCACATAAAATTAATTTCTCCACAGCTTTCAATGAAATTGGAATTTTGCCTTAAGTGCAGAGAAGAGCATTTAGCTGTAAACATTAGGCCTTTGTTTGCTGCGTTTCATTCTCTTCAAAATGTTAATACAGATATTTCTTAGTCTCACCTGTGTGTTCTTACCTATGGCTTCTAAAGTTGATGCTCTTATGCAAAAGCAGGACCTGCCTCCCATTTTTCTTGCACAGAAACCTCTACAAGGCTGAGATATGCCTGAAAGGGTAATTTAAGAAGGTGCATTTACAGTGGAGAGAGCTGCACACTTGGCTCCCTCTAACTCTTTATAATCCCCATCTGTGCAGAACACACCATAAAATCAGTTATTGCATTCCTGGACTTGCAGTCCAGGGCATTGGAGCAGTCAGACTCTGCTTCCAATAGGAGAATGAAACAGTACTGTTGTTCTGGACTGTTTAGGAGCCCTGGGCAAGGTTGTGGCATAAAATAGTTTTGTGTTTGTCTGCAGTGACCTGTCTTGAGCTCTAAGAGGAAATCACTGTGCTGAAGTCTCCATTTTAGTGCAGGTGAATTGGGTGCAAATGCTATAACCACACAAACATTTATTTGCAGCTGCAGAAACTCAAATGGCCCATCCCTGGAAGTGTTTAAGGCCAGGTTGGATGGGCAACCTGGTTTAGTGGAAGCCAGGGGCTTGGAACTAGATGGTCTTTAAAGTCCTTTCCAACCCAACCCATTCTGTGATTCTATGAAATCCATTCTGGATAACTTTCCAAAAGGATCTTAATCCCTGACCTCACCTGTTGAGTTCTTTTCCAAATCAGCTGAGAGATAAACTGAGAAAACCCTTCTGGGAAAGGGTAGTCATGTGGGCAAATCCTGGTGTACCCAAAGATAGCTTGCCATCCCCAACATGGGAACAAGGCCAACATGAAAAAAGAAAAAGGAAATATGGAATCAACTTCCATCAGTCCTTGCAAGGCACGTAAGATGTTTCATGCAGGCAGCTTTATTACATTACCCTCTGTTCCTATTTTCAGAGACAAGAAGAGAAGCCTATGGCAGAGAGGAAAATGACTTTAGGATGATTGGCAGTGCTGCTTGGATTCATTGTAGTAGTGCCCAGTGGCCTTTCTCAAGGGTAAAGCCCTTATCCCCTGGTCAGTGTGAAAAGCGTGTAGAAAATAAAACACAGCCTCTGTCCCAGGGAATCTCACAAGCCAAACGTGACCGATAGTCAAAGCAGGGAGGTGAAGGGAAAGTGAGAACTGAAGTTAAGCAGAACCTTTCCCTGGCAGCTGTCCTAGATTACTGAGGTAAGCAGTTCCATTGAGGTGATTTTCAGAGTCTTTAGGTTGTATTGCCTTTGTTGCAGGACATGTCTAAACATCAAGAGAAGTTTGTTCCAATGTATTCCTTCGCTTGGCTTAATAAACCATTAGAAAGATAAGCAATGTAATAATAATATAATTTCATTTTTTGACTTCCAGAGGCCCAAAAATCTAATAAGAGAGGAACACTGCATTTAATCTTATTTATTTATGTTGGACCTTTGCTCCAAAGTAACTTCAACAAATAAAACCAGAACAGCATAAAAGCAGAAGAAGCATCCTGCAGAAAAATAAATTGATGATCTGGGCACAAATCATATTTATTAGCATGATTAGGGTTATGAACTTTGAGAAAATACAATATCAAAAACAAGTTTTCAGTCTGTGCAACTGTGGGTGGTGGTCTTGTTAGAGAGAGCCTGACCTTAAATCGTGCAAATGGGCTTGCTACAGATAAGAGTTACTTTTTAGAAGCTAATTAAGAGTATTAGTGCTCCAACCATGGGATTATATTATAATGTCAGTTTAGACAGCAGAATCTTCAAATGCCCACACATAAGCACTGCTATGCTTATTAGGGAATCTGGAAGATTATTAGGACAAAAGTGATCTGGAAAGGAACTGGAATCAAAAGACCTGGTTATTCTGTGAGTGAGTCTTTCATTGATTTGTTGGGTATAACTTTTCTTTTACCTCTTTGGGCCCCAGTCAGGATGTGGGGACTCATGACAGTGAGTGGTGCAGACAAGATCACACTGTCACCAGAGTCTCCTGACTGGCTCAGAGTCTATTTTATTAAAACAACCAGGATAGTGACTTCTACCCACCGAAAGAAACTTTTTTATTTTCTCCAAACCTGAAAACTTTTCAGTCCCAAAGTAACAGAAATTGGGAACAAATGGGAAGAAATGGCTCCTTGGTACATTGAAATCCAGTTTGACATTAAAAATAAGATTTTGGCATAAAACTTCCTGGCAGCTGCACCTCAGTCTCTTTGGAAGAATCAGGTAGTTCTCATGAGCAGATGTAGGTGGCAGAAAACAGTGAGTAGGAGACAATCATCTGTGGACTCCTTGTGCTGTGCTGTCTCAAGGAATTCCTGCCAACCCCTGTTCTCTTCTCTTCCTGGCTAGCACAAATATCCTGAGGCATGTACATGTACGCTGAGACCAGAGACAAATATTACTTCTGAGGTAGAAGACTTTCAGAGGCTCTGTTGAGCTTACTCTCCATAGTTTAAAAAAAAAGATGAATTGAAGCATTAGTTGTATCATGATATTCTACTCTTTTTCATTAGTAAATTCAAAGAGTTCTTAAGTTGTGTGCATGACTGAGAATGTTTTATTGGTTGTTTTTATTTCCATTAATAAGATCCAACTTAACAGCAGTAGAATATTTATTTTCTCCCAGAGGGATTAATATGGCATAATACAGTGCAGGTTTTGTCACTGTTTTTTCACAGCCAACTATAACCTGATTTTGGATAACATGTAGAAGTACATCAGGGAACATCTGATTTTATAGCTTTTAAATTCAGTATAATACAAACTCAGCTCTCTTACTGAGAATTAAAATCTTTGCAGGACAGAGGATTTTTGAACAAAGAACAAATCCATTATTCATTATGTAGAGATCCAGACACAATGTCTTCCTTTAGATTCATTGCCTTTGTGTAATAGTACCTTTACTTGAGAAACTTTGGGGTTTTCTTCATAATATGAAAGTTATTTCTCTGAGTAGTGATTTTTATCCTGGGGTTTTTTGTTGTTGTTGTTGTGGGTTTTTTGTTTGTTTGTTTGTTTGTTTTTAACCAAAAGGTTTCAAAGAGATTTATTGGCCATGCTATGTGATACTGGGAAATCAGACAGAGGAACATAAGTTCTGAGTCCAGAATTCTTTGCTTGTTTGAGACAAGTCAGAAATCATGGATGTGATTTCCAGTGTCAAAGGCAGTTGCATGGTTAGCTATAGAAGCCCTTTATGTTATAATCAGGGAGGGTCACTAAGAAAATAGTTCCCAAATAATGAGCAGTGAATACTAATAATCTGTCAATTAACTCATTCCTGAAAGAAATGGACATGAAATGTAATTTAAGCCTGACTAAATACGAGTTTTTCAAAACACATCAGCAGAACTAAACTTTTACGAGTCAATACTAAGTGCAGTCGGATCAAAAAGGTGATTCTTATTTGTGGGATCAAGACTATGGAGCTTGGGGACACACGTGGATACAGATTCTGGAAACTTCAGCATGAATTAGGTAAAAAACGCTCCTGCAAATGCACTGCTTCATTTCCTGCCTAGATCTGGATTAAATAATTTTGATTATTATGGTCCCAGTTTTGTTTTTCTCTCTGGACCAAGGCCTTGCTAGACCCCAAGAAGAAGCTATGGGCTGTGTTCTCCACTCCTTAACTGAGCAGCAGCCCTCCTGTCAGCACAGAGATGTTCATTTCTCCCCTTCACTGAGCCTAATCAGAAATTCTAACCACTTGTTCTTGAATGGAACACAATGTTTTTCAGTCTGCCTCATCATTCATTTTCTTGCAAAGGGAAAACTAATGACTCTGAAGAGAAACCTTCGTAAGGGAATGTGGCATTTTCTGAAGTAACAAATAGCGAACAACTTCATTTATATATTTCTTTCTTGGCTTGTGCTTATTGCCAATGGGATGTAGCATCAGCTTTTCTGGCACTCCCAGGTTCATTTTTCATTAGGATTCTATTATTTATACATATTGCCCCTTGTATGTTTCAGTGTATATTGAGGTACCTTCCCCTTTTAAGTGACCAATTAAGTGCATAGTGACCTCTGATCAGATGCCTTGAAGAGAGGCTAGAAACAAAGACCAAGTTTTGAGATTCCAGGTTCTGTTATCAGAGATCACTGAGAAACCAGAGGATGTGGTAGCAGGTCCTTAACCTCCTTCATGTCCGTGTTCCCTCAGATCAGAGAGCAGACATGCCATCTGCAGTGCAATAGGCATTTGCAGCATAGAAACGTTGGAGTATGGAAGCTTACCTGTGACAAACTAGAAGAAAATGAAGTTTGCAAAAAATAAAAAAAAGTGAATATCCTGCCTTTGGATACGTGCACAGTGGCTTGATACTGTTTTGGTTCTTGCCAGTTTGTGGAAAGCTTCAACAATGGCTTTAAATTATTTTCCTTGTTGTTATTGTTAAGAACTTTAAGCAAGCTTCACCTATTGATGTATTTGTGATATATTCAAGGACATGCTTTTTCCTTGAAGATACCAAAGGGAGGTAGAGAACTCTTGGTACTAAGCTGGAGAAAGTAGCCTGATAGAGCTCATTGACTATAAAGTCATGAGTGCTTTGTGGACCAGTGGCTGACAACCTACAAATGGCATCTGTGCTGCCATGACTGTGAAACTCATTATTTGGGAACTGCCTATTTAATGGACAGCCCCTGTCTGGTTTGCTGTAATGTCCATAAAGAAGAGTTGTAGCCAAAAGGATTTCTGTAGCAAAAGGTAGAGCTGCCTTTGACACTAGAAATCACGTTTAGGTGGTTGGTAGAGATCAATTTGTTGTTTTAGCTGAGCCTTAAAGTAACTGAAAGTTTATTGAAAAAAATATTTTCACAGAGCAAACAGACAGTTGAAGTCACTGCTGTGAATTCAGTGGACTCTGGAAGGAAATTTTTGTTGTGATTGATCTGAAGGGTTTAGAGAACCATTTGCTTCCCACAGTTCCCCCCTCCTTCCCCATTTTATCAGCAGCTCTGTGCTTTCTTCTGTGATCCCAGCATCTGTTTCCTGTTCTTTTTGGTTCCTTTTCATCACTGAAAAAGAAAGGGCGAGACAAAGGAAAGAGACATGATGAGGGAAAAGGGATGTTATTAGTTTAACATTTTTTGGAAACCTTTTTGATTTCTAATGAAGGTATTTTTCTTTTTTTCACCCAAAAGAAATAGTTCATTTTTACCAATCTGTTGTGCACAGCCTAGTGCTTTCAACTTCTTCTGTGGAGAATAAATGAAGTGAGGCTCATCTATCTTCTTTATTTGTGAATACATGTAACTAAATTCACAGTGCCTAAAACTTAGGAAGAGCTCTGCAGCTGGCTTTGGTGTTGACTCCACTGACCAAACATATGGTCAATGGGGGCACCATTCATCTCACTGAGCCATCAGGGCTACCTTGGGATATCTAGCTCAGCCTGTTCAGAAGGATGGGGCATGCTCAAAGGTCCTCAGACACTTCAGAGCATCTAGATGGCACTTGCAGCCTATATTTAGGCCTGTAAACTGAGCCCCAGGACTATGATTCATCTTCAAAAGTAGACATTTGGATGTCTATGGTGTGCTCTTGGTGTCTACACTCTCATACTGAACAGAGAGACCCAGATCTGAATTTGTCTACACACAAACCTCTAGAGGTACATGAAATGCCCAGGAGCATCTCTGTGGGGCTGGCAGACACCAGAGTGGGTGAGCTGAACCCCTCCCAGCCCCCCTCAGCTGTGCTGGGTTTCTGCACGTTGCTCCCAGCCAGACACCTCTGCTGGAGATGTTTCCACTGGGGAATCTCAGCCTGGAGCTGGCAGCCCCAGGTGGCACCTGAGCTCTCACACCCCACAGGCTCAACAGGAACAGATGGGGGAAGAGCTGCAAGGCACGCCCTGACTTGTCCAGGCAGCAGCTCCATGAAATGACAGCCTTGTCCCCTCCTTTGACAGTCGTTCTGGAGAAATCAAGGAAGAGAGGCAGGATGCCTCAGTGAGGGTGGAAGGAAGGAGCATCACTGCTCCTTTTAACCTGAGAGCTGGTAACAGCCATGACCAAGTGACTCCCTCTAGCTCTAAATACCTTCTCCTCCTGCTGATCTGAGTTTGGCAGGCAAACTGTTCATAAAATTGATTTATAAGGGAAGAAGTCATGGGAAA
This sequence comes from Sterrhoptilus dennistouni, assembly GCA_013397095.1. Taxonomy (NCBI): domain Eukaryota; kingdom Metazoa; phylum Chordata; class Aves; order Passeriformes; family Zosteropidae; genus Sterrhoptilus; species Sterrhoptilus dennistouni. The sequence goes on from VWZU01010907.1 coordinate 1,154,306, forward strand.
TGCTTTTACAACACAGTTCATCTTATATATAACGAGGAGGCCAAGGTAAATTTTTGACACGTGCTCCCAGCCCACTTTTTGGAATGGTGAGTGGATAAATCTGCATCATTCTCTGAACTGGACTGAATTAACACTGCACTGAGAAATGATCTAATTGTAGATGTTCTTACCTGGCTCCCTGAACCATAACAAGGCTAATAGTTTCAGAGTTTCTGACTCTTCTGACATATAAGAATCCCTTTAGTTGAAAAATAGAGAAAGTTTGAATGTTAAGTGTCTCAGAATGTTATATTTACAAGAAAAAAAAATCACCTTATATCCAGGTGACAGAAGACCTTGAGAAGTTATGCAATGAACCCTAGACCACGATTTTTTTTCTGTATTTTCTCGTACAACAGGTAGGGAAACTGAGACATGGTACAATTGCAAGTTTTCCATGGAATCCTTTAACTAGAAAGTGTGATGTGAGCCTCACATGTGTGTCTTTACATTGATTTCTTCTGCTCAGGAGCCATGTTGAAGTAGAAGTGTTATGATTCTCCTCCCTAGTAAGCCCTGAAATAAACTAGGAGAGTGTGTGCAGGTAATTACTGAGCTTCAGTTTAAACTTCTCCAACTAAATCTCCATAGTTAGAATGCAGGAACACTCAAGGCTAGGAGCCCTAATGAAAGGAAATTAATTCCTTTTCTTTGTGAGTGAACTGGACACTTCCTCATCTCTTCACTAAATTCTTGATGAAGATGACTCAAGACTAATTTTCCAAGTTCCCGACTGTGAAATATTACACACTTAATATTTTAATAACATTGTAACCCTCCCACACAGGGGAGGAATAGATTTTGACCCTTCTTTTCACAGTACTCCTGATTTATACCCATCTGAGATGAGAGACTCTGGAGGTTCATCATAAAAGTGATGACCCAGCAAGTTGTGGGGCCGTGATAAATATTGCATGAGATATCCATACATGAAAAAATCTTTTATAGAACATTAATCACTGCTAAGTTAATGCTGTGGGATGTTTTACTATTTTGTAAGTACTAAATAATTCATTAAAAAAGCTGATTTACTCTGAACTTTGACCCAAACCTTTGGAAGGGTGAGAACACAGACATTCAGGAGCAGCCAAACTTCACTTTGCATGTGAGTTTCCTCTCTTTTTTTCTCCTGTCCTTTTTTCCCTCCCATAAGCTTCCTCTGGATTTCCCACCCTAAATAGTGTGGGTGAGGTGAGCTCATGTACCACTTAGAACTACAGAGTGTGAACCCACTCCTTTAATTTATAATGCTGGCCCTCAGACACTCCAGCAGCACTTCTCATTTTCCCTGGAAAATCTTTATTCCTCTTTAGTACTTTTTTCTTGCCTCAGGCTTAGCCCAAGCCTTAGGCAATGTTCATCTGAGCAAATGCAGAGACAGGATTCGTCTCTGCAAAGGCAGGCATCTACTCTGATAAGTGTGGCACCTTGAACTTGTGGCTCCACAAGCCTTTCTTCAGCTAGGAGGGGAACATAGAAAGGAGCCTTCACCTTTATAGCCATCCCTGGCAAACACTGCTCAGATGACATTATGTTCTTGCAGTTGAGAAATTCCAATTTTAGCTTGGCTACCCCACATCTGAGCTTCCCATCTAATCAATGAAGAGAAACAGGTCTTTTGGGGAATATTTCTCTCAGCCTAAAATAGGGCAGAGAAGCTGTGAAAGCTGTGATCTACATGCACCTGCTTCTCTTCACAGTCTTTAAAAAAAAAAAAAGCCAAGGCAATTTTCTCAGATAGAGACATTTATAGATAGATGGGGTGATCTCCTCTCTCAGCATAATTTTCAGCAATAATGGACCATGAGAGAAGCTTTAGGGCATTGTGGCTGCCCCCAGTTTCCCTCTTTGGAAGACCCCGATCCTGTCCTTCAATCAGCCAGTCCTGCAGCTCTCGAGATCTTATGATCTCCCTTGGACATCTCCAGTGGCACCTGACACCCATATGTGGGTAAAGGAAGTGAGTCCTTGGTATCATTTATTCCACTCCTCCACACACCTTGCCTGGTGTCTATTTAAATTAGAAAAACAATCCCTCTTTTCCACATTTAAGAAAGACCATATTTTTACAAAAGCCTGCTGCAAATGCAGCAAATTAGAGTCAAAGCTGACCTGCTGAATTGTGGTCTCCAAAAATAAGACTCTTTTTTACCATGGTGGGCAAGCAGATCAGCAGCTCATGCAATCCAGCTGCAGACCAGTGGTGTCCAGGCTAGAAGGGTTTTGGCTGTGGCTGACTGAACAGAGAACAGACGTCTTCATCATCCTGGGGACCATGGCTGACCTTCATGTGCTTGTTTCTTTTCTTGGCTGACCCAGTTTATTTGCTTCACTCAGTTTGATTTCCTTGGCAAATGTGGAAACTTTCTCCTTCCTTTTACTACTGCCCCAGCGAGCAACATCTGATGAGCTGTGGGCATCTGGCAGCTGTAGCTGCTGGCACAGGTCTGCTCTGTGTGGGTGTCTCATTGCACTCTCATGTTACAGCTGAACACCTGTGTGGCATAAGGCATTCAAGGATTTATGGAAAGCAGGACAGTATCTGTATGGAAAAAAGCTTCTTGTTTCAGAATTCTTTTTAATTTTTGATGGGAGAGCTTGAAACGGAGAATTTGGGTGTCTCCTGTAGAGTGTTCAGTGGGGCTTTTCTTTTGTTCCAGAATATCCTTGCTAGCAAACTGTATAACTAAAACAACAGGCATTTATGACTGCACCAGATTAGGAAACACAAAGAGAATTAGGATGAACAGAGCAGACAGAATATCTTATATTGTTTTATGAAATGATCAGCATATCACAATTTAGACTTAATTCTTCATAATGAATATAACTTGACCACAGCAAACCTATAACACAGACTAGAATGCACTGATGTCCTTTTATCCTAAGTTTTAAGATAGCAATCAGTCCAGCTAATTCAAAAATAAAAATACAGAAAACCTTTACTTCATTTTAGGAATGCTGGAAACTCTTTTTATTGCTTTTATTGTAGTCTTCCCTTTTCCAGCCAGTGTCTGTATTTTTGAATTATTGCAATATCCAACCACACAGAAAAACTCATATATTAGGTTGGCTTAAGAGAAAGGTAACCTTGCAAACATTTTGCTGGAGGTTTTAAATATTAATGAGCTAGAGTGAAGTTCTTGCTGTGGGCAACCCACACATTCCTGAGAAGTGTAAACAGCAAGAAGGAAGGGGGATTACAGAGGGTGGTATAAGGTGCTATAATTATCTGTAATGGGCTGCAATTACTGAAGGGAAGATTTTTGGCAGGTTTTAGGGAAATGTCTGTGAGCATTGGTGTGATGGGGCTGTTCTCTGGTTTGCATGGACCAGCGTTGCAATGGACAGCAGACAACCTGGTTAAAGGGCAAGGAAGTGTCCCATAAGAAAAGTTGTGCAGCAGCAAAGTACTGTATTTGAAGAGTGATTCTCTACATCCAGCCAGATTTTTTTAGTCCCATCTCTACCATGTGATAATTTTATGTCTGGCAACATGAGAAAAGGGAAATGAGGAGCTGGTCACCACCACTGAAGCTGTTAATTTCTCTGTCTGCTCTCTGCCTCACTCCAGAATACTCTGAAGGATAAGGTTAACTGATCATTTTTTTGCTCCTGAGGTCAAAACAGGACTACTGTTGCATGTATAATGCTAACAATGTGCACTGAATGTCCACTAAATTCAGCTTTTCTAGGAAACCTTTGATTTTACTGTGTTGTCCATACACCAGAGCTCTAAGCTAAGAGGGGGAGCCATAGCTCAGAGCCCTTTCATACCAATGCCTCTTGATGAGCAATCCTTCCCAGAAAAAAGACTGTAACATCATTGGTCAACACTAGAAGATTTTTAAAGAAAATTCTTGGGTTTTGATATGTTTTTTCTGTCATGAGGAGAAAAGAAATCAAGAAACTGTTTAAATTTCATGCAATTTGTTAAATAAAGAGAAATTGTGGCTGTTACTAGAGTAAGACAGGTGGTTGTATTCATGCAAAATTACAAAATGTTGGAAAGGACACCGTGATTCTGAAGTCAGACTGGACTGAAATCTAATTGCTAACATAATTCTAGGAGAAATTAAAGCTATTACAGAAATTATTTCTGACTTGGAAAAGTCTGTGGGAAGCCAGACTTCCCTGCCTCTTATCACAACTAAAGGAGCTTTTTAGGGAGGAAGTTTTCTCAGGTCACGGGGGAATGATGGACCTGAAATTTTCCATGCTCTGTCTGGATCAAACCAGGGACCTGACCTGGAAGCTTTACTTTCCTAGATGAGAAAGAACCACAAAAGGAGGGTGAAAATTGTCCTAATCTACATGTGGGAACTGTGGAATCATGTCACAGGTGGTGTGACAGCACCTGGGGTTGATGGGGAGCAAAAGAGGCCATGGTGGCAAATGCACAGCATTTGCCACCTCTCTCCCTCTCTTCTCTAGGTTATCAGTGATTAGGTATGCAAAGTGGAACAATTCCCACAAGAAGCTGGAGAGGCCAGAGAGAGCCTGGCTGCTGGAGGGGATTTATAATCCCATCTCTTTGTGCTGCCTCTCTCTGCCTTTTTTATTTTAATCAAATGTTTTGTTTCTGTTGAAATTGGTACAGGCATCCCTTTAAAGTTGCTCCATTGTGAAAGTTTCTCATTTTCCTGCCAAAAGTAATTTTAGTGGGACATGCTGGAAAATCCTTTGCTGGCAATCCCTGCTTGTGGAAGACCAGCTGCTCATTTTTGGTAGCAGAGCAGGTATTAATTCCTCAAGGGCAATGCACTGTCATGGCCAAGCCTGCCCAAAAGCAAGTGCAAAAGCCTGGGGAAGCCACTGGGAAGGATTGCACAGGTTTAAAGACAGGGAGATGATTCTTGGCTGCAGCAGTGTCTGGTTTTGCCTAGAAAATGACTCGTGACCTAGTGGCAGTGTGCAGGGAAACGCCTCCTCTTGTTAAGAACATTTTTTTGTCACACTGGGCTCCGTCACATCAGCCTGTGGTGCTTCTTTGGTCTTTTGGCATTTGTCCTCCAAGTCAGGAGCTTCTGACTGACACCCAGTTCAGCCAGTTCTCTAGAAGAGGCTGTAAGAAACACACCTGGGCAGAGTGGCCTCATGGGGACACAGATGGTTGATGTCATCTGTCAGGAAATCAGTCAATAATGTACAAAACTCTGAGTACTGCAGACTTATTGGCAGGAGTTTCAGGTACAGACATCATACATGTACCAATAAAGCCTATGGCACCTAATGAGGAAATTTTCTTACCAGGGGTTTTGTTCCTTTTATCTAGTGTCTCTTTTCCTGGCTGCTCTTCACTTCCCTCTTCCTTCCTCTCTCTTTAGTCAAAATAAACAGAATTAATTTCTTTCCTTGAATATAGATGTTGGTTGTCTTGGGAAAAACCTATTTCATCTGTCTAGGTAAGGAACCCTCTGTTAAGAGCTATGGGATTTTTAGGAGTTGCTTGCATCCATAATCGTGCTTTGCATTGCCAGGTATTTTATAGCACACCAGGTTTTCCAATGTTGTCAGACTCTCTTTTTTTCTTACTGATAAATAGGCATATATCTCACTGGCAGTGATGATAAGCTTAACTGTGGGAGCTACAGGAGTAGAAATCAGAGACCAAACATGACTTTTTTTTTGTACCAGCAATCCTGTTCTCCATCATCAGGCTAATGCTGGTAGAGAGGCTCTAGGCTTACTCAGGGGAATTTGAAAAATATAGATTTCTGGGAAACTAAATGTGTCACAGGCAGTGGCAGCAGCTACCCTACACTTAACTCAGTGAATGCTGGACTGCTTTGTCTTTGAGAGGAAATAGCTCAATTAATAAATACCTGTCTGCCTCTCCAAAAATAAGCTCTAATATGCAATTAAAGTGAAAGATTTCCCTTTTGAGGATGTGGGGAGCTGTTAGATAAAATTATAGGAGGACCAGATGTGAAAAGTACTGTTATTTAATATATTTAAAAATGAGGATAATTAAAAGAAGTGAAACATATAGAGTCTGCCTTTAAAGGGGAATGCATTTGTAAGCTCCCCTGCTAACATCTGTATCACCAGGGAGAATGTAAGGACTAGCTATGCTACATGGCAAAGAGATTACTAATTACAGAATATACACACACTTGGATTTCCTTAATACAATAATGAGAATTTATTAAGCAATGGCAGGGAACAGCAAGCTCAGTGCTGCAATATTATTATTATTTATTTCTATTACAGTGCTGCACATAGGAATGAGTGGAAATGGGATTGCCCATTGTGTTGGATGCTGCAGAAGCACAAATTGGGGGATTGACTCCTGCAGTTTAAACACTGCTCTCTGTAGCCTTTTCCTCTGGGGATTAGAGTCCAGCTCTGAGGATGGGTAGAGCAGGAGCTTGTTCACTTTGGCATGTGGGAATTAATTTTCCATTAGGTGTGTCAAAAGTGTGACCAGTTGAGCACTAGCAGAGGGATCATGTAGATCTGAGGGTGTACATGAAAGGGTAGAAATGGAAGTTGCATTGGACGAGCACAGTGTTAGCACAGGCAAATAAATTAAACTATTCGTAATCCCTGGATGAGGAGGTTGGATTATTGTGAGAACTGCTTATTTCAGGGAAACTTAGATTTTCAAAATTCCTGTGGCTTCCTGTGTGTCCCAGAGACTATGAAATACCTAGCAACATGTCTCCATGGTGTAACCAGTTCCTAATCCTTTCCCTTTTGTTGGGACAGAATTTGTTTGTCCTCCTTGAAAAAAAAAAGGGATTTGAATAAAAATGAGCCATGGACCAGCCTAATCCCAGGTGATGGGCAGGAGGCTCAAATTCTTTTCCCCATCTCTGTCCCCTGCTTTGGGAGCACAGTGCCATGCTCTCCCTGCTCTGTGGACAGCCCTGCAGCAGGCTGACAGCAAAAGACATTTCAGAGGAGCCCCATTGGTCAAGGCTCATTCCCAGCTGCAGCCCTGTCCCATAGTCCTTCTACTGTCACCTGTGAAATAAGACAGTGTGTAGAGTCTCACCAATCTCACCTGTGAGGTCACAAAAATGTCAAGAAGTTTGCCTACAATTTAGACACCTGTCAAGGGGAAAAAATTTATTTCAACAGTATCTCCTTACACTAGGAAGTCTTAGGTCTTTTGCAATCCTACTTATTTTGCAGCCTGTGATATAGATTGTGTAGAGTAGTAACTGAGAAGGGAAATCAGGAGGCATTTAGGTCATTACAGTCATTAGTATTTCTTTGTTTCCAGAGATCACTTGCAGCATTCATTACACTTGCACTTTGCTAATCTAAGCGTGTTCATTATCAGAAAATATTTACAAGCTCAAGATCTTCTTTGCAATCCTTACCTGAAATGGATGCGAAGGAAGAGATTAAGGATAACTATATCCTGATCTTTCCCCAGTGTTTTCTAAGACTTTTGGCTCAGTAATTTCTGGATTTTTTTTTTTTTT
>VWZU01010907.1:1164465-1264668 GCA_013397095.1 Sterrhoptilus dennistouni
TTTTTTGTTACCCACATTTGGTTAGAAATCCCTTTGTTAAAGCCTCTGTAAACATATGTTCCTTAATTCTATTTTAAATTCTCAGTGGACTAAGGATGTGTCTAATTTGTCTCTGCAAAACATGTCTAGAAGAATGCTTTTCAGTGCTAAAGTGCTTTGTAGAGCATTTTAAAAACCCTTCCTGGAGACAGTAATGGAATTTTCCTCCTTTCTACCCAGCATTCTCCTTTCTAAAACTTAAAAAATACCAAAAATACACCAAACATCATAATGTAGAACATGAATTGTGTTTAAAATCAGGCATCTTTCCTCTCTTTCCTTCCTCCATGTAAAGCCATTTTCTTTTTAAATGTTTCAAAATTTGCAGCTATGCAACTCTAACAGGATGTTCTCAACTATGGAAAACATATGAGTATCTGTATGCTTTCTGACTCAAATTGTTTTAATTCAATTTTGGTGTACACTTGACGTGATGAATTCAAGTCATGTAACTATTGAATAAGCAGTGGGGAAGATGGATGGAGATGGGGAAAAGTAATGTGTCATCAAATGACACATTTTCTTCCCCTCTATCTCAATGTCAAGGACACAAAAGGGAATTAATTAGTTTGAACAAATATATTTAGAGATTTGTATTCTGTTTTCTGTTGCATTGGTCCTGGTTTGGATTCAGACTGTCAAGGATGCATCTGGGTACTGAAGATTTAGAGGGAAGAGGTAGCAGCTAGGGGAGAAGTGTGGATAATGGGGCTCTTGGTGACCTCTCTGTAATGTTTTATATTCACTGGAGTTGCCAGCATTGCCTTTGTCCAGGTTTCCTTTGAAATGATGAAGGATGATCCCAAGAGCGGACTGCTGTCACCAGCCAGGGAAGCCCTGCTGCCTGTCCTGTTTTGTGTGACAAAATTTCCATGTGGTCTTGGGCTAACCACACAACCACGCTTGAGGCACAGCCTTGGGAGACGTGGGGAGTGAATTAGTGCAGCTTAAAGTCTGCTGTGTTGGCTGGTCATGTTTGTGCTTTTGACTGCCCCCATGTGCCCCCAGCTCCTGCCCCAGGAGGGGGTTGGTAGAAGCAAAGTCTGTGTTTTGTGCACTGAAAAGTCATCTGTAATGCCATGCTACATAATAGCTGTGAGTAATACTCTGACAGTACAGTGTATGATATATGGTCAAAATTCTTATGCATTGGTTTGGAAAACAAAAATGACAGAAATATAGTTAAATTCATCCTGATTTGTTAATTATTCAAAGGACACTTCAATTCCAGTGAACAAGGGGACAAACTACAAATTTCATCTTTTGAGGGACTGGGGTCTAAATTCTGATTCAAGGAAGAGTCTAGTTGTTTAATATTCATCTTTAGAACCTAGTGCTGCTGTAAACCCTCCCTATGTTGGTTAGTTAACTGGAATTTTGTATTTCTGATGTATTGATTAAGAGATTAAATTAAATAGCTTCTGCTAGATTAGCAGTTGGTTAGAGCATGGTGTATATAATGCCATGGTTGTGGCTTGATCTCAGTAAGAGCTGGACTTGATGATCTTCGTGAGTCCCTTCCAACTCCGAATATTCTGTGATTCTGGGAGCAGTTCACCAGTGAAGGCTGTGTGACCTCTTCTGGAGATGCTGGGGATTCCCACTGGTCTGCAAAGGCAGACTTGGTGTTGTGATGAGTGTGCAGTGACTGCAAGAGCCTGTCCTGCATGTCTCCCAAAGTTTGTATGGAAAGGCTTCATTGGAGGAGAAACATGGTAGGGTAAGAGCATGAATCTTCGCAGTTCCTGCTTCCAAAGGGTTCAGGAAACCAGTCATGATACAGCAGAGAACTACTGACTGATGGTAATGTGTGACCACTGCCAAGAAACTCCATATCTCAACAGCTTTTTCCTCTTTGAATTCCACTGATTGCCCCTTTTGAACGTGATGGGGCATCATCTGTGCTTTGAAAAGTGGTTTGCAGGTCTTCTCTGAGCTGTACAAAATGCCTGATATTTGCAGGACACACTGTTGCTTAGTGAGGATCTGACCTTGTTCTACCAAGAGCTTTCATTCAAGGCCTCTGTTCACTGATAGCAGAAGTACCCTGGTTCCAATCCATGCTTGGCTCATACCAGGCTTTCTTAGGGATTTTTTTCCATACCATGTTCAGTGATTGTTTTGAAAAAGTCACCTGGTACCTCCCTGGATCTGTTGGAGTTTTTGTTTTGTTCTATTTTGTTTCATCAGCTTGACGGATAGAACAAAACGATTCTACAGTTCTGTGAATTGGGATATAAACTGGACTCAACATGGCACAAATTTCCCCTCCCTTTTTTCTGTACCTCAAGCCATATCCCATGAGCCAAATTAGTCACTCCACGTAATTCTTTTAGGTATTCCATAGGTAAACCCAAACCAAATTCCTCCCTTTCCAAAACCAATTCTTTTTCTTTTAAAAAATATAAACATCTGATACCTCAGTATATCTTGTGTACTAAGGAGATAACCACAGTTATAAGAAAATCTGACTTGTGTCCAGAAGAAAATTACAGACTTATAACTGTAAAATACCACAATCCTGACAAAAATGATAATTTAAAAAATGGCTGAGATCTCCAAAGTGGAATCACATTTTGGCTATATACTACATTCAATGGACAAGGATCTGATTCTTTAAGATTGCTTTGAAAGATAATAATAAAAAAAGGCAAAGAGCTCTTCAAAATGTCACCATTAAGATGCAAATCTGTAGGCAAGAGGGCTTAGTTTGTAATTATCTGCCAAGTCAAATAACAGGGACAAAGCATACCTGAGAAGAATTTGTATTCATTCAAAACCATGTTTTGTCAAGTCAAAATTATTAAAAATTTTTATATATTTATGTTTTTCCAACGTCTGGATGGTAAAAACTGAAAAATGACAGGTATTCACCCAGGAAAACCCTGTACTCTGCAAAGGCTGCATTTAACAACTTACAAAGCAATTACTTCATGCTTTCTCTTTCTCTCTCTGGGCTCATTGTGCCATCAGATACTTTTCTGTGCCTCCCATGATGGTGTCAGCATCTCTTACACAGGGGAGCAGTTGTGTCAAGATAAAATATGTGGTATTTTAACAGCACTGTTGTGTTCTAAGGAAGTTCACAGCATTGTCTGGGGTCTCCCCACCACGAAGTGCTTCAGCAGCAGCTGTAGGGTAAAATGGATGAATTTGCTGCTGTGCGGAAAGCTGCTCAAGCAAATAGCTGGGATGGTCCCATTCCCCTTCTTCAGGCTCCCTCCTGCATTTGCCACCCAGAAATCTTCTCTTGCTGCTTCCCATAGCACCCCTCACACCTCTGTGTCCCATTCAACTCACTGCACCTCCAAAAATTAATGTCCTTCTTTTTGCTGAGGTTCACTCTTTAGTCAAAAAGCTCAGCATTTGCAAACTTTCATAAGTGCCTTCACTGGGGTGAAGTGCACTGAGGGATTCCCTTGTTTGCTCTATTACAATTTTCTGAGTTGGGAGAGGCAATGATTCAATGTCTGTATTTCAGCTTTTTTTTTTCTCTCTTGAGTTCTGTGCTATTCTGAGGACTGTCCCAAGACGTTTGAGAAAGCAATTTACCTGTGTGCATTTTTTTATTCTGATGAATTGTCCCATATGTTTTGTGTCAGCTGTTATGTCAGATCAACTCTCTGAGGACTTTGCTCTTCCTGCTAGTGGCAAATGCTGAAAAGTTACCTCAGTGACATAACTTGATTTGCTGAGGGAGCTGGTAAGAAGTGGGAGTCATGTCTTTTACTGAGACCATCCATCCTTTTTAATTTTGTGTGTAGTAGCATTTTCTTGTTATGTAAGAGTTTGCATGCCAAAGAAGTCAGCTTGGTATGAGTTACAACAGGGGATTTAAAGACCTCTTGAGTTTTGTGGAAATGGAAACGAGACTTTGGGGATGACATAGAGCTTCAAGTGAAAGCTGGGGACTTTTGAGGTTTTAGCCTTTCAGAACTCTTCCCTTGTAAAGATGTTTTGTTGTTTTTTTCTGCTGATTAGCAGAGGAAATTAATCATAAAGAAGAGCAGGAAATTAAGGGAAAATCTGCTTTCATGACATAGCATTAATAGGCATGAAAGTTCATTTCACAATTAGTGAAAAATCCCTACAGGGTGAAGTTTAATTTCTAACAGCAACAAAACTCTAAAGAAATTAAAGAGCACCCTCTGATGCTGAGCTGGTTGGTGGAGAGGACCCAAACATTCATGACAAAGTGCCTACCAGATAAAAAGTCTTGGGGTTATTCTCAGAAGAGAAGAGGAGTCTGATTGTCAGAGTTAGTGATCTGGCTTTTGGAACAGGCAACCTGTCTGATTCCTGGACACTGACAGGTTTGAGAATTTTGGAATTGTGCAATACAATTTCAGCAGGTAGATTCCCATCATAAGTTTTTCTCACTGGAGGAGCTCATTCAGTTCTTCTTCCTCATCCTAGACATCAGCAATAAGGAATCTTGTGGGAATTTCTGTCTTTAAGGTTTTCTCTCCCATCTCTAAAGTGTTGGAAGAAGGTTGAAATGAAATGAAGGAGAAAAGGGCAGAGGGAATTGGACTAAGATGTGAGAATGATAATGACAGCAAAGAGGCTGATTTCGATGTAAAAAAATTAAATATTAAAAAAAATAGATTAAAAAAGATAATTGTGCAAACAATAGTATATTTTTCTTTTCAGTCTTGTATATGCTTGCAGACATCACAGCATTTTTATACTTATTTTTCTTTCTTTTTGTTTTTTTTCCTTGCCTCTAGCCCATTTACTTTTAAGCCTTGCAGGTTCCTAGTGTCTCACCTTTGCAGCAGCTGTATTATTCCTTTATTTTATCAGAAAACAGGCACACAACTGCAGAGATGGGAACAAGCTTTTTAGCAGGGTCTGCTGCAATAAATAGGCCAAGGGGTAATGGGTTTAGATGGAAGGAGGGTGAACTTAGCTTAGATAAGAGGAGGATGTTTCTTACAATGATGAAACCCTGGAAGAGGTTGCCCAGAGAGGTGATGGATGCTCCATTTCTGAAAATGTTCAAGGTCAGGTTGGATGGGGCTCTGAGCAATCTGTCTGCACTTTGCAGGAGGGTTTGGATTTCTTAGACTGGGAATTTAAATGTCCCTTCCAACCCAAATAATTCTGGAATTCCAAGATGCTTCAGATGGACAGTAATGGGCTCTGCCATAGACATGAGTCCTCCTGCTTCCTTCTTCAGAAGCTACAAGGCTGGCAGCAAATACTGCAAAAGGAGGATGCAATGTGAATCCATGATCTGGTAAAAAAACCAAACAAACAAACCCTGGAATCATAAACACCATCAAGGCAAAACTTTCCTCTAATGCCTTCAAACCAAAGTTAATAAGATTGTCATGCTCCAGCTGATGGCTTTTCTTCAACACCCACCAGGGCTGCACAAGGGAACCTTCTCCCTGCTGTCCTGGTGGAAGTAAAGCTGAATGTCACCTTCTGCTTTCTCTTGCCTCTCCTCTTCATAGCTCTCCTTTCAGTGCAGGTCTAACCCAATTCTGCTTAGTTTGTAAAGCTTGACAAGATCACTGCTCAAGGTGCTAAGTGTGTAAGGTGCATTCATTTTTCATTTCAAATTCTGCCTCTCAAGCTATCTATAGTTCAGCATTTAGGAGGCAAATAAAGCTGTAGCTGGTGAGCTGAGCAGAAAAAAGAGATGATAAATGAGTTAATACTGAGTTTGTCACAGGGCAATTTGCTGCATGAATTAAAACACAAATTGGCCCATGGGTTTAGGGGTTTACCAGCCCTGCTACAAAACATTTTAGTGCAGAAATCTGGTGATAGTATGTTGGAAGGTCTATTTTTCTTAAAGCTGGGCAACTTGGCTGTCCTCTCCCTCTGGCACAAAGTCAAAAGAATAGAGAAGAGCACTGTGCTCATATGAGTGATGCTTTAAAAAGGGAGTGCCATATACATGCATTAAATTAATCTCCTCTGGTCAAGGGAGCTGTCTGCTTAGCAGCATCTGTCCATAAAGTATTATGTACTTGTGGTCCCATTTCCTGAGGTCTAATGCATTTTTATGGTAAATGGTGCTCTGGGCTGGCCTTCTCCTCTTTTGGCAGTCACAGTGACCAATGCTGTTAATTAAAGTAGTACCTGACTCCATGCTGGAGGGCAGGACCCCATGCCATGGGAACAGTACATTCCTACAACTCACAACAGCTCCTATCATGAAAAACTGAGGACAACCTAGACTTGTAGGAGAAAGGTTTTAACATAGAAAAATGCTAAATGCCACATTGACCTTCATTTTTATTTTCATTTGATGCTGTGCAAATGTATTGCCCTTGTCTAAGAGGGCAGCTTACCTTGCACTCCCTCTCTTGTAGCCTAAAGACAGCAGGTCTGTGTTCATGAGGTTTGTGCTTCATCGCAGGATCCCTCCATCTCAGACACTGTCTCTGTCTCTGCACACTTTTCAGCCACGGTCTGTCTTCACTTGGTGACTACAAGTCCTTTTTATCCTGTGACAGCCTCTTCAAAACAAATAATTTCCTTTTCACCCATGGCAAACTGAATAACAAGGAAAGGAGCACGCAGCTGTGTGTGGATTTGGCTATTGCCAACCATAAATGTCTCAATGAATTCTCATAAATCCCAGTCAGTCAAGGAAACTTTATTTCAATGCATGAGAGTTTGTAGTGACATATTCTTCCCTCTTTTACATGTCCCACGGGGTTCATGTGCCTGCAGAGCATCCACCAACACTAAAGACTTTTCACCACAGGGCAGCTGTGGTAAAACATTCCCAGATCTTTTTTTTTTTCTCTTTTTTTTTCCAATTTACTCAGACATCTTGGGAAGTAATGCATACCTGTAGAATAAAATGTTTGTTAAAAATAATATGCAGAACTCCCTCAGTCTCCTGGCTGCTTGTTAGCTTACCAAGCATGCTACCAGTCATGGTGCATTTATTTTCCCTAACCTGCCTTAAGATCAGGGAACAGTGCCTTTATCTTTGAGAGAGGAAGCTGAAGCAGAGTGGGTAAAGCCTTGATCTTCAAAGGTGTATGGGTGAGATGGGATCCAGAGGAAAGCAGTCATTCAAACGATGAGATTTTTAACTAACTTGAAAGTTTTGAGCCTGTGAAACTTCTCAATGTCATGCATGGAAGGCTGTGGAAAAGCAGGGAGCTGAGCCCAAGGTTCTGTGTGCTTAAACAAACAGTTTGTAGTGATCCAGATTCCACTATATGCAATTATGCAGAGGGAAAGGTAAGCAGCTATTCAAGTGCTAAATATTCTTTTCTCCTGAGTGAGTTTGTGAGGAGCTTTGCCCTTGTCAGCTGCAAATGTGAAAAAGATTAAGCCCACAGAATGAGGGTACTTTGTTATATTTCACCCTGAGAAGTTTTCTAAGAAACAGATCACAGAAAGAGGCTTTCCTGCCTTGAAAGGCAGGTGTCAGCTGTGGTACTTGGCTCCTGTTGGGGTGTTTCATCTCTGAAAAATTGCCTGAATCTGTCAAAGATCTAAGATCTTAATTTCTGTGGCCCTCCTGGAGACTGAGGAGATGAATTCTCCCACAGGTTCTAATTATGTTAAACTTCGTCCTTCCTCTGCTTCCTCTGCTGTGTCGTAGTGATTTGCATCCAGCCTGTTCCCCATGCTACTGAATAAGTGCCAGAGCAGAGGCCCCTTGGTTCCTGATCTTTGACACTGCAATTTGTTTGCAAATACTCCAAAGCAGAATGACAATTTTTAGTGTTCCCGGGACTTCTTATTTTGTTACCAACACAGTGTAGAGGAAGAGGGAAAGCAACTCTGTCTTGCCCCTGGGAGGGCTGGGTGTTAGGAAAGGTTGTAAAATAATTAAGTTGTATAACAAGGTTATCTGGTTAACCAGAGGGCCACCTGCACAAACCTGATTCTCGCTGAGCCTTGAATTATATCTTTATTTAGGAGTGGCAAATTGTAATTTGACCAAAGTGGTCTTCTTTCATGAGGTATGTAACGTTTGGGGCTTGAGGTTCAGAAGAAGGAAGGTCAAGCACTGGGATCTTCAGCTGAAATCTGTGGGAACTGGTGACAAGATTTATGGACCTGAAGTTACTGGTGAGTTAAATGTATGAAAATCAAGTTTTTTGTTATAATTGGCTGTGATTCAATGATCCTGGGTGGCAGGAGATTCCTGGAAGTGATCAAATTGTGTTTAGATAAGGCACTAGTAAATAGTAAACTGAAATTATTCTTGCAACTTCAGAATTGATTATATGGGCCAGTCCTTTTAGTGTATTTATTTTGGAAATATCTTATATAAGATTATGATATATAAGTAGTGATAAATTGTTTGCTGGGGTGTTTGCATGAAGCTGTAGGCCAGCAGGAATATGGGAACTGAGCAGAAGAGCCTTACCCAATCCAGATAAAGATGTCATTGCAAAGATATTCACAATAGATTCCCATCACCAGTGGCAACAAGAAACTCTGTCTGAGAGATTTGACTCCTCACATATGCTGTCCTGGGGCAAGATCCCAATAAACTGTTCTCTTCAACAAACACTCTGTCCATGAGTGTCTGTGTAACAAAATGTGGACAGAGGTGCTGCAAAAATGTTAAATATCCAGAAATATCAATCCTTGGGCATAATAACACTGGGCTCTCAAAGCTAATGGGGTGTTTAACAGTATCTCTCTCAAACCCAGTTCCTTATATTTAAAATGGGGATATTAATATTCTTGAATAATAAAATTCTCTTCTAATGAAAACAGATCTCTCTTGAAGCACTTAAGGACAATCATGATGCATTCAGAAAAAAAGTCACCAATGAATTCAAACTGCAGAGTTTGAATAAGTCATGACAGAAATGGTGTAGAGTTGCCATTGAACAGGTCATTGAGTTGGAGTTTTGAATATGTGCCTGGTCAGTGCAATGAATGAGGTAGGGACCCAGTGGAAAACTTGTCTGTGCTTAGGTCATTAAAGACTTTCACAGTACCCATGAAGAATTAATAAAAAGGAATGGAAAGTTACATGGCTGTTCCATTTTTGGTATTTTCTTGACTGCTGAATGCTTTGACTGTAAATCTTGCTCTTGTGTCATATACATTTCTGGACATGAGTGGTAATATAAATCAGTTCATTAGAGCCAAAAAGCTTATTTACTGTATTCCCTTAGAACTTCTTGATGGAATAGTTTGTGTCCCATGAGACTGGCTTTATAAGAAGGGGAACATTTCTTTTTCTTTCCATAAAGTTTTGCCACGACACATGCAATAACAAACACTGTGCTACACCAGGATGTGTTTGTGTTTACTCTGCTTGAGACTCCCCATCAGCCCTCACCACTGTTAATAATTCTGTCAGCAAAGCTGAGATTTCCATGGGAAGCATATAGACAAAGTTAAACAAAGTGGAGGACTAAGGAAAAACAAGCAAATTGCATCATGGAAATCTGTGTCCCTGCAGTGTGCTGACAGCATACCAGCCTACAGAAGAGTTGCCAAGAAAGGGATTAGGGAACTTCAGAGTTCCTTAAAGAAGAACCAGGGCAGACATCTCACTAAAATGTAGATTAGTTTTTCTTGTGGATGTAGATAATTCTTTTTCTGAGCTAATTTCTATCTTCCTTCATTCAGTGTGATTTGGAGTGTCTTGATGTATTTCTGCATTTCTGTCTGGGCTACTCCATGCTTTTAGATTTACTTTGGCAACATTTTATCTGAACTGATATCTCTGCAACAACTACATTTAAATAAATATTAACAAACCATCAAAAATCTCTTACAAAAACCAAAACCACGAAGTGATGCTAATGTCAAGTTTGATTTAAGAATCAACTGGACATACCCACCTTGAGTAGGCATAAAGCGGTCCATAGCCTGCTGACATAGTAACTGACAGTAAGTTACTGTCAGTGTGAGAAAAAGTAGAAACTTCCCAGATAGTAATGAGCCTTTTGTAATTGCAGAGTTCAGGATTAACAATGAGATATTTGTAAGTAATGCTGTATTAGTCGTGAGTTACAGTTTGCCTGTGTTTTACAATTAATCCTGAAAGATAGGAGGGGATGTATTGTCCTTGCTGTGTAATTATGTTACAGAGGTTCTTTCATTAAACTCTACAATGGCAGCTGAGCACTTCTTGTTGTGCTATGGGTGCTTGTGAAACACAGCAGTGGCCCTGCTTTTCACCTGCACTTCAGGGCACCAGCAGGAATGTGCATTCCTACACATGCAGCACAGCCATGGCTGAAGTGAAGAGCATCTCAGAGAGAGACCCTTCTGTGCTTCTGCTGTTTCCAGCTCTGTTTACCCCAGAGAAGACTGTAGAGAAATTAAAGATCAGGCATGTTATAAGTGGTGTGTCTCTGTACAAGATACCTCTGAGGCTGGTGATGTTCTTTGCCTATCATCAATCACATAATGGGAGTGAGCCCTTGATCCAGCAGCTGGGTTCATTACATGTGTGGTCATACTGGCTCCCAGAGATGCCTGGCTAGAAGTAGGTTCACCTTTTAAAGCTTCATGTTATTGGTTTGATAGAGGGCGTTTTCTCCTTCTCCATTCATGCTGCAATGCCAGGCAACACAGACAAGTACCTGCTCCTCAGTCAGGTTCTTTCCTGGTTCTTTCCCCTGGAAATATCAATCATAGAATCCCAGAATGTTTTGGGTTGGAAGGGACTTGAAAGATCACCCAATTCCAACCTCCCTGCCATGGCAGGGACACCTTCCAGTAGACCAGACTGATCAAAGCCTCATCCAGCCTGGCTTTGGACACTTCCAAGGATGTGGCATCCACAGCTTCTCTGGGCAACCTGTTCAAGTTCCTCACCACCCTCAAAGGAAAGAATTTCTTCCTAACATCTGATCTAAACCTATTCTCTTTCGATTTGAAGCCATTGCTCCTTGTCCTGTCACTACATGCTCATGTAAAGAATCCCTCTCTGGCTTTCTTGCATCACCTAATTAAACTAATTTTCCCTGATCTGAACTAGGCTGGCTTGTTAGGCCAAGTGCCAAGGATCAGGAGGGCTGTGCCCTGTGTGAAAAGGGAACGACTGGGTAGCTGCAGCCCTTCTTTCAGCCCTTCTTTGCAGGTTGGCTGCTGATGAGTGCAGGAAAAAGAACAAAGCAGAGGAGAGGGAGTTGCCTGACATTGCATGTCCCCATCACCTTTTATCTAGGCAGGCTGAAGCCTGCCAGTTATAGCCAGGAGTCAGAATAAACTTCCTAGCTGGAGCTGTGCAGTTTAATTAGCTGCTGTGCACTGGGTGGCTGAGAGTGACATAAAGCAGGTTTTTTAGCTGGATTTTAAAAGGCTTTAAAGATATACTTTACAGGGAGGAATTTCTCATTTTATTAATTTTCTTTGGGCAGGTGCAGACTCTCTGTAGGTAAATATTCCTTACAACAGGAATGTTAAATTTTGTATGTGCCAGACCTTGAGATACTGCACACTAATACCGTGCTGTTGAAGCCAGGAGTTGTTCTGATTTATTTCAGCAGCAGATACGATCTTCTCTGGAAAACAGGGGAAAACAATAAAACAAAAGAGAACAGGGAAAGTGAAAAGTAAAGGACAAGTTCTGGCAGTTTATTGTTTTCATTAACTTCATTTTTCAACCCCCACAACGTGACTTTGACCCCATTTGCACTGCTGTAGCTGGACAGTGATAACTTACAGAGAGTCACTGGAAAATCCTTGGCTAAGCTTGGTGAAGCTGATGGAAAAGTTTGCCTTATTTTAGTGAGTCTGAGAGCAGACACAGCATCACTGGATGTTTTCTAAGAAATACAGACCCTTATCAATTTTTTTCTCCTGCTGTGCAGGGGAGATGTCTTGGGGCTGTTGTTGCCTTTGTTCCATCACAATGCTCCTCTGCCAGCCTCAGTGCTGTCAGAGGCTTCTTGCAGGGGAGGATTCCAGCTCCGGAAAGTGATTCCCATTTTTTTTTATTTTTAGCATCAAGATGTCTTTTATTCTGGCTGAAGGACAAAATCCCTTTTCAGAGTCTGCTTGAACAGCAGAAATGAGTGGCTATTAAAAGAAGGCTTATTATCCTACTGTAAAATAGGATAATAACCTAGTTATTTTGCATTTCTAAGTCATTCTTGAATTGATATTTCCTTTCCTACAATGTACACCAATTAAAAGCCACTGAACAGTAAAAAAAAGCAGTCTATGCAATAATCTGACGGAGAATCATGAGCTGTGAAATGAAAGAATTATTTTGTTGCATTAATGTGAGAAACCATAGCAAATTCTTATAAAGCAGACTTTGTCCCGGACTATTGTTACAAATGTCTTTTAAGTCTTG
The DNA here is from genome assembly GCA_013397095.1 of Sterrhoptilus dennistouni. Lineage (NCBI taxonomy): Eukaryota > Metazoa > Chordata > Aves > Passeriformes > Zosteropidae > Sterrhoptilus > Sterrhoptilus dennistouni. The sequence goes on from VWZU01010907.1 coordinate 1,176,767, forward strand.
TAAATGTATTGTATATTTAATGCCTTTTATGTACAAATAAATGTAAGGGACACATTAGGTGTCAAGGACATCTTCTCTTCTTGCCTGTCTCCTCAATGCTCTTGAATGTCCTTCATACTTCTACTTGTGCACAGGTACAGGGGCTGTGCAAAGTTCTCTTAACCCTGATGCATTAGATCAGATTATTGACAACACAAAAATATTCCTGCTGAAAAGGGGGGGATTTTCTTTGGAGGGTAAAAGTAGGAATAGCAGGATATTCTCCATTAATTGCTAATAGTTAAGAATGATGCATTTCAGTGCCCCTGAGGTTAATGGGAAGTTTGGGACAGCCCTCGGTCAAGCTGTTTAGCAAATATCATCAAAACCCAGCCGCAACTGCACTGCAGATTTGGATGCAAGAGTGGAAAAGGACAGATGAAGCTTGTAAACAGACAAGGCACTCATTATGCTAACTTGATTGTAGCTAATTAAAAAGGGATATTAACTGATTGGATTACAGTGGATGGAGCAGAATGACCCTTTGTTCATGCCAGTGCTTGCATCAGTAGGATTCTCTGCTCCGTCCAAGAGTGTGTCTGTATTATCCTCATTCTCATTTCTTCTTGCCTGCTTTCAGGGACAGATGCTCCCACACAGTGTGCTCTCCAGAGCAGCATGCCAAGCTCCCCAATAGCTGCTGTGCCAGGCTAGCTGGTGCTCCTGTTGCTGTGCAGGGAGAAGCTGCCACAGCGCTGTTTTGCTCTCTGGCTCTCTCCGTGGGTGTGCAGAGCTGCCTGCTCTGATCTGAGCTTGGAACAGAGAGTCAGGAAACCACATCCAGCACATTTCAACACCATGCCAAGCTGGCCTCTTATTTCTTCCATGTTGTTTGAAATCCTCAGTTTCCATAACAGAATCCCTTTGCCACATCCCTTACAGTGTTCAAGGCCAGGCTGAATGGGGTTTTCATCAAGCTGGTCTAGTGGAAGGTGTCCCTGTCCATGGCAGGAATTTAGAACTGGGTGATTTTTAAGGTCCCTTCCAACCTAAAACATTCTGTGATTCTATGAAGTTTCTTGTGCAAACTTTATAGAATAATTAGATGGAAGTATTGTGCACCTACTAGATGTGAGACATTACAAGTACTTACTGTCATTCAGGTTAGAAAAGCAGCAATAACAGAATATGGATTTTGGAACTAAATATGAGATAAGCTGAAACAAAGCCTGAAAATCCTGTTTTAGTTCTTCATACAAAATAACAGGATATCATTGCATAATCTTTTCCATTCTCAACCTGTGAAAACAGCTCTTGGAAATGCAGTATTGGCTGTGTACTAATTCTTTTGCCTTTGGTAGGACTGAGGTTGGTATGATTCGCCATGGTTGTCTCCTGTTTTAAATTCAGAGCAGAATGGCAGACAGACAGAACTGCCAGAGCAGGCAGCAATGTTAAGAAGCCTGAAGAGAGGCTTGCATATATACTGGGCAAGGAGAGAGGGGTGAAGTCTTTTTCTGCAAAGAGATGAGCCAAGAGAGTCTGTTTCCAGATTTTCTAGCTGCCCATGCCCCTCTCATTATTTTAAGAAGGCAGACATTGAATCACAGTGTTGACACTAGAAGCTGCTCAGTTCAGTGATCATTTGAAAATAGGGTGACCACCAGAATTACAAAGAAAAGAGGGAATGATAATGAAAAACTTGGCACAGTTTATTTATTGAGGAACCAGCATATTTTGGAGTTGGAACCACACTATGGCTGGTTCACTATGCATAACTGTTTGTTAAAAGCATTATTTTTACCCCATTTGATGTCTCTGTCCATTAAAGTCACAGAACATCAGTTCAGATCTCATCTCCCCATCTTCAGCCCTATTGATGGGTAGGTCCCCAATGTGCACAGCTCATTTAGGCCCATGGAATAAGCCTGGAGAAAGGCCAGTGTTTTTAGAGGGCTGTGATCTTAGGACAGGTGCCTAACACAGTTAAATATATTATCTTCTGGAGATGCCTTTCTCCATGAGATACAATTAATGGTGTACAAGGAGACTATTAGATATCCAGGGTAAACTTGCTTGACAAAATTATTAGGTGTTTATGATCTGCTTTGAAGATTTAATTGAGGCTTTTGTTATAGACAAGGCAAGTAGAATGTGACAATCATCTGAGTTTTGCTTGAGATCATCTCAGCCTGTGTGAAGATTATTCCTATAACTCATAGTTTGTATGAATAATAATAATAATTTATTGAATCTCATCCTAAATTCCACTGAACACCCTGGTTAGGTCTCTGTTGACTACAAGGAAGCCTCTGGTGACTTGCTCAGATACAGATATTCCCAACTCCAGGTCTTCTTGTGAATTAAGGGAAATGTTATCTCACAATTGATCTAAAGTTTCTTATCAAGAAAAATGTTGATCACTCAGTAGTGAAAAAGTTTGGATTGCCATTTTCTCATTGAGAGATAGAATGGTTGTCACAGTGCATGCAAACATCAAGACCTGAGAACACAAACCCATGATTTTTTCATTTTTAGATCACAAATATAATATTCATTATCCCTTGATTTTAAGGCTACTGGGTGTCTAATTTTGCCTAGGAAGTTTAATTTCATTCAGGGGTCTGGAAATACAGAGAGAAAAAAACATAAATACCTTTCAATAACAAAGGATCAGGACCTGGTACTGAAAGAAAACCTTTGATATAGTAAGGACTCAAATATGATCCAAGAGCTGTTAAGGGAATCTCAGTCAGATCCCAGAGATGCTGCTGGCACTGTGGTTAGAAATGAAAGGTGCTGACATTATCCCTTTGAATCACAGTAGATGAGGTTGGTAACAGCATACCCTGATACCACAAAGTAGGGCAGACACAGCAGGCACCAGGACTACTGAACCGTAGATTTTTGGCTGCCCCAGGAAGGTGAATAGCAGCAGGTTTTGTAGTCAGAAAATAGGGCATTCTTACAGTGGGGGGCCGTGTGACCTATCAACAGCCTCCTTGTTTGAAAGGAAATACAGCCACTGATGTCCATCCAAACAGCAATGCAGGCAAGGGAGACTGTGGAAATCTGCATCAAAAGATGGAGATTTATTTTAAAAGTGGTTTGTTTTTTTCCTTTATTACTTCTTTTTTATTTGCTGGCCTTTGAAGAAATCTTTAAGCTTTATGTTTTGTGTGTATTGGTGCCCATTTCAGGTTGAAAATATCATTTAGTTGCAAATCCTGTGAAGGCAAACTCATTGCTTTATTGCCTGAATAGGTTTTTTTGTCTCATCTGCAAGGTCTAAATGAGAATTCTTCCACAAATATCTGTCTCTCTTCAGTGATAAAGACGGTGATAAAAGGATTAATATACAAAACCTTGATGCACAGTTCCTTATTCTGCTTAAGTTCTGAGTAGTGTCGATAATGCTGCTTTGGTTTCTCACAGGTCCTTTCCAAGTTTGCTGTTTAGAGTTTTTTGTAGTCTGTATAAAAGTACATGAGGTTCATGTCCTCTGTTCTGAAATGAGGAGAATTCAATGTGCAAAAACATTTCAGTAAGACATTTTAAATTCAGTAAATATGTTGAGTTAATATTTTAAAGTTCAACTGAAGGTGAGGACCTTGGGAGGATTGCTTTGGAAGGTAAAGTAGCCTAGCAGGAGCAGCTGACTCATCTAAATTATATATTTTACACTTGAATGCTTTAGTTGGAAGAAGTTTGGATAAGAGTGGATGTTGGTGCCTGAGTGTACACAAGATGATCCTTTAAAGATCTTTGCTGTCCTATTTTCTGTTATTCTCCCCATAGAATCACTTGAAAAGTATGTAAGGAATCTGAAGACTTGCATACACCCCCAAACTTTCTGAAGGTCATTTTTTTGACTATGTCCCTAGACATGTAAATTTGGACCACACTGGAAAACAAATTCCCCTGAATCTGGGATTGAGATGGAATGAATATAGCCCAGTTTAGCTACCTAAATTCCAAGCCTGTTTTCTACAACTATAAAAGTCATCAAGTATCTACCCTACATTATCCTTCTAAAACTTGAAAGTAAAAATTTCAAACAATTTCCTGAGAAGTACAAAGCAATAATGGGTGTCATTATTTAATAATAATAATATGGTTTAGGGTTTTTTTTTTTGTTGTTGTTGGGTCTTTTTGACTGGTTGTTTGCTTTGGTGATTCTTTTTCTTTAGTTGAAATAGTAAGATGAGTTGATAAAATTTATTTTATCTTCCTGTTAATGATAACCAACCTGTCCATCTTTACCTGCATCTCATCCAAACCCTGAGGTTTATTAATTTTGAGGAATGGTCCATGTTTTGTTCTGAAAGTGAAGTTATTGTCAAATCATACTGAGAGGCCAGATGTTTGATGGCTTTCAGAATTCTGTCTTTAGGAAGTGTCAGAAAGTTTATTTAAATTTTTTTTTTTTTTNTACAGCTTTCCACTTTCCTTGCAGACATTATCTCACAGAGGCGTCAGCTGCTGCATTTTCCTTTAACTTTCTGTGAGTTATGTGCCATGCTTCCAATGACAGCAGAATCATGCCCCCAGTTGTCTGTAGCTATGAATCAAACACAGCTTCTCCCCATTAATGGATTATTGACTAAAAGAGCCTGGCGATGCTGTATGATTCATTTTGCCATTCTTGTGAATGCTGAGCTTCAGTGTGTCCTTTGACCTACATACTAACCTGGGAAATTGCTCTATGAAAGACACTCAAAGTTAGATTTTGCCTAGTTTATTAACAGAATTCCCTAGAGATTTTTATCCTGCAGTTGATTAATTTATTACTAGAACACTTTATAGGCAGCACTGAGATAATTCTTTTAATTTACTTCTTGTGACCCATCCTGCCCTCCTTCTATTTCAGTAATTTTTTTTCTCTGTCTCTGATTAGTAGTTTCAACTTAGGTTCATGGAGTCTGCATTTGAAAAATCTGTATTAGGTCATGTAGGACAACTTTAGTCATCGGTAAAGCTGCTGTGTAGGTAACACATGGAGGCATCATTGGGGGCATTTCTGTAGCAAGGATGTGTCAGGGTGTTCAGCAGTGAATTCACATCACAGGGCAGAGCTAATCAGACTGTTTTCCATCCCTTGCTCTCTGCTAGGTGCCTCTGCCTTGAATCAGTCACAGAGTGAAAATTCATCTGAGCCTCTGATTTGACCCGTATTGCCTTTCTGAGCTACCTTGTAGTGGATTTGAACATCAATCACACAATAAGTGGCTGTAGACGCAAAAGAAGAACCCAGGGATCTGGGTGAATATAGTATTTTGTGAGTCATTAGATCTGGCTTTTCTGTGTGATTCAGGCACATTTCTTGTCTGCCACATTTTGAGTCTGATTTTCACAGAGTGAACTTGTCTCTCGATAAAGGAAGCAATGATATTCAGCCGCATGCATTACTACCAGAAATACCTTTCAAAACAGCTAAATTCTGATCACAAATATCTTTATTCTTAGTGAAGGGGAACTAGGCAGAAAGGTCACAATTTGACTTTCAGATCTCCAATTACATCTGAAAGGCTGGCATTTGGTGCATGTGTGTGGGGATCATTTCACTTGCAAATTTAGCATATTTATTGACGGATTCTCCTTATGTCTGCCTCTTTCTTACATCTTCTTGTCCATCTCATTCAGTCCTTCTCAGAGTAAGGATTACATTTATGGATTGGAGGGGCCAAAGAGAATTACCCAAGGCCAATACCAGTGCTGTCATTTTATACAAACACTTAATTGAAGATATCAAGCTCAGTCTGAAAAGATTTAAGTCACAAGTCCGAAATGAATGTTAGTTAGGGAAGTACTTGATATTTAATAATCTTTATCTATATGCTCTTATTCCCCCTAGCTTTTATCAGTTTTGGTTTATGGTTTGAACACTTCATCTTGCTCTCCACTATTTACTTCCCTGATGAATTCAAAACTGCGGATTTAGCAAAACTGACCAGATTTTTACCTAATACTCTCTTCTTAGATGAGCCTCCATTCTTTTTTCCATGCCTTTGGTCTATGACTCACTTTAGCATGGTCTGCTTTCTCTTGAACACCAGTGACCCCACCTAGACATAATGTTTCAGAGGCAACTGCACCAGTTGCACACCAGTTTGCAACCACAACAAAAACTGAGAACTAGTACCTAACGTAATATATTGAAACAGCTTCTAGAGCAAGACTCCATCCTTACAAGGGAGGAACAAACAGGTGGAAACCATTTTTGTTGAGACTCAAGGAAATTTTAGTAATCTGAGGTGTATAGTCTCTTACCAGTGCATGAATAGAATTAAACAGTAATACTGATATGCCTTGGCATTTCTGTCTTCAAAAACCTTTGCTATCATTATCTACTTGTTCCTCACTGCATACCTGAAAAGTAAAGAAAGTTGATTTCTTAACAGAGACAATTATAACATCAATGAAATAATTTGGCTATTTAAAATAGAAATATTTCAGAAAAATGTGCAGTGACAGAACATAAAAGAAAATTATATGCTAAAAATTATATCCCGTTATAAGAATGGTGAACTCCTTCCCTGAGCTTTTAATTATTTTCTTAAAGCATTACTAAAATGAATAAGTTACTAAAATGAGTTAAAAATCCCCTAAACTATTGTGAGAAGTTTTTTTTTTGTTTGTTTGGTTTTGTTTTTTTTTTTTTTTTCATAAGGAACATAGTATTTCTCCTTAACATTGGTGAAATATTTCAATACGGAAGCAATATTGGTGATGTGAGTATGACCCCATAATATCAGAAACCCACACTTGAACCCAATGCACCTTTTCACTCACCAGCTTTATGCCTTAAGAAAGGCAGGAGTTTCAGTCATCCTGTGCCTGACTGTGGGTCCCTCCATCCTTTTAATAGTGGTCATGGATTTATTGACCAACTGGCAGGAGAGACCAGCTGTGCTGGAGATGGAGATCTCATGGCTGGGGTCACTTGGTGGCAAACTTCTTGGGGCAGCTCAGGAGCAGCTTCCAAACCCAAACTGCTTTTTTCTTGTCTCAGAAGATCCAGATCACCTCTCTAACCTTGGATCTGAGGAGTCTTGGGAAGGGCAAGTTTCTGTGAGATTAATTAAACAAAAATATATTTAAAAGTCAGTCCCTGGCCTCAGCTCGGGTTTGAGCTGTGATCTGGATCTAAGGGACTTCACCCATTATTAAGGTATGCAAACTGTTCCCTAGGATGATCATCTCATAACAGCAAGAAACAAGGAGGTATCCAAAGCTTGCAGGATCAAACAGATTTTTCCAGTGGATTTTTTCAGGGATAAAACCACAGTGTCTTAAATTAGATACCAAACCAGACTAAATCAAGTTGATCTTCAAGACTACAGCCAGATTGTGAACCATCTGCTTCCTGATGAGAACAGATACTTCAGAAGAGATTTGAAATCTGTGTGTTCTTGCTATCCCTTTTCTGCTCCCTACCATAATTCCTGGAGCAGGTAGAACTTCTGTATATATCCCAAATTTTCATATAGAAAATGATATCATAGGGTTCAGATGGTTTCCTAGACCTTGGAGGAAGGTAGAACAGAATGCTTCTGGAGAGGTCTAAATTTAACATCACCCAAGGTAAATACAGACAGTTTCAGATTGATGCCAAGAGATTGTTCAAATGTCAGCAAGAGCTAAAGACAGATCATCTGTGATGATGGAGGAGGGTCAATGGAAATGAAGGGTCTATGGATGCCAATCAGAGACAGTGCTGAGACCCTGTTTGTAAACAAGAGAAATGTAGAGCTGGAAATCAGCAGATTAAACTGGTGTGTTGGGAATTAGGCCTAACTAACAAAGAAGAAGATGAGTCAATGGAACTTACAACAATTTATTCACAGAATCATGGAAACATAGGATATTTTTGGGTTGAGAGGAGCCTTTAAGATCATTAGTTCCAACCCCCTTACCATGAAAAGGGATGCCACCCATGAGATCAGGTTACCCAGGGCCCCATCCAGCCTGGCCATGAACACGTCTTGGATGGGACATTCCAGCATTCCTGGGCAAATTGTTCCAGTGCCTCGCCTAACAAGGATTTTTGGGCTAATTTTTTTTATATTATAGAAGAGTGAAAAGGATCAGAGTCATTCCTGCCATCTGCTGAACTCCAAAAATCATTGATGTTGCTGAACTTTCATATATTCACTTTGAGAGATGACTGGGCAAATTGGATGTGAAGAAATGCATTTAGCTTTTTTTTTTTTCCTTCTTTGTGAATTGGCTTTTGCTAAAGCTTCAACAGCTCAAGGTTATACAATCTCTATCTTATCTTTCCGTTCCCTTTCTACACTTACTTTTTCTCTTTCCCATTTTTTCTTGCCATGTGCTTAAAAATGGATCATGCTCAGAGAACATTTGGCTGTGTACTCATCACCAAAAAGGCAGCTAAATAGCAATGTTCTAAAGAGCACCACAATGACATAAGTTTGCCAGGTCTCCAGGTGGCCTGAAAGTATGTTGTGTCTGTCTGTCTCCTACAGTGAGTATGTTTACAAGAGTTAGCACCAAAATCAGAAATGGCAGGTTTTATCTTTGCTGTTCTTTTCTCTCCCCTATGTGCATCCTGTTTTTACTCTGTCCAAGGAAACTGCTTACAACTCAAATAAGTGCAACAGAAATAATTCTTATCTTCTCTTACTTTTTCTTCCCTAAATGTAGTTTTATTTGAGGTCAAAGGCTCTTTCTAGCTATTGCCTGCAGGAAAAAGAAAAAAAAAAAAAGAGGGATGCTGTCTTTCCAAAGAAGAAATTTCAAAATCTGGCAATATTTTGTAATTAAATATTTGCACTGTTTTCCTCCTTCCCTTCATTCTCTTCTTCCTCATTCTCCTGAGGGCCAGCATAGCTCTGAACCAAACTATCAGTCCTGTAAATTTTAGCAATTTGGTGATTATAGTCTGTAATGAAGGCACCACTGGAATCAAAGAGTAATAATGCTGATGTGCCTTGGCACTTCCGTCTTCAACCTTCCCAAACCTGAGATTGTCCTCCTTCAATCACCAGATTTCACAAGAAAACAAGCTGCAGGCAGAATCCAACCACATGGACAAACAAGAATGATTCACAATCAGTGAAATCTGCTGCTGACTTAGCAGTAACAAGATTTCAAACTTCCTGAGCCATCCCCCTGCTTTTTGCACCGATGGAGATGTTAATACTTGTGACTAATGCATCATTGCTCCAGGCTGGCATGTCCTGGTCAGACTGTATATATAAGGGTGTCTCTGTCTCCCAGTTTCTGAGGTGAAAGCATCATTTTAGATTGAAAAAACTTGTTCAGCTACTTCTAAAATCAGAAAGGTAAAAGCGATGTGTTTTCCATTCAGGGGTAGTCACCTGTAAAGGCTCTTCTCTCCCATGGCAAGTCTGAGTTTCAAAAACCTGATCCAGTGCCACAGGAAAGAAAGAAAATCTGTCACTGACTTTGCTGCACTTTTCATCAGGGTCTGAGTGGGTCAGATGTAAAGGGCTGTGACACTACAGACATCCACAGCCCCATCTGGCTGATGTCCTTTGGGAAGATCAAAACCAACAGCCATAAAACACAAACCCAGGAAGGGGCACAAATATATCTAGATATCAAGTGATTTCAGAGTGTTGTTTCTTGTAGTTTTACCTAGTGCATAAATCTGAGGCACAGCATGCTGGGCTGTTCCCCAGCAGTGAATTATGCTCAGGTTCTTGAGGAGGAGTGTGGGACAGATGTACCTGACTGCTCTCCTCTGACTCAACGTGGGAAGAAAAACCTGATCCAACATCAGAGCTAAGGATGGAACATTCCCCCTGATTAAGCTAGAAAGAACCTCTTTTCTGTTGTTTACTTTCATCTTTTTATTACATGTTTTATTTACATGGTGGTTGTCTTCAGCATTTTCTGCAAGTGTATGCTGGGAACCTGATCCTCTGACATGAATAAGCCTTTAGTAAATCAACTTAAACCTTTCATATTGACTCTGTCATTCTCACTGCTGTTTTGAAGTCCTGAATATAGTCCCCCATCTCAGCTGCCTATGGCCATGTGGTATTCCCTTTGCCTTTATGAAATCCAAGTACAATATCAAACTCTTGTTCACTATTTGCACACATGCTCTGAGCCCGTGTGGCTGGTCTCTTATTACCTATTACATGGAGAACTTACTTGACATCAGTTTGACCAAAGCTTGTCAGTATTTGTGTGCCTGACAGTTGACCTCCAATGAAATTGCTGCTAGTTTGGATGCATCAGCACCATTTACAGCAAGGGGAATTTTCAGTAAGAAGCTGGAGATCTGAGAAATGTCCCTTCAGAGAACAGGAGATCTCTCTCTCCTGCACACAACTTTCTTATCTCACCTCAAGTAAGTGGTGATGCTCATATTTTCACTAACAGTATTGTGAGGGTCCAGAAGGCCAGTTAATCTTGAATATACAGAAAAATGTTCTAATGTTCTGGCAAGTTTTATCACAGTGCAATGGAGAAATAACTTTCTCTACTCTCACACAGAATGAAGTTTTCAAGTACTGATGTACTTGAAAAAACTTTATTTGCATTTGAAAAACTTTAAATTTTTTTTAAAATAATGTTGCTGGACATTTGTTCTGAAATGGAAATATAAGAGAGCATTTCACAGTTTTCTTCTGTATTCACTTGCACATCCCATGGCTATTTTTGTGATCATATCCACGGACTTATCTATGATGCAGGAAATACAAAAATATGTAGACATATTGAAAGTTTATGGTAAGTAGAAAAGTGTTTAAATCTTATCCTAGACATTAAGCCTAGAGAAACCTGCCCTCAATAGCTTAAGCTGGAATAAGTAATAATATCTGAACTAATAAACTAAACCAGGGTATGACATGGGTGCAAGAACTGTCCAGACTGTGCAGCGTTACCTTGCTCCTCGGGATGGTTGTGACCAGGGCAGGTTCCTCAAGGACCACACCTCCAGGACCAGTACAGGCAAGTATGATTCCCAGGAAGGAGCAGGGATGAGGCCAGCCTGTGGCAGGCGGGGAGAGAAGTGACCATGTAGAGCATAGAATCACAGAATCCCAGGATGGGCACGGTTGGAAGGAAGTGCAGTGGGTCACCTTGTGCAGCCCAGAGCACATGGCACAGGATTGTGTCCAGATGGTTCTGGAATATCTCCAGTGAGGGAGACACTCCACACCCTCTCTGAGCAGCCTGTAATGCAGTGCTGTAACCATGCAATGCTATGCCAAGGTTGCATTAGTGAGAGATGCCTCAGCCCCAGTTAAGGTGCAAACAGGACCATACACTAAAACAATATGGATTTTTTTAACTATGAGTGTGAGATAAAGAGATGAAAAGAGATAGAAAAGAGAAGAGAGCAAGAGAGATCAAGCAAAATATTGTCCCCATGCATGGATCCAGCAGCATCCCATTAGTCCTTCTTCACCCTGGGCTTTCTAGTGGTGAGGGTCCCAAAGTCATTATTCTGAGGCTACCACCTTTATACAGTTCAGGATATGGGTTTTGCTGGGATGGTTGTAGAAGCTGTTCTTATAAATTGAGGTGATATGTGTAGGAGCAGTTGCTTCCTTTCCCACACTTTGCCACACTGGGAATTTCTGTCTGGATATGTTAAACAGGATGCACTCACCAGATCTCGGCTTCCCCAGGCCTGGAATTTGCATCTCACTGTCAGAAATTTCTCCCTTCTGTGCTTATCTCAAGTTCCTGCTGTGGTGACTTATCTTATGGCAAGTTCCTTCTGTGTCCTTGATGGTGTTTGAGACAGTCAACTGTGCTCTTTAAGTTCTTACACGAGGGGCAGCTAATGAGTCTTGGTCCTTTTGTAGACTCCTGTAGATGTAGCTAGTGGATCCTCAGGAACTGTCTGAAGAAAACAGGTGTCTAATGGCAGCAGCATCTCTGAACTTCTACTAATGAAAACCCTGAGTGACTATCAAAAGGACAAACTGGAGGAGCAACCAAAGCACAGAGCACAGAGAGGAACTACTAAGTGGCTCCTGCTTAGTTGAACACATCATTAATGTCTTTTTGGTCACTGAGGGACTTTGCTCTGTGATTGGCAGACAAAAGAAGACTTCCAAACCCCGCCTTGTTGATTTTCCTCCATTGAAAAGCAAGGAATTACTGTTTATTCGTCCATTCTTAATGGGCCATGTCTTATTTCAGAGCATCTTTACAACCTCCTGGTAGAGTTAAGACAAGGTGAGGTGACTTTGAGCTCAGTGACCAAGACAGAGGAGCCTGGAGGCTCAGTTGTGCCACAGAAAGGGCTGGATGAAGGTGGGAGCTCGAGGTCATGGTGCTCAGCACTGGAAACTTGTCAGAGTGCTTCAGAAGTCTCACTCTACCAGTGGGCAGGCAAGATGTGAGAGGTGTTAAAAATGTTGCAGTGATTGAGGGTTGACTGGTTGGACTGTGCTTGAATCACTTCAAGAGGTGCTGAATGGAGTCTGGGACCTGAAAGCACCAGAAAAACAAGACAGGGTGTGAAGGAACACCCCTAGCCAAAATGGAGAATGATCAGCATTTCCTTATTAATTTTGCCCTGTTCTTCCCTCTCAGGGACTTCAAACAGCATGAGAAAAGGCAAGAAGTTTAAAACTGGTGCACTGTTCACAGGGGTGTTTTCTTTTTGGTGTGCTGCTTTCAGAGATAAACAACCTTATTCTCCCCTCAGCTAGACGTTATAAAAGGAGCATTAATCTTATTGTCTTTTTGTTTTCCATCTTGACACTAACAGCACTGATATGCTGGAGGAAAGCAAATGCTCATGCTTTAGAGCCCTTATTTTAGGGGAAGGTCCTACGTGTCCATCGACCATGTACTCTAAGCCAGGTTTCTTGTTGGACAGCAATGTGGTTGTCTGCTGAGCCAAGGGCAAGGCTCCTCTCTGGGGGACTGAGATGTCACACACCACCTGTGCACAGAGACTGAACCAGTCTGGAGAGAAACTGTGTCCAGACAATTCTGAGCCACCACACAATGAAGATAAGGAAACCAAACAAAATGAAGAACACACTTCAAACATCTTTCTTAACTTGCCTTCCTCCCTCAATTCAGGCTATTCTGGGCACACATGTGGGCATTACAGATCTCAAACATAACCACAGTTCAAAATGTGGACAGTTTTAGGATGTTTTTCTGTCCAAGCTTTATTGCATTTGGCAGAAGACAGTAGCACACTCGTCCATGTTCTTGGCTTAGGACTTGATTTGCTTTTCTTGTACACAGACATAGAATTTAGCCCTCATTGGATCCCCCAGGAACTTCTTTTCCAATTTATTCAAAATGCTCTAATCATAAACACTTTCCCAACACAAAGGTAACTCATTCTAAATCCCTACTAATTCAACAAGACACCAGTTTTACTAATTGCTACCTTGATTAATCAAAGTGGAAATAATTTAAGACGTCATCTGCTGCCAGATAGACAGGTCATTTAAATTTGTTTGTTAACTGAGTTTGAAATACAAAATTTGGCCAACATCCCTCAATTAATCAAGCTCATATTGTATGTTATCATTTATAATGTTATGTTGTGTTATCATTTTTCCTTCCTAATTACCTCTTCAACAGGATCATATGGTTGTGTTCATGATTTCAGCAATGATGGGGACTGTTACCTAAGGCCTATCGTCCTTTCTAGAGGACTCAGCAAACTGAAAATATTATTCTGCTGCCTATCAGTGTAGACTTTTAAGATACTACATTTTCTTTAGTCCTTAATTCAGCTCCAGTGTGTTTAGATCTTAAAAAAAAATCACACACCCCAAAAAATCCAGTTTAGTTGGGGAGATGAGAAGATTTGTCACCATCACATATCCATATCCTGTGGGCATATATCCACAGGTACAACTGGTGATGGGAACAGCAGTTTAGAAGTCCTTTGAAGTTCATCTGTCCTGCAACTCAGGTCTGAAAAGTGCAGTCAATCCCTGGGACTGCTGGTGCAGCTCAACACCATTGATTTGTGACACAATCTGATTCTTCTCTAAGTGAGTGTAGGCACATCGCTGTGCCAGGACAGGTCTGTTCTTATTGATGAGACTAGTGACACATTCCTTCCTTATAAAAAATTTAAATGAAGAGTGAAATAAGGCCATAAGCAATCTGATCTACAACCCCCTGATACTGGCTGGTCAGACTTCTACTGTTTTGGGGTTTTGGGGTGTGTTTCTTCACAAGAGGCTGCTGTCTGAAAGAAACTAGTGCTTCAGTAGTTTCTGCAGTGTGCACTGTGAGAGCTTTAGGGTAGAAGCTGAATTTTGACAGCAAAATTCTTTTATTGAAGTATCTTTTATGTACTTTGAGCACAGTGCTCAAAGGATATGTTGGCTTTGGTCTTATCTCTTACTCTCTTCCACACAGGCATTAAGAGAAGGATTTAAAGCAGTCACCAGTTTAACAGGAATATTTTCTGAACTGACTTTTACAGGATTTTAAAAATTATTATTAAACACTAGGAATATCATATTTGACAGGTCAACAGATTATTGGGCTTTGGCTTAAATATCAAAAGCCACAAACCTTGGCACATTTCAGCATGCTGAGGAAATGCTTGAAATTCACAGAAAATAAAATATTTAAAAGCTGATTACCTAATCTTCTGCAGGGAGACTGAGGGGGAGGCATGCTACAACCTGGCACCATGTTTAGCTGAATTTTTAGCTTCTTACTTACTTATCCACTTTTACAAAACATCTGTGGGAATAATGTCTAATGTCTTGGAGACTTCAGCAAACATGAAGGTATCTCAGACTCTGTAGCTCTCTATTCTTCTTCTTCTGTTGGAAGGGACCTTAAAGATCACCTAGTGGCATTTCCATTTTCATGGGAATGTGTTGTGATGAGGAAAATACACCAAGATAATTCCACCTATCTCACTCTTCTCAGGAATAGTCCAACAGACCACTTCTGTAGTCTCTGCCAGCAACTCCTGTTAAAAAAAACCAAACAAACAAAACATGAGAGACATTCACAAAACAATGAGAGAAATGGGATGAGACCCTGCTAGTTTCAGATGTACAATATCCACTGACTTCTACAAGCCTGGAATGATTAAATTCAGCTGAGGAGTTACCTTAACATTAGATATTAACAGTGACAGTCTGTTGAAGCCTGTTCCACTGATCTTTGTGGGAAGTTTGCCATTGCCTCTAGTGCTTGGCTGCTGGACTGGAATTCAGGCACACTGGCCAAGATCCACAGAGCACCATTTCTCTGCTCTCCCATGAATTTGAATGGGATTCAGGCAGTGAAATGACTTTATGAATCTGGGCCATCATTCCAAGAAATTTGAAAATTTGAGGAAGCTTATTTAAGCACACACTGTCCTCAGAGACTGTGGGTCATTCTGTTTGTCAAAGCCAATCTTTCTCTCCTATGGCTAGTGCACAAATTAATGGGATTAATGGACACATGCCTTCTTCCTGGTATCAGGGGTCTTTAGATACCATTGCTGACTCCCCTGTTAAAAGCACAGAGCTTGGCCTTTGGCAAAAAATATAGGTCAAATCTCAGAAGGGGAAGGTCAAAGCAAGGCAAGGTGACAGGTGAAGAGCCATCTTGGCAGGAGACCTAGTCATAGACTCCCACACCACATGTACTTCTGGAAGCTGTTTTTTTTAAGGGTTTCCCTTTCTTTTTGACCTTCAGGTAGTCATTTAGGTGAACTGATCAGCAGAGTGAGGCTGAAACCCAGTACTCCTCACATTCCTACACAGCATCATTAGTTACCCTTATGCTCCCAAGGTCAGTGGCCTTCCATGAGTGCAGCTTGCCTTATAGTGGGAGAGAAGGGTCTCTGTGATTGACATATTTCTCAGACACCCCTTCCTATTAGATTTCATAATTTCTGTTGATGCATGACACATACAGGTTTCTCTGTGCAGTTGTCTCACTGTGTAGTGAAGCAAGACCAGTACACAGCAGGGTGATATCTTAAGGGGTGCATCAAAGAAGGAAGGAGCTGGATAAACTTATGACAAGGAGTCTGGGACCTGGATGTAACCCAGGGCTTTTCTCCTACTCTGTTACAGCCATTTTAGCAGGGACAGGTGCAAACTGGGTAGCAATTACATGTTCTTTCATCTCTGCATCAGCTCTGCCTGGTTTTCTATCCCTGAGTCAGTGTAGAAATGTAAAATATATCCCAGAGAAGAGCTGTCAGCAATAGGATTTTCTCTTTCTGGTTCAGCTGGCCCACTTTAGGTCCTTCAGACTGAAGGAAGACTGGAGAGCTTTTACCTGTGTAGGGCAGCATGTAGAGAGGTGATGCAGTAGCTTACTGCTCTGTGAGACACTCCAAGATGAAGATGACACTGGATAAAGGCCTACATGGACTACTGAAATGAGCTCATTGAGCCTAAGGATCCCCCTGTTGTCTCTGGATGTGCAGTCAGTGAAGCTGATGCAGCCCAGAGAGTAATTCAGCTCACCCTGGAGCAGGCAGCTGGTGTCTGCATGGCTGGGTCACTCCTCAGGTCTCATTGGCTGGATTGATAAAGGTCTTTGCTGCAAAAAGATAATAACTTAAAATAGCCAGCATTTAGACAGGCACCTATGAGGAAAAAAATGTGTTCCTTTACTCTTGAACTCTCTTCCACCCAAGACAGCATTGGCTTTTTTCCAGGGTGAATGGTTGAGTTCAAATCACACGCAAAATTTCAGCTATGGGCTCAAAGTGAAAAAAAAAAAAAAAAAAAGAAAAAAGAAAAGAAAAAGGGGGAAAAAAAATCCATGCCAAGAACTTAGTTTTCTGTATAGGACAGGTATTTATACTGCTTTATCCCACTTATAATATATTAAAAAAACCCCAAAGGTTCCCTCAATCAACCCTTTTTTTTTATTTTATTTTTTTATTTTTTTGCTGGATTCTCATTTGATTTTAGTGCAAGCACCTTATTTGGGAGCATAATTCCATAATTCCTCTTTTGGAAGTGTTAAGTCAAGGAATAAGGACTTTCTTGTTGACTAGGTGAGAGAGTAACACCAACCCAAAGACTTGACAGCCCACATCAAAAACAAACAAGAGAAGGAAAGGAAAGATGGTGTTGGGAAGTCAGTCTGGCAAAATGGGAAACTAAAGGCTGTGTTTCTAGTAGGGCCTAGGCAGGGTATGGATTAACAAGAGAGCCTTGTATGCGCCTGGAGGGAAAGAGAAGTTTTGATTTTCAAGCATGGCATGGCACCACTCTCAAGCTCCTGGTGCTATAATAAAATAATGTGAGATCTAGAGATAATTGATTTGAGGAAAACTGCTTGAACACCTCTGCATAATAGCCTGGAGAAACCTACAAAAATGGTTTATTATGAATGGAAGTCTGCACTGGACTGTCTGGCCTATTATTATTTTCCCTAGAGGATGGAATAGGAAACCTACTTAGGTAATTTGCTGGTACCACTAAGTGGAGTCTGATTAAACACACTCATGGGTGGGAGTCATTCAGTAGAAGTTATCTGAGAACTTTTTAAGAAAACAGAGAAATTACAGTGCAGCAAAGGTTTCAGACATAGCCCCTAGACAGAAAGTCTCAATTATGCAAATAAAAGTGGGAAAAAAAACAGATCTGCAGGAGAAGTTCTGGAAATTGCAGTGAGTGCAAAGCTGGTCTTGACTAAGTAACCAATCTCCTGCTTCTACAGCAAAGGCAGACACAGGAGAACAAAAATCATCATTCTGAGCAAGACCTCAGTCTGAGGTTTGCTGAGCACCACATGGAAACAGAGTTTGGGCTATCTGGGGGAGGCCCAGGGAAGATTTATGTGTCAGTTAGAGACACTGTGCTGAAGACATTCCTTGGAAGGTGGACAGGACTGGGGTTGCTCAGTCTGGGGAAGACTGAGAGGTGTCAAGAAACAGGGGTCAATATACCACAGATCTCTGCAAAAATCGTCTGTTCTCCGTGTTCATTCCATGTGGGATGTGATGCAATGAGGAAATACCTCAAAGAGAAGATTTCATTTGGGAATTAGAAGAATGTTTTTAGCAGTGAATCTAGCTAATTAAGCAAAAGAATGTGGGAGGCAAGGAAAGGTCTCTTCCAGGAGGTGTAGCATTTGACAGCTGTCTATCCAGAATAGATTGCAGCCTGGGACTGCCAGCTGTGTGCCCCCTCCAGCCTCATTTCACTCGGATTCCACAGTGCTGTAACACAGGGATGGTAGAACAGCTTGATGCATGTTCATCAGTGGAACTTGACAGCCCATTAAGGTGGCAAAATATCACAGGCAGCCCAAGGGTTTCCCTGTATATGGGAAATTCAGTAAATAATTCTGAAAAGGGCTGAAAGCTTTAAGGAACATCCATTTGTTTTCCTTTAAATTTCATTTTCTATTTACTTTTGTTTTATGTCTAAGCAGGATGATCCATGAAGTACAGTTCTGTTGTGTCCCACAGGCTGGTTTCCCACTGGTTATTCACCCTTTGGCTTCTTGTGACTGTCATGTTAGTCCCGTCCAAGAGAGTTGAGGATGTACAGCTGCAGGTGTGGCCTGCACTCTGCCTGGACTGAGGAAAACCCTGTTATCAGTGGGGGCAGCTCAGAGGCTGAATGAGGCTGTGTAGGGAGCCAGTCTGTGCTGAAGTTTTTGGTGTCTCACCCAACATTGGCTCTGCTGGGCATTGCCATGGGATGGCGGACACCATGAGCCAGACACCCAGTCCCAGCCAGGCTTTTACCTACATTTAATTTAATGTACCTAAACTAACACAAGTCTGAGTATTGGCCAAATTAATGACCTGATGAGCAGGTTCTAGTTCAAGCAGGCCATGGAGTTTAATTATCTTGCCGTCTCTTGTCACTCCTGCAGGTTCATTAGAGGCTGTGTTCATGGATCTGCCTTTTACTCACTTCCTAGTGGGAAGGGACAGAAAAGCTGAAAAACCAAATAAGTATCAGGAAAAAAACTTAATATTTTCCCCAGATCTGCTTTATCTTCAGTTTTGACTGTTTTGAACAGACAATCTCTGACTGGCAAGAATAATGCACCCATAATCTTGAGCTCAGGCCAGTAATAGAGCTTTTCAGCAATAAAGCTTTGGTGAAATGATTTCCAGCTGTTTGCTTTATCTTTCAAGAGTCCTTGCCTGGGACACATTCAGCTCTCATTTAAAAACACAGAGGAAGCTTCTCATGGGTCAGGAACTGAACTTGGAGAGTTATTTCTGAGCTCCTGTCATGTGTCTCAAGCCTAAATCACCCCAACTGAAACACTGGGAGTCACTGAAACTGAGAGTCCATCTATGTTTTCTTTGTGGTCTTTGCCAGAGTGTGAAGGGTGCCCTTGGAACTAAAACCAACCCAAATGGATGGTATGGGCTGATAAGAGAGCCTAAAGTGACAAGAGGCTTATTTCACATTATGTAGATGAGTGCTTAAAGCTACCCAGGTTAATTCTTGTATCTGTTCCCTTCCTCCCATGCTGGTGTGAGCCTTTTTCTCTCCAGGGTGACAGTCCTACAGTGGACACCTACACCCAGGGTGACTAAAACCACTGGGAATGCCACTCAGGCTTTCTGGATCTCAAGACAGATCAAATGGAATCCCAAGTGGGATCCTAAAGGAAATAAAGTCCTTGAGGAGGAACTGAGGACATCAGACTGCCCTGGGAACAGAGATTTCCTCCACAACAGGGAGATGGAGTCAGAAGCAGTGAATGTCTGCCCAGATCTTCTCAATAATAACCTTCTCACCTCAAAGGGAGACTTTTCTTCTGTGAGTAGAAAACTACCTCTGACATCCATGCAGAGGAGGGTTATTGAAACCTGGAATGCTGTAGAACTGATCCCTCTCTCCTGCCCATGAGCATGACAGGCAGCGGAGGCAGGACTGTTTTCCTCCCAGTCCCAGCTTTCATTTTTTGCTTTCCTGTACACAGCAGATAACACCAGCCAATACATTTCTTCAGCACCACATAAGGGGGATCATGCACTAGAACATGAAATTATTACAGTTCCTGACTTATGGTCAGTCATTTTGTGCAATTTTTCATTCCAACAAAATAGTACAGTCTTTAACAAAGGAATATACGGAACATGCCTCAATTTGTCTGAAAATAGTTTGGAAACTATTGTCTATGACCTGCAGGAGGCAAAAAACCAGATGTGTTTTAAAATTGGCATGGTTGGTCATTCAGACAGGAGCTAAACAAAATTTACTTCTGTCCCAGTCTTGCAGGACTGTCCCTGTGTGTACTGTGTAAATTTGGAGTCACCTCAAAATAAGCTACATCCAGCTACACCTATATCAGTGACTGGAGGGGATGGAATGAACACCTATCTTTATAGGCAACTAAGGAAAAGGCTTTAGCAATTGCATGATTTTTTGACTGACTTTTGTTAATCAGTATGTTCCCTGCTCTGTTAAAAATTGAATCTTCCTAACAATATCTTTTCTTAATTAGCTTTTGTTACAAGAAACACTACTGTTGCAAAGAAAAAGAAGAAAAATACAGCTAAAAATCTTTGCTTCAGTTTTTATGGGGCTCTGCAGGTTTAAAACACTTATGAAACCATTGCCCAGTGTAGAGCTCATGAAATGGCAGCATTTTATACAGCAGTGGGCAATTAAACTTCAGAAGTCAACACGACCTTTCTAAGGAGGCTGAAATTGGAGTGGGAATTCTCTTTTTCTCTTCCATTGATAATAAACAAGAGTGAAATTCACTTGAGTAAGGTGGTTATCTACAACACCCATACCTGAGCAAATGTCCCTGCTCCTCATTGTATCCAGGGAAAGAGCTGGTCAGTGACATCAGCAGAGTTTAAGATCCAATTTGCCTTTTCCTAAGTTTCCTACGCTTTGTCCCTGCTGGCTCCATTGGCTTGGGTTCTGATTCAGTGCTGGGTATCTGGGCAATAGCTCAGGTGTAACAAAGCTGGGAAATCTTGTGTCTGTATTTGCTGTGTTTGTATTTCCCAGCAGTGGGGCTGTAGGAATTGTGAACCTGTTATGTGGAGAGATGGTATCTGCATTTCCCTGACCTCAGGAATGAACCTGACATTGTCAGCCTGTTCCAGAACAGTCTTTAGCTCTCACAGACATGGGGAGGATCTTTTGTGTGTGTCAACTGCATTGCACAGTGACCCCCCCTCCAAAATCTGCTGTAAGAGCAAAGACATTTCAGAAATAATTAGAAAGTCCTGCAATAGGCTAAGGCAGGTTTATTTCCCTTTGCACCAAGAGTTTATTGGCTTCAGGGTGAGCTGTGGGTGTAATTCTGAAAAGGTCAGCAGCATAGCAGGGAGAGTGAATCACTTTTATAGCTAAATAAAAGCTGACAATGACCATGGAATGGTGCTTCCCAGCCATGAAAGAGTGTGGTGGCCCTGGATGTATTGCTTTGGTGGGGATTGATTGTGAATCCATCCTTGCAGTAGTGGAGGGTGGCTGTGACTTCGCATGCAAGGAAGGAGGGTGGAATGTGCAGGGAGGAGAAAGTGGCTTGTAGAGAGGACCATAATGCTGCAGAGGCAGGTAGGAATATCTTGGACTACTCTTGAGGGACTACAGATGTAAACGGGCAAAAGCGAACTGAAAAGTTCATCAGAGAATTAATAACCAGTGTCTGCTTCAGCTGCCCTTCTTCCTGACACACCAGACCAGTACATCACTGGTGTGACTCTGGCCTCTGGACTTTCTCTGTGGCTAGAAGTGAATGGCAGGAGTTCAAAAACGTTGTACCTTTACAGTAGATCCAACAGGATCCAATAGTTTTTGGTTTTTTTGTCATTGTTGTTTTTGTTTTTAATTAATATTCCGTCCATCTTTATAAATAATTGGAAAAGGTTATATAAAAATAAAGAGGTGTTAAAAGCATATTCATAACAGAAGTAGCTGTATTTTATGCGTGGTACAATCCCATCACATTCCTGTGGACCTCTTAGATTCTTAACTGTGATAACCACTGACCAACCATTTATTGACCGTCATTAAGCATTTATTATCTCTGCATGAATTGTTCCTAAATGCTTCAGTAATATAAATTTTTCTTTCAAAATTCAGTAACGCAGCTGAACCTTACCTGCAGTGCTCTCTTTGCCCAGCATTTATTATGTTTAAAATGCCCTCTGAGTAAAAATTTCAGTAGAAAGTCATTAGAAGGAGAGTGTTCTTTACCACAATAATCCCCCATGCATGTATCTCTGTTAATTGAGCTACTTTTCTAGACAATGTGGTAATTATAGCTCATTGAAGAGCATCAAAGAGCTTCACTGTTATTTTACCCTGACATTTTCCCCATCAATGTGAGGTCTCATCAGCATAATAGGGGGCTTTCCCTTGAATTACAGGGTACAGGTAGGAACTGTGTTGTTTTGTCAGTGATTGGAAACAGTGACACAGGCAAAGGCATTTTTTGCATACGATGGCACAATCCCTTCCATCCATGCAGGCACAGCCCAGACAGACCACACTGAGCTCTGTGGTTGTGAGGCACCTGCCCTGGACAGCAATTCTGTGAATCAAAATAACCAAATAGATTAAAAAAAAATCTTACTGTTTTTATCCTATGATATTCAAAGATCAGAGATAGGTAACTGTGTTTACAGACTGGGATTTCTTACATTGTAAGGCTGACTGTGTAGTTTGGGTTTGCTTTTTGTGTAAGACAAATCCAACCAGGATGGCTTTGCTCCTGCTGAAGGCAGTGATTGGACCCCCATTGTTTTGGCCAGTGACAGTACAGGGAGTCAGATTTAGCAAGTGCAGCATGTATGGCTTCCTGAGCTTGGAGGTGTTCTCCTCCATAGCTCAGAGCTACCACAGATGAATGTTAGCAAAACATGAAAATCAGCTTAGAGTACAGAAACAGGATATGGGAACAAGACTTCATTGCGTTTTCTGAAATCTTTAACAAGTGAGTGGGCTTTTGTGGTGATTAGTTTTCCAGTTCTAATAATTTGCATGATCATTAAATCTGCTTATCTTCCAAAGTTATGTAATTCTGGATCTAACTTCTGGAGAAAAGCCATCTGTGTGCATATTAATCAATAGTCACCTCTTAACTTCCCAATACTGAGTACTTGTTAAAACTTATTTGAGTAATGTACATGCATGGAGGAAGGTTTGTTAGGTATATATTGGAAGAGAGTTTTGAGGGAGAGAATAGATAAAGTCAAGCAATAACAAAATAATTTTCAGAGTTAATTAGGTAGGGGCCACAAAAGTAATCACTATTTATCACCACCACTTCAAAGCACATCTCCAGTAACTTGTGCTTCTCCCATTATCACAAAGAAAGAATCCAGAGAAGAATTCCAAACTCCATCAGGGAACTGAAGCCTGATTAAGGACGTGGTGGCCAAAGGTTGTTGTTTTCTAATGGACTGTGTGGCACGTACTGAGATGGATCCAAATTCTGGCATTAAGCACATGGTGTAGTTGGCAGTGTTGGTGAACCATACATCCAGAGGCACATAAAGGTGAATGTTTGGATCTTGCTGTTGGCCTGAACCACTTGAGAATGTCTGGCAAAGCCTCTGGAATGTGACAATCCCCTCAGCAAAGTGAGGGACTGAGCAATCTCCCCTCACTGAGCTGATCATTCTAACACCAGGTTTTCCATAGTGCAAGGAGCCTGTGCTGTGCCTTCTGGCTGCTCCCAACACACCCTGCTAGCGCCCATCCTGTGCCTTTCACTGCTTGTTTTGGCAGCACTGACTGCCAGCTCCTTGTCCTTGGAGAAATCCTGCAGTTCCTCAGGCACAGCTGAGCCCCAGATCCTGTGGAGCCCAAATGAATTGTTTTGTGATCCAGTGGATAAGCTTGCAAAAGAGGCTGGAGGAGCTTGCAGAGCTATCATCCTGTTAGATGAGCCAGAACTCATACAGCTGCTATTGCTTTGTAAACTGGGAGCTTTCAGCCCCACAATAATTATATATCGCTTTAAATTACTTTGGAGTGGCTCTCAAGATATTGTCATCAAGGCTGTCATCCTAAGGGACAAGCTCAGCCACAAGAGAAATAAGCTAAAGTGAATCAGACACTGGTGGTGGCTGAGTTCATTTCATTGAGCTTGTGCAGTCATCTTGACCTCCATAAAAGTTCTCCATTTCAATTTCTGTCTGCTGAGGAAAAAGCTACAGCATTCCCCTTCTGAACTTTTTTAAGTGGAAGAGAAGTGGGAAAGACTCTTTTTTCTTTTAGCCAGAAACAAGGCAAGCCCATCAATGCTTTCATAATAAAACCCTGCTTAGAATTTTTTGTTACCTGCCAGGTCATAAATCAGATTTCACCTTGCCACTCATTTCATAACAGAGCTGACAACTTTTACCCATTCCTCTGTTGCACATGTGAAGAGCAGTGTAGAGATCTGAAATTTACTGCAGAAATTTTTAATGTGGAAGCAAGCATGATTTAATTTATTGCTCTGGCTACTGCCCTTTTAACGTGCATCTTGGACAGGATGCTGTTCAAATGCCCTTCTGGATTCTATTTTGTAACTCTTCATCTCTAAACAATAATGTGCATAGAAGTGAGATCTGTCAGGAAAGTTGTAATGGTGCATAGCAATGGTAAGCAGCCTTTAAAAATGTATTTTCTAATGAGATACCAAGACAAGGAACAAAAATAGTATTCTGAATC
Organism: Sterrhoptilus dennistouni; assembly: GCA_013397095.1. Taxonomy (NCBI): domain Eukaryota; kingdom Metazoa; phylum Chordata; class Aves; order Passeriformes; family Zosteropidae; genus Sterrhoptilus; species Sterrhoptilus dennistouni. The sequence goes on from VWZU01010907.1 coordinate 1,201,318, forward strand.
TCTGATGCTTTTGTAATTGTAACATTTTAGCTCAGAAATGAGACAAAAATGAAATCATTTTGCTCCATTATACTTGGTAATTTGGCCTTTGCAATTAGAAAAATCTAGTGTAGTGTATTTTGTACCTTTCTCTTATGAAAGATTATAAAGGCTTCATGAACATGCATAAAAGTAGCACTACAGTGACTTTCTGCTGCTAAGCATCTCCCTGTATTCAGTCTGACAAGTGACAATATAAGGGGCTCTGAGGCTGCTGTTATGATCCATCATATCAATGATCCATGGATAAGGAACTGGCACAGGCACACTGAAGAGCTCTAAAGGAGCTGTAATAGCCTATCTTGTCAGCAGCCAGGGGCTGTGGATTAAGGTAGGAGAGCACTGAACCACATAGACTCCCTTCCTTGTCCCATGCTGTTCACATCTCAAGATGGGAGGCTTGTCCACTTTTGGAAATATGATAATCAACAACTGTTGGTGAAAACTGGATGCCTTTCTGCCATAAAAACAACCTCTGTGGGCCAGCTAGGGAGAAAACTGTTGCTAAGAGGTGGTGGTGGTTTGTCCATTGCAAATGAGTTTGTGGTCACTAAATCACATTCTGCTGCTGTCATATGGCCAAGTGCCCCTTCCATGGTCATGTCCCTGGGCTGCTCTCCAGTGATGTTGGCAATGACAGTCCCTTGCCAGGTCCCTCAGCCTGCCCAAGGACAGCCATGCTCCTTGCAGGGTCTGCTGCAGACACCTGCACATGTGAGGGAGAACAAGACAATCTGCAGTGCTTCATCCAGGTTGGGTTTGTACAGAGGCAGGTCAAATGCTGAGCAGCAGAGGTCCTTCTGAACTGCCTTCCCAGTGTTTCTTTCTCTGGGAAAGCAGTGTGACATTGCAAAGGACCAGGCTCTGTACATTTGTACAGTGGTACATACACCCCCTCACCATTCTTTGGGACTGCAGGAGGCTGGAGTGACTGGTGGCTTTACAAGGAATAACCCAAATCTTGCAGAGCTGCAGCTGAGAGCTAATGAGCCCTGCAGGACCCAGCCTGACTCTGTACGGAGCCAGATGGATGCCTTTGCAACTTGTATCCCTATCACCAGTTCCTTCTGTTGATGCAATTATCCAAACCCACCATTACCCTGGATAAATGAGGGTTGGTCTTTAAGATAATAACCTCTGTATCATGGCATTTTCAAGACATTTTAGAATTAATATAAAGAAATTAGGTGAAATAGTAATTGCTCATTTAAAGTTTTTTTGAGGTCCGCTTTAGATTTTTGTAATGAAACTACATTTACCTTTGGCCACTGCTGACCTGGAGCAGATCCAGCTCAATGACCTACATGGAAAAACATCTATATCTATTGCTGAGCATGAGCCAAACATTCCCTACTGCAGTGGATTTACAGTCCTTAATCCTGGAAATAAATTCAGAGAAGAAGAGTTTTATGACAAGGCTAATACTTGTTGAAGGTTGTGAGGTTGCTCTGAGAAGAAGCAGGGACCAGAGTCAGGTCTTTCAGGAAGCGTAGCATATCTGTGTCAGGTAAATTCAGGATGCTACAGAACACTCTGTGATCCAAATCTCAGAGTTTGCAGGCACACAATGTCAGAACTTTGCACTGCTGTATCAAAGTTTGATCTTTGCCATTTATATCTTAGTGAAGGCTTGAATCTGCCCTAGTTCACAAGCTAATTTTGGTTTCTAGTCATATCTACTTGCTCCATCTCCCCTTATGGATCAGGTAACTGAGCCATGATCCCTCCCCTCCCCTTCCCTTCCCTTTTCTATCTCCTCCTCGTTTTCTCAAGTTTAGTGGAAAACCAATTTCATTCCAGATTCATAGCAGTTACATTTTTAATCTCGTCTATTTTTTTTAATTTTCTAATTTATGAGACACTGTTAAATTAATGTTACATCCATTAATCTAGCATCACTTTGAATCTCTGTATTCCTTGGAGAAGATAAGAGAAAAAATTAAATAAGAGTTACTCTATCATTACTATATTTTTCCTCATATGCACAGGTGTGAATTTCAAGATCTGAAAGGATCCTCTGAAACCTTCTACAGAGGCAGAAAGAGATTGGTCTTTCTGCAGAGGGAAATCCAGTCCACCTATGTTAGTGATCTATGCCCCTCCTTCATATTGAGATATTTGTGTATTATTTCCAGTCAAAACTTTCTGCCCAGCTTTAGAAGCCCTCTTGCATTTTTCTCATTATTAACATTTCCTTTTTCTCTTTTCTTTCTTTCTTTCTTATGGCCCTCAGTTAGTTCCACTATGCCTTGGAAACCAAAGCACACTTAGTCCACTTCTCTTAATCACATTGCAGTTACATAAGAGACCTAACTATGGTTATAAAATGTCCTTTACTCTGAAAGAAGGAGTTTCAGTACAATGGGACTCAAAGAGACCTTGGGTTTTATATGAAATAATTTGATGCTGCACTTTTTGCAATCCAAATCATAGGCATGTCCCATGTTTTTGACTCCATGACCTGTTTTGTAAGGCTGTATGAGAGCTGCTGCCATATCATTGTTAGGTATTCTGTAGCCCAAAATTTTCATGGCCAAATTATACTTTTTTTCCCCCGGTGATTTGGAGAGGATGATCTCTTACCCCAAACAGCTTCTTTTTCTTAGCATTGTTTCTACCTGAATCATTGTTTTCGTCTCCTTTGCTCAGGGAGGTTGATGGTTTCTTGTATCAAACAATGCAGGCTCCATCACATTGACATTTATGAAATGACAAGACTGCAGTGTCAAGGCAAGGAAAAAGTTCTGAAATTTGGTGCTTTCATGTGTTAGGTGCACAGCCCTGCCTCTGTGCAGTCCAAAAATTCTGTCTGGAATGTTTTCATCCCCACCCAGCCCTTCTGTCCCCACAGGAGGTGACTGAGTGCATTGCCCACTTTGCAGAGGGAAAGGAAGGTGAAGTTTGGAGGCACAGAGGGAGTTCCCCATGGACCAGGCAGCCTCAGCACACAAGGCCCTGGCTGCTGGAATATCCTCTCTCCCTTCTGAAGTTTTCCTTGTCACTTAAGGGATTTGATTCTCAATCCTCATTAAATTGAATGGGGTGAGGGCATTCAGACATCTGAAGTTTGCTGTGGAAATCTCAGCTGCAAAAGAACAGCTTATTAGGCCATTTCCCCTATATCTTACAAGCAGAAAAAGAAGATCCATTGTGAGTGAAAGAGAGAGACCAGTACATCATAATAAATAAGAGAAGTATCTACTATTTTATAATTCAGTTGTAACTTCCTATTAAATTTAATAATGCATACACTTTAACTTCATTTTGTTCTTATTAAGAGAAAAGAAATTGGTCCAGGCAAGCAAGCAAATAATTAAATAGAAATATAAAAAAACCCCCACATTAACACTCTGGAGCTTAAACGTATCACTTTTACAGCAGCAGGCATGATTTAGAATCTGAATCCCTATAAATGAAACATTCTTCAAGCTTTTGAAAGCTCTCTAGGAATTCCAGCATCAGAAATGAGTTTTCACAATGCCAGTATCCCTAGAGACATAAGGTTGCTTATTTTTCCGTGGTGCCCAGCATGGGCTTTACTAAACACAAGAACACCAAGGGAAAGTCCACACCAAGTGGTAGAGAAGACTACAGCATGGCACTGGAAATACCTGAGCTGCCTTTGAATTACCTGGGGTATTAACATCCTGCTTCTTAGAAGGCTGGTAGAAGATGTGCTGCTTTCCAGCTGAAGTAGCAACTTTTAAACACAACAAAAATCATTACAGTGCCCTGCAGTGATTTCCTGATGGACCAGCCCTACCCAATCACATCAAAACATTTAGAGTCTGGAAATAGAGACATCAGAAAAGTCTCTAAGCAAAATTCCAGGGCTCTCTAAGGGGCTTCATGCTATGAGAAATCTGCCTGAAGAGTTTGAAGTGAAGCCAATGGAGCTGATTTCAGCCAATTTTGTCTTTAAAAATACATCTAAACTTGGCCTTTTTTAGGCCTACTCACATTCACTGCCAAAGGATTTTCCAAACGTCACAGATCTCTTTTTTTCCACATATATTACTTCTTCAGGCAGAAAGCTTTCTGTCCCCACACCTGGCAGAGAGAACAGATGAAAAAAGGACAATAATATTTAAATACACAGACAGAAATAACTATTTAATCTGACTGACCTCTCATTTATATGCTTGTTGAAAACTTTCTCATTCTTTCAAAAAAAATCCATTTGCTGTAGATAAACATTATCTGGATGTTCCAGATCAAATCACTGCCAAAAAAAATTAAGCCTTGACATTGAAATGACCAGAGTTATCCTGTTAAGGAGAATTGAACATTAATTCTTTAATGGGCGTGGATCATCTTTTATATGCAGAGTATAAGAAATGCTGTTGCAAGGCCAGACAGAAAGGCAAGCTACAGGAGAGGGAATCTTTGCTTCTTCAGGGTTCTCTCTGCAATAACTGTTCACCTTGATGGTTGAAGTAAACTTTACGGTATCAATATTCCTCTTTATTTCCTTTCCTCTGCTGAGGAACATTACACTACATCCCCATTCTACCCACTGATTTCAAGTCCCTGTGGGAAAGGACAAAAACCTATGATTCTTTCTGCTTTATAATAATTTCTGTCTGCTGCCAGTGCCCTGTATGATATAGAGGCACTTGGGCTGAGCTGTGTAATCTTTGCCTTTGGGTCTTGTTTTCCTAAAGAGTGTGGTAAGGTGGGGATCACCCTCTTCTTCTTAGGCAACTGGGAATAGGATAAAGAGAAATAGCCTCAAATTGCACCAGGGGAGGTTCAGGCTGGATATTAAGAAGAATTTCTTCACTATAAGAGTGGGTAAGCATTGGAACAGGCTGCCCAGGGTAGTGGTGGAGTCACCGTCCCTGGAAGTGCCCTAAGAATGAGCAGACATGGCACTTTGCAGAGTTGGTTTAGTGGGCACAGTGGTGGTGCTCAAAGGTTGGACTGAACAATCTTGGAGGTCTTTTCTAATCTTAGTGGTTGTGTGACTGTTTGTAGGCATGCCTGTGCTAATTTTCGTCTGGAGGCATCCCTCTGCAGTACAGAAAGTCCAAGAGGTTTTATTTTAAATGCCAGGGAATGGAAACGCCAGAAATTAGTAACTACTACTGGCCTTTAGTGTTGTTACTAATTTGGATAAGATGGAGTGTCTAAAGGCAGTTAATACAAGTACCATCAGTAGGTTAGGCAAAACAAACATCCAAAAAAGCCAAACTAACTTGATAGTTTTAGGGAACCTCCATAGCAGACAGGGAAGAGTGGAAGTATTGATCAGACTCAGTGCTGCACAAAAGGGAAGAAAAGTGGTGTGAGGTCACAGCATTGAAAGTGGTGTAGGTGGCTGTGAGAAAGACTTGCTCAGCAGTGGAGTGAGGGGGCCGGAAGCTGTGTAGGTGTCTTTTTACAAGGGAGGATCTGAGGAGCTGCACAGGCAGAGCCAGGTGTACTGCGTATTGCACTGTGTAGCTGCAAGACAGACTGGGTTTCAAAAGAAAGTATATTTGCTAAAACCAGCAAGAGCAGTGGGCTGACCACTGACAAAGGGGAGAGTCTAATTTTGAAGTGTCAAGGCAGAGGCAACAGGACAGGACAGAAAAATCATCTGAGATTGTTGTAACTAGGGATGAATATAAAAGCCTTCCCAGCCCTTTGTTCTGCTGTGTTTTTCCCCCAGTGACACTGTCCTTTAATGCTGTAGCATGACCAGTTTTACTGGCTGTTTCCTAGTGAGCACAGAGGTTCTGATAATAAAAAATAATCCTTGATTTAGTGCCAAAATCTACAAATCACTTTGAATTTCCAAACAGGTGAACATCATTCGTGGCAATACGTGGCCTGAGCCTGAAGTAGTGCATGACATGACTTCATTCCTGTCCCAGTCTTGCAGTGGGGACAAACCCCATGAGAATGACACAATCAAAGGTGAAAGAACAAAAACATAAAGCCGTGGCTCCAGCATTTCACAGCCTGGAAAGCAGATCAGAGGGAAATCCTTTTTAACCATCACTGCAGGAACAATATTTCCCTGTATTTTAGCAGCCCAGTGAGAAAATCAGGACAACCTCTTTGCATTGGCAACATGCCTTGCCACCACCTTAGGGCTGTGGTTGGCTCAGAATATCAGCATGTTTGAGGCACTCTGCAGAAAAGCCAATTTTTAAATGACATAGGGTCAGGCACAATGTGCCCTAGAATAAACGGAACTCTTACCATATATTTAAATGAGTTTTAGAATAAGACAAAGGAAACTAATTAATTTATCCCAGAGCCTTTGGAAACCTGCATGCAGAGAAAGTTTATCAGTAAAAGTTCATTGATAAAAAGGACCCAGAGAACTGGACTGTTGGTTGAATATTCTTCCTTATATATTGTGAGGCTGCTGCTAGAACAATGTCTGGTCTTTTCAGCTCGCATTCTGGTATTTATTTACTAAAGAAACTGGCAGTTTTATTATTAAGGATTATTTTTTCTGTAGTTTGTGTTATTATAAATCAAATATTCTCCCTTAATGTTGCAATATACATTTTAAAATAGGGCAATATTTAAAAATATTAATTTATTAACATTGAAGAAAGCATTAGTAAGAAGCACAAACATATATCTCTATGGAAGAATTAAAATTATAATCATGTGCCATTTTTGCTATCTATTCCAGAGATAGAAAGAAGAACAGAAAGATTCCAGTTTCAGGTGCAAATCTAATGATTCAGCATGTAAGTTACTTAAAAATGCACTCATATTTAAAAAAACTAACAACCTGGAAACAAAATTTCTGGGTTATTTCAGAAGGCATTTTTAAAAATTTTAATAGGATCAAGTTAAAATTGATACTTTTTAAGATAAAAGTATCAATAATCACCCATGACTTTAAAAAATATATTTCCTTTCCATTATGCAGAGAAGCCTGTGATGACGTTTGTTGGCTCCGCAGTTCTGGGAGCAGCAAAATCTGGAGTCAGTATGTCTGGTAGCTATGCCAGTTCATAGGCACATAAATCAACAGCTTGCTGACCTCAGAATTGTCTGTCCTTTAGCCATTTCTATGCTCTTCACAGATGTATTCCTTATCATATTTTATCTGGTCCAGACTAACTACTAACTACCTGTTCAGAGTGCACTAGTTAAATATGAGTCTGATTCACAGCCCAGCAGATCTTTCCCTGATTTTCATTCCATGTTTTCTGTCTCATATATATTGTTTTCTTTGGCTTTTCATTCCCTCACCATGCTGTTTGTTTTCTCTAGTAACATGAGGGATGCACTTTTATAAACTGCAGCTTTATAGTTAAATCCTGTCTAGATTTACACTGGATTTTCTCATCCCAACTCAGGAGCAGGACTGAGAGTCTGACCTACTCAAGGATTTAATACTTTTTCCCACTGAGTTCCTACCCCACTGGAGCAAGACAGCAAACAAGTGTGTTTTAACAGTGAGTTATGATCCTGCTCTTCTCTTAGTTTGTGCTTATCCAACCAGTACAGACTCTGATTTCCCAAGTGGGAGGATGGGAGCAGCCCCTTTCATCCCTACAAACTCATGGGACTGCCACAGGCCTGTCTGCTTCTCTGCACTGAGTGCTGAAGGTGCTCATTTTAGTTTCTTCAGCTCTTTTAGTAACTTCCATGATTTAAGACTTAGTTCATGCTGGGCCTAAGAGAAGAGACAGATCTGGAGGTCTCAGGTTGTGCTGTAACTTGCCTCCTTTCTATAAGAAGAGGTGAGAGAACAACAGTGCAGAGTCCTTAAATAGCATAAAGAATTATTATAATTTCTGATTTAGGTGTTAAAGGGAAATACCATCAGTGAACTACCTGTGCTTCTGAAAGAACAATTTGGTATTGCAGTTTTTAAAGGACTGAGATTGCAGCATTTACAGTTGTGATTTTTAGATAAGCACTTTATCTTCCTCCTCACACATTGCAACATCCACAGCCCTTTTCACCCATAATATGAGCTAAGCTTGGTTAATCCTTATCATTGCTTCCAAATAACACTCTGGTGAAACCTACCTGGCAGTTTGGTATTTAGGAAAAGCAATCCAAGAATTAAATATATACAAAAAGTCTGCAAGAATTGTATTTTAAATGAGGGATTTTATAAGGAAAGCTTGGTGGTTACAGAAATTGCAAACTCTGCTGCCAGCAATTATTAAATCTTCCATTGCTTTGCTCTATTCAAGGCAGAATCATACAAGGAATTATTCTTGTTATGAGTAGATGGATATTGCCTGATCCCTTCTATCAGAATGGGGTTACCAAGACAAGGCAAAACAGAGAGATCCTGGTGGGGATGTGAAATACTGAGCATTAGCATCTGTACAGTTTTGAGAAAGTGAAAAGCATTTCAGATCCAAATGTGAAAAGAGTAAGGGATGATCTAAAAATTGCAAGTATTGATGTTATATTCTTCATTTTCTATAAAGCAGGAAAAACATTTTGCATTCAACTCTGTTAAATAGGTTTCACCACTTTCAGCTTTTGACAGCTTATGTTCCAATGTAATGTAGTTTAGATTAAAACAGAAATGTTTGACAGATTCATTCCGGTACTTGGATGTACAGTGAAAAGTCAGTTGTGCCTTTGCATATGGTGGGGTTTGGAAGAAATAATTTCTACAGAAAGCAATTGAAACTAGAAATATCTGCATTAAACTGATAAATGAAATAAGGTCTGGAGACTGCCATCCAAAAACAAATCCTGTACAGGCTGTGGGAGTTATATTTCAGGATGACATAAAGGGCTGGGTTTTTGTGTTTCATTTCTGTTACATGGTTGTGTGTCACTGTGGGAACTGGACTAAATATCCTGATGGACATTGTGCCTTCCATGCAGACAAGTGGGTGCTTAATTCCTACATTTGTTGAGAAAAAAATTGGAAGTCAATTACATTGAATTTTATCAGGGATAAATGATCTGCTCAGATTTATTTTCCACTGAGCAATTAAACAAAAGTGTCAATTTAAATTTGCTATTGTATGGGGCTTTGAGGGAGATTTAGTCTGCAAATGAGCACACAAACAAACACCCAGAAAAACCTCCAGAGTGATATCTGCAAAAATCTACCCATGCTCCAACAATCATCCAAGTGGAAATCAAGGCTCTTAGAGAAGCCAATGGAGTTCTTCACCATGATATGATGTAAAATCCCAGCTGTTCCTGTGAAGAGCTTTTTAAGACAGATGTTATGATTCTGATTCTTGACAAGTGTTTCTGGAGTTTGCCATTTGAATGACAACAGATTTGTGCTTTAAAAACCCATTAGCATGAGCTAACTTGGAATTAAAAGCATGTTCTTTCAAAACATATTTATTATGGCAAAGAAAAAAAATAGGCAAAGAAGGGAAGGCAGAGATGGCATGAAATTGCATCAAAGTATTTCAATAGGTAGTAATGTAAAAGTGAAATATTACAGTCTTGTATCTATAATTCAAATGACCCTACTGTCACATTGGCATCCTGCCAATTTAGTTCTAAAACCAAAATTTCAAAGCTGATGTTGAGTAAAAGGAGATGAACTGTTAGTCATTACCTCATTGATTTATTTATAACTACATTCAGTTTTCCAAAAATATGGCAGGCAAAAGGGCAAACCCCATCCTGGGCTGCACCAAACCCAGCACGACCAGACAGGCAGCAGAGGTGGTTCTCTCGCTGTGCTCAGCCTTGGAGCCCTGTGTGCAGGGCTGGGCCCCACCACTTAGGAAGGATGTGAAGGTCCTGGAATTGTCCCAAGGAGGGCAACAAAGCCAGTGAGAGGGCTGGATATCATGTCTTGTGAGGAGCAGCTGAGGGCTCTGGGCTTATCTGGTTTGGAGGAGGCTGAGGGGTGACCTTGTGGTTCTCTAAGGGAATGGGAGGTACTTCTTTCTGGTGTTCAGTGATAGGACATGTGGGAATGATCCAAAACTGCATCAACAGAGGCTCAGTGTTGATATTGGAAAGTATTTGTTTACTGAGGTGTGGTCAAATAGTGGAACAAACTTTCTAGAGAGGTGGACAATACCCCAGGCCCATCACTGTTTAAGAGATATTTGGACAATGGAGTTAATACGCTTTACTTCTGGTCAAGCAGTTGGACTAGATGGGTATTGTAAGTCCTCTTTCAACTGAACCATTCTATCTACTTCATTCCATTCCATTCCATTCCATTCTTTGACAAAGAATTTCAATTACACAAAAAGACCTCACAGCTGGACAGCCGAAGTGAACACTTTTCTTCAATTTCTAAGTTTGTTTCTTTTTTAGTCTGCTTTTCGTATGAAAGATTTGCCACCTGGAAAGCTCTAACTTAAGGTTTGCAAGAAAGACTTTTTTTAAGGTGGAGCAGCCTTTGAATTTAAACTGCTCACAGTTCCTGGAGTTAATAGCCTCATTCACCCTGTAACCATTTTGGCTGTGGTATCAGAGGCATTACAGTGTGATGCATAACACTGAGTCTGCAATACTAATAGGCACCAATATACTGCCCAAGTCATATTTCTCTTTTGCAGCAGTGTTAATAAAGCAACCATGGAAGCCATAAACTTGCAAGGAGGGGGGAGGGAGGAGTTCCAACTGTGCAAGGTTTCAGTGAGGAATTTGAGATGGCCATAACAGTTCCACAATCCGTCAGTCATTTTGGTAAACAAGAAAGAGAAATCAAAACCATGATGGTATGTTCTGAAGAGTAAAAAACCCTCTCAGTCTTGGGGGTGAGCAGTAATCTTTGACTTAACTGCTAATTTGTCTACCTGGCAAGTTTATCAACCTGCTGAGGCTGAAGACTGAAACAAGCAGATCTTTAAAGAAAGGTTTTAATCTATTTTGAGTGTTCATTGCTTTATTGACAGAAAGTTCTTACCTTTCTAGGGCAGAGGGAGGCAAAGCTGAGACTCAGTCTGTGCTCTAGAGCTGCTGAGCTCTGGCTGGGGCTGGCTCTTCCTTGTGAGTTACTGCATCAGATAACCTGCAGCTCCTGCCTTGCTCTGCAGTAGTGTTGCTAGGCAGTTGCTAAGGCTGTTTTTGCTCCAGGCTAAATGATCTACCTGTTTACTGCACTAAACTGTGGGATTTAGGGATGGAATATTATCCCTGGGTAGTGAGCCCTGGCTACTCCTTGTGGATATGCAGAAGGATACCTAGGGTTGCTGTGCTCTGGCAAAGGTCTGAGTAGCTCTAACACCTCTCTAGCACCTTGGGTAAGAGCCAGGCTGCAGCAGGAGGCTCCCAGGGCCACAAGGAGGGATTTTCCTTGTGGATTTAACTCCTTAGCATGACATTCCTCCTTTGAGAGTAGCTGTCACAGGTCAATCCAGCACCCTAGAGCAAGCACAGGTGTCACATAACCAATTGTTCTGCCTGAGTTTTCTTGGGAGTTATGACTGATTTTGTTGCTGTAATGTTTTATGCAGTTGTTCTAGTCATACCCAAAGCAGTTTTCACTTAAATAAGCAGAGGTCTTTTATGCCATAGAGAGTAACTTATATTCCTTTAGTGATTAACAGTATTTTCTGAAAAGAATTTAGAGCAGGGCCAGGTTGGTCAGATCTACCACATTCAAGCACTGATGACAGTGGCATTTTTTCTATTGCCAAGGCATTGCCCTGGACTTGCATCTGCCTTACAGACAGATAAATGGAATGTGACTATCCCTCAGTCCTGAAGTCCCAGTAGAAGTTTTGATAAAATTCATTCTGGTAAATTGGATTCAGGACATCTAGGATTAATTCTCAGTTCAGGTTTTGCTGGATATCTATCAAATGAACTGTGAGGCAAAGTTCTGTGCACTCTCAGGTGGCTCACTTAATCTACTTTATGGTTCAGTTCTTCTTCAGTGAAATAAGGCTAGTACCTTATAACTACCTTAGCAGAGGGGTCAAAAAGCATTACTGAATATGAACAGTTCAGATGTTTGGAGAGCTAGAGAGAGAGATAGGAGTGAGACAGCGAGGAGAGGATCAGCACTTTTTTGTTCTTATTTAGTACGGTGATATTTTCCAAGAGAGTGTTCAGTTATCAAATTTCATTCTGGAAGAAATATTTCACATGGGCAAATAATTTGTTATCAAATCAGTTCTTTATAGTTCCTATCTAGGAAGGCTTATTTTACAGTTCCATCTCTTAATGTAGTTGATGTCCCATTTGGCGCTTCATCACTTCTCCCTGCTCCAAGTTTTCAAATAGTTTTCATTTCTCTAGTGAATTATCATGATCACTGGTGATAGCTGAGAAGATGCAACAAAGCAGAGATGCTTCCTCTTTACCTCGAGCCATGAGTTAACATTTTTTTCTTTCTATGTGATGGCTACAAAAGTTGATTCATTTAGAAGTAGAGAGAAAGATCAAACACCTATGTGAAAGTAAGTGAAATTAATATTCACAAAATTAGTACTTTAGGGGCTTTTGACAGATTTATGTAGGCTCTTCACATCTGGGCATTGTCTACTTCAGTTTCAAAATGCTTCTTTTACAGAACATTGCAGTTGCTTAACTGAGCTTTTTATAGGCTTGTGAAAAGTCCTGGCTGTCAGAGCTCCAACTTGCATCCTCCTATCCCGAAAACAGGTATAAGATCAGCCCAGAAGGGATGCAGATATGTTGCTTTGGCAGTGTTATGCCTGAAGGAAAGCTTAGCATCACAGAAACTATTTTTGATTTGTCCTTAGCAGTGACAGAGATGGTCACTGTCCATGAAGCAGATTGGTACCTGTATATTCCTGGTATTGGACATCTCTGCTTATGGGCAGATGTTTGCTGTCATTCTCTCTGTCATTACACCATCTATGTATCTCTACCAAAATAATTTTTAGGGTTATGCAGGGAAGAAATTACTCTTTTGGGAATCAGGCCAATGGCCTCCATGCTCCAACCACTAAGAATAACACTAATTAGTTTCAAAGAGAACAGAAGTAGCCTTAATTTACAGAATTATTAGCCAGTAAAATCTCTTTAGTATTTGCTGCCCTGGGTGATGCCAAGCAATCAGACAAGAGGGCAGAAACTGATGCACAGAAAATTCCACATGAATATGAGTAAGAACATGTTTACTGTGTGGATGATTGTGCATTGCAACAGATTGACCAGAGGAGGGTGTGGAGTTCCCCTCACTGGAGATATTCCAGAACTGCCTGGACACAATCCTGGACCATGTGCTGTGAGCAGGGAGGTTGGACCAGATGTTGTCCCTTCCAACCTGACACATTTTGTGATTCTCTGAAACATCAAAGGGGTAGATCTTTGGGGCTTGTATTGCTGGATACACACCTGGTAAGCCTAATGTAGAACTTCTCCTGTTGTTGGACACTGGATCACCAGATGTGACAGAAGTTTCTTTGCTCATAGCTTACAAGTGACAATTATTCCTTCTGCCAGATCCTTTTCTTCTGAAATGCCCTCCACAGACCTTAAAAAGCTTTTTTCCCAAGTAGAAGTTTTCTCTTCTTGGATTTGTCCTCCCATCCCAGTGACATGTCTCTCTAAAGGTACACTGATTGTCCCTGTACCAGATTCCATGTTCACTCTACAGATGTGTTCTTTCCTAAGTGATTTTAGCAGGGTTTTGCCCTTGGAGTAAACTACTTGCTTTGGAAATGCTTTTGCATATTACAGAAGTTGATCTGAAAAAGAATTCCTGTTTTACTCACTTGTGAAATGATGGGTAAACGAGGAGAAAGCTATAAAAATGCACATATGTATGGAAAGCCTAAAGAAAGGGAGTGATTTGATGGGCGGGAGAGGGGGGAAATTAGGGAGTAATCAAGTGCCACTGAGAAATAAGGAATTTAAACTGGCTGTTGATTATACCAGAGTTAGTTCAACTAAAAAGGCAATAGACAGTCTGCTAATCACAAGCAGATCATGTCTGACAAAATGTGAGATGGTGGGTAAGTTTGTTTATCTTCTTGCCTGTTCAGACAGAATTTATTCTCTCTAAATTAAAGCTTAGAAGGTGGGTATAGAAAGAACTATTTTGCTTTGAGCTCTCTTTATTAGTCAGAGGAGAGATAAAGATACCTCTAGAGTCTGCAAGAATGAGCAAAAAGTGGGCAGGTTCCCCAGTAAATGGGCAGAATATACCCCACAAAGCACTTCTTGTCTCTTCATTCACTGTTAAAAGAGCCAAGGAAAATTAGTGATTTTGAGGCAACCTACCAGATTACGACCAGTTTACCAGTATGACCCAGCACCACTGTGCCTCAAATCCTTACCCATCAGATGTGCCTTTTCCTCATGAGAGTGAAAAATTTTGTTAAAACCCTTTTCCAGCAAGGTAATTTGAACGTGTTAAGGATGATTCAGGAAAGCACTTAATTGCATGTCTCAGCCTGTTCCTAATTAGCAGAGATCTTAAATTCTTGTACAATCCTAAGCGTATCCTTGAAGTTAACTCAGGCACATACCCAAACTGCTGAGTATGCCTGCAGGAAAGCAGGTAAATTGAGCCAATGTTTCAGCCATGTAAATGGCCAAAGAGACAAGATATCTTTGGTAAAATGACAGCTGAGCCTACAGCAGCAGAATTTCTTCTTTATTCTATAATCACAAAACTACCATTCCTAAATACTTACTAAAACTTCACCCCCTTTCACTCTTCTACTGTATGGAGGTTGATTTTCTCCATCTTGCTGATACTGGAGTGTTGTCTGCATATTCCTGGGTGTCTTGTGCTCAAGAATGTTTTGAATTATAGAAGTTTGAAATATCTTTGAGAACCTGTTTCTTTTCACTGCACTTTACTGAACTTGACTGCCATGTGTTGCACCCTGAGAATGACTGACTTTTTCCCAGGCTTCTGGAGTTCACTTTTTCAGGGTTGGGAGGTCACTGCCTTTGGCTTTTTTCTGCCTCAGAGTTCCTGAATTTCTGCAGGAGAGAACACAAAGTGTTAATAGTGAAAATTTTTCAGCATTGTCTGGTGTTCTGATGGATGGCAGTATCCTTGCTCTGTGTCTTGGTACAGCAAAACACTTCAGCTGAAGAGGTTTTAAAAATCTATTTTGGCTGCTTGAATATGCGAGTTCTGTGGTAATGAACATCTTTCTTACCAAGGTCAAATCAGACTAATTGCCACTAAGCAGATTTGTTAGTGAAAACAAGGCTGCATTATTTGATATTAGAGTAAGGACTGGGGTTATCCTGCATCTTGCTTGTTTTGGTATACATTGAGAATTTGCAGGAAACTGGGAGGTTTATTGATTTTCTTTTGCTCTTCCCATTGCCCAGTGTTGGCACATTCTGCATCTTGTACTGGCAAAGGTCCTGCCATCACCAGAATCTATTTATACAAATCATGGTCAGGATGCAGCCCAGTGCTGTGAATAGTCCTCAGACAACTGAGTCTCAACCAGCTTTTATTTTATTTACAACATTTATTTTATTCCATACCCATATCTGGCTGGTTGCCTGTGACAAGTCCTATGGATATCCTCCACCCTTGGTCTCCCAAACTTGGCATGTCATTTGCTTTCATAGAAAAAATTGATTGTCACCATTATGTGAAACTGCAGAGATTGGCTATGGCAAGAGATGGGCTGATGGCCAGAACCACACTGCTGCTCCTACAGGTGCCACATGTCTTGTTTCAGACTTTTATTCATTCAACATGGGTTAAAAATGACTATCATACATATGGTTTGGAGGATTTTTTTTTCTGTTTTTGATTATGAAAACCTCAGGTGTTTTGTTTTTTTTTTCTCTTTTGTTGTTTAGAATGCAATCCACATCCTGGAAGGAGAGGGTATTTTCACTTGAGTGTTTTTGCAATTGAAGGAATGATCTCCTTGACCTCTCCTGTTCTCTTCCCCTTCATTGTGTAGTTCTGGTAATTTTTGATCCTTTGTACATTTACATTGCTGTGGTCTCCCAAGAGGACTTGAGTGAGGTTTTGTGGGCACTTCCAGATGAAATGTTTCCAGAATTAACTGCAATTGCAAAGACTGAGTACAGGCCCAGCTGATCTCACCCATCCTGTGTTCCCAGTGTACCTACATACCCACCCTACAAGCAAAGAATCAGAGTTTTTTTCAGAAGTCCCTTTGAGCATCCTTGCTTAAACTCTGCCAGTGCAGCCTCGACCTTCATTTCTGACTGGAGATGTCATTCTGGCACTGTGTAGTATTGCTTTCACTGCCCTTCATTATGTGTTGTACAATTTCTTACACATTTTTAAACAGTACAGCCCTTGTACTGGGACAGGGAAATGACTGCAGCCTAATTCTTGGAGTATTTGTAGCAAATCACTACATAATTGTCACAGCTTTACTTGCACAGCCAAGCCATCCAAGGTGAATTCTTTTAATGACAGGTTTTTTCCCAACTCCTGGGAAGTTTCCCAAATAATTTTATTTAATGAAATGAGACAATCTGCTCAGAAGACAAAAAGCACCATGACACTGCTCCTGAGATCCATGTGGCATGAGTGAGTTTGCTTTTGAAATAGGTCCTAATCATCTGGCATGACCAGAAAATGTTTATTTCTCTGGTTTTCATGGGTGACAGTGTGAGGCTCCATGTGTTGGCACTTTTGTGCAGGTCTAACACAATGGAACACTCCAGGGATAATCTCTCTTGGTTTCTCTCCTTGAACTGTAATGAGGCTCGTGGCAAGGGAAACTCTCTCAATATACTCCTGTCTTTCCTGCCTCTTGTCCCAGCTGGGAAAGTGTTTTTTACATAAGAAATAATGTCTATCTTGCAGAAACCTGTGCTCCAGGCCTATTCTTCTCCCTTTTTATTTTCTCCTTTTTAATTTGTTTGGGTTTTTTTTTTAAGTAAAGACAATTCAGAATTGATTCAAAGCAGAACCAAACTCACAAGGGTGGGGTAGGAGGTTAGAAAAGCACAGTAAGAATTTACCCAGAGCAAATTAATTTGAAGATCTGCCTCAAATGAAGTAAATTAACCCCAGAAACACTATGCAAAATTTATTCAGGCTTATTCATTAAAGGTCTAATTAAAATAACATTGTTTGGCAGTACAGTGTCCCAGTACCTCATAAAATATATTGGGCTGGGACTTCCTTCCTTCCTTCCTTCCTTCCTTCCTTCCTTCCTTCTTTCTTTCTTTCTTTCTTTCTTTCTTTCTTTCTTTCTTTCTTTCTTTCTTTCTTTCTTTCTTTCTTTCTTTCTTTCTTTCTTTCTTTCTTTCNCCTCCCTCCCTCCCTCCCTCCCATCTTTTCTTGCCTTCTTCCTCCCTTTCCCTTCTCCTCTTCCTCCCTTTCCTCCCATTTCTCTCTCCCCATGTCTTTCTCTCCCTTTGTGTCACTCAGCAGCCTGTGCAGAAGGAAAAATTGTTTTATTTTGAATGCAGAACTGCAGTTTCCAGCCTGGGGTTTGCAGACCCTCAGGGTTACTTGTAAGAAGGGGAAAGTATGAAAAAGAACTAGGAAAAGCAAATTGAGGTACTAAATCCCTGTACAATAGCTATGCCCCTGAAAATAAAATTGGATCTTCAAAAAGTAAAATAGTTGGAAGCTACCAGGAAAGAAGGAAATATTACAAGAAAAAACATCAGGAGGTTTGGAAGGTCATTATGCTCAAATGTGTGGTGTAGTAAACTTCAGAGGAAATCTGTTCAGTGTTAATACAATTTTAGATCAAAGGAATAACATAGTACCTGGGCTGTAGACAGTTAGTGTAATTAAACTTTTGAACCTCTCTAAGACTTTCCTGTCATTTTATGTAGCCAGTAAAAAAAAAAGAAAAAAAAAATCCTACTTCCTTCTCTGCAGTAAATTGACAGAAGTTCATTAATGAATTTGAACTCAAAGCTCTGAAATACCATCTTTTGCTTATGTAGGAATTTTCATTCCAGTGGAGCTTAAAATGATTTATGGACAATGCATTTCATAGGGCACAGGTGGCATCAGAAGCCACATTTCACACGGCTGTATCTGGTGCAGCCATAAATAACTTAGCAAAAATATTTAGATTGAATTTTTTAAGAGCTTTACAAACAAGGGATTTGTTTACAAAACACAGAAAAGCTGCATGAATATGCCAAGTCTGGAAGTGACAAATTCTTCATCAGGTAAAGGCAGAAGCATCCAGAATAAAAAGTATTTGCAATTCAAACAGAGAAGCATTATATAATTAAAGCACACAGGTTTTAGTCATGCCTGTGCATGCAAAACTGTCCATCACTTCTTGGATCAGGCCACCAGTGTCCCAACTGTTTGTCTAAGGCACTGCAATTTAATAGTATTTGCTCTTGAGAAAAGGTCTCAGGCTCTTTGCATAGACAGGTTTAAAGGAACACCACCTCCCCAAAAATAAAAAAAATCCCTCCAGAACAAAACCCGAGATCATTTCACTGCAAATGTTTGCCACACCAGGAGATGGCAGAATCATTGCTTGCTTCCTTTCTACCCTAGCCCCTGGGAGTGGGTAAAATGCTGGTTAACTTTAGGGCTACAGATTCTAAATCCTTCTGAATTTAAAATCTAAACCTGAGCAAAGTTACCAGTTTCCTGAAGTTGGAGCCTTTGTGCCTGATTCTCTCAGATTTTTCTGTATAGCTGTCATATCAACAGCTCATTTTTTTCTCTTTATTTTGCCCAAAGCAGAGATTCTTGTGTAATCATATAACTCAAAGAGCTGGGGCTTTAGAAAAATGCTGAATATTATGTTATACTGTTGCAATTTCTCAGAAGAATTGCTTCTCCAAGCTATTGAGACCTACAAGGTTCATTTTAGATTATCCAGAATAAATTGTCTCTTGACTGACAATCCAAAAGAATAGCTGCATGATTAGTGTTTTGGGACAACCTTAAGTAGGATTTCCCTTCCTTTGCCCTTGTCCCTGCATGCAGCCTCACTCAGCTCTATCAAGCAATCAGTTAATTCCTTTGCAGAGATTCTCCCCAGCCCTGAGCTGGGTTTCACAGGGGTTGTGGGTGCACAGTTGCCTGCAGCAGTTGAAATGTGTGCAACAAAATAAATACTGTGTTTTCTGAGACAGTCTCAGTGGGTGTACAGAGTGATCACCTTTGGCTCTTTTCTATACCTGCAATATCTGTGTTAGGCAGAGCCTAAATCTGGAACTGGGGAGCAGTTGCAGAGGGGTGTTTGAAGCACAGCCTCTGACACTGAACATTACACAGGGCCCCTTCCACTCTGTGTTAACCATCTTTTATCCTGTCAGAGCAGTGGAAAACCCCTTCATGTAATGGGAAATCAGCCTCTTTCTGTGCAATCCCAGCACTGTTTCCAGTTGCACAGCTGAATACTTGGTCCACCTTCCCCACCCAGATCCCCCTTGACCAGACAGAGGGAGCCCAGGGATTCCCAACTGCCATCATGGGGAGCCTCACCAATCAGCAGAAACTCATTTAATTGCCTGCCAGGACCTTTGTGTTTCCAAAGAGGAGGATTTATATCCAAAGAGTGCTCACATCACTGCAGTGGGGAGCCAAGACTTGTCAAATCTGTTGCTGGCTGTTGGTGACTCACAAGATGTCCAAGACAAGCAGCTTAACTTTCTTTTTCCTCTGTTTCTGTTTTCAAAGAAACCACTTCTCAGCTGCACACCAGGGGGCTGTTGTGAGTTTGAATTAATTTGAGGCTTCCAAATTAAAATTGCTGCAATACAGCAATTCATTTCACCCTGTGAGGAACATCTCAGATCCGCTGACTCTTCCTGTGGAGGCACCTGTTTCTCTCCAAAGCCAGCTCAACTAACAAGCTCAGGCATTTCACTGACTCTGATGAGCTCTCTCTGAGTGTTAACTCTTCTCTTTGCAGGTTTTAGGACCCCACTAGGCAGGAAACAGAATCCTAACTTGCATCACATGGGAAGTTAAGTGAATATTGTGAGCAAACTCTGTTTCCAGCAAGCACAGGCCTGCTGCTGCTATATTTATGCTCTAGCTTAAAAACATTCAATTGAGGATGTCATTAGGGGGTTAATGGAAGCATTGTACTTAGAAAGTCTCTCTGTTAGCTAGGCTAGCCTCCTTACCTTACTGTGTGATCAAACTCATTATTTTCCAGCTCCTGCTGGGATTGTAAACAGTGGGATTTGAACAAATGAGCTGTAGATGTATTTATATCAGGACAGTAATGTGAAGGGGGGTCAGAATGGCATGCTATGGCCTGCTCAAGAAATAATGTAATTAAATTATTGTTTACAGAAAGAAAACTGGCACTTCTGAGTAAAAGATATTTTTAAGCTTTCTTGAAAAGAAACTTGAGTCTGAGGCATCCTTTAAAAACAGAAATTAGACACTGGATGAGAAAGCAAGAATAGAAGAATTTAATCTCCAGAACCTGATTAACAGCTCATACACAACACACACATACAATCATACCTTGTGTTTGTGCAGATCTTAGCCAGAATGGCACCATCTGTACTTTCAAGGCATCCATCACTTATGTGAGCAACTACTAAACACAATTTCCCAACCTTCGGGAGACTGAGGTTGCCTGAACTTGAAACAAAAAATGGGTCCAAGATGTCAATATATTGTCTTCATTTTATGAATGAGGAAATGCATTGCTCAAGGACTTTTTGGTTTTGTTTTTCTTTCATTTTGGGAGGACTGGATTGGGGCAGGGGGACACAGGACTTTAGGGGAGGGGAGAGAATTTTATTTCAATTTATTGTCTACGTGTAAAGAACCGGTGACATTCGAGATGACCCAAAGTATCAGTATGAGATCCTAAGTAGGACAGAGAGAAAATCTTCCATTACAGGACCATGTCTGTGTAAATAAACCAAGCCCTAGATCTCCAGTGATGATAAGGGGAAGTGTAGGCACCTTGCCTACACATAGGTGTATACACAGGAGCAAAGGAGCACAGCCTGTGTTAAGTCTGAGAGTAACCCTAAGTTGATATTTTTATTTTGTTTGGGATTATTATTTCAAAGAAAGATTGATCATTTTCTTACTTACAGCTCTCATAACAGCTGGGCTACTACTGTGAACAGGTAAACAGTGATGAGTGACTTTCATGGGCTCCTCCTTACTGCCAGTTCTCCTGTTCTAGTGCTGTCACAACACAGGAGAGTTGTGCTGTGGCCATGCTTGAACATTGTGCAACTGTTCAATTTTCCTCTTTTAGCTTCTAGACAACATCCTAGACAATCTTTTCAACCATGGATGCCAACCCCCAAACACTTGACAGCTTTATCTGCTGGCATTTAGACTGAATTGAAACATGTGCAAAGCTTGGCCTCTCTCCAGAGGCAAAGCAGAGAGCCACCTCCACCACCATAGGCTGTTTGCATCTTGTTCCTGTTTCAGGAGAAACTTGGAGGCCAGGAAAAATGTGTAGGCTACTATGCAATCTCTGTGGCACAGCTTATGCAGCCCAAACCACTCATTCCTGGGATTGTAAACCCTTGTTTCTTCATCAGGACCATGGCCCAAAACATGAGTCTCTGCTGTAGGTCACCTCCTATCTCCATTGACATTATGACATTGCCCGTACTATCTATTGATCTTTTTCTCTTCTCAGAAAACTTTTGCATGTGCTACTTTTTTCCCTTCCCACTCTCAGTTTGATCAATTCTCTAGTTTTCATGCTCAGGTTGTGTTTTGCTCCTCAGAGTGAAAAGATCCAACGTTGCTAATACAGCAGCTGTGTGTGTTGGAAGGGTGCAGAGAGCAGACTAAGAAACATTACACTCTTAGTATTGCTCCTGCACAGCTCCTACTCTATTTCTGAAAAAAGAACACCTGGATGGACCACTAGTTTGAGCTGGTGGACACTTCTGTGACGTCTCTTTTCCAGACTATTGTGTATTTAGATAGGTCATGCAGCTTACCTTACCTGAAAAATGGTAGGGGAAGAAGTTTTTGGCTTCTCAAATTGCAGACAACACACATTGTAAGGAGATGTAGCAGATAAGGAGGTTAATGGCTTTTCCCCCACCTCAACTGAATTCCGCCCTCCCTCCTTGACCTGGAAATTACCACGCTTGCAGGGCTGGTGGAAAAATATGTGGGATAAATTCCTGTCCTGTTTCTGTCAAAATGACCCACACTAGAAAAGACATTCCAGTTATCCTGAGCAATCTAACACCTTTCAGCTTTCCTTCCCAAAATGAAAGCAGATATTATCGATTGGATAAATCACAGCAACAATTGAGAATACTGTGGGCAGGCTCAGAGATGTGGTTTGAACCTCAAGCCTGCACAGAAGCCTGTTCCTATTAAGGAAAGAGGTGGGAAGAAGGCTGAGAAGTCTCTGTGGTGTAACCCCAGCCAACAGCCCAGCCCCACGCTGCCACTTGCTCACTCCCCCACCAGCAGCACTGGGGAGAGAGTCAGAAGGGTAAAAGCTGGAAAACTCGTGGGCTTGATGAAGACAGATTAAAAGGGAAGGCAAAAGCCAAGCACACACACACACAAAAAAAAAAAACAACAAAAAAACCAAACAAAAACCAAGGAATGAATTGTCTCTTTTCCCACAGGCAGGCAGGTGTTCAGCCTTCTCGAGGAGAGCAGGGCCCCCGTCACATATAATGGTGATTTGGGGAGACAAATGTCATCACTCCAAATGTCCCCCCTTCCTCTTCCTTCCCCTCACTTTATATACTGATCATGGTGTCACACGGTCTGGAATTTCCCTCTGGGCAGTTGGGGTCACCTGTCCTGGCCGTGTGTCCTCCCAACCTCCCCTGATCCCCACCTTCCTCACCAGAATGGCCACAGGAAAAGCAGAAAAGGCTTTGGGTCTGTGTAGGACCTGCTCAGCAATAACAAAAACATCACTTCAGTGTCAACCCTGTGCTCAGCACAAACCCAAAACACAGCCCCACACCAGCCACTGTGAAGAAAATTAACTCCACCCCAGCTGAAACCAGCACAGAAGGCAAAATGGGAGAACCTCCCAATGAAATGCTCCTCCCTGTGGAAGGTGTGTACACTGCATTTCAAAGATATGCAACAAATATAAAACGTTTTGGTTGAACAGAGCCATCTAATTGTTGAAATACAACAGAGCTGCTCTCCTTTATGTACTGGGGAAGATGGGTAAAAATCAACTTCAAGTTTTTGCTCTTTTTGAACACTGCTAAACAGGTTTCACAGAACAGTACTGAGTGTACTGTTCTGTGAGTATATTCCATTTCTGGTTCACCCTTCACTGGAAACTTACATGTTCTCGTACTTGAATTCCTTCATTTTTTAATGAAGAAAGGATCCTTCGGACCAGCAGTATAATCAGCTCCTATAATGACAAGAAGGCTCACAATGTCATTCTTCATCCATGGAAGAATTCAGTGAATTTTGGTTTTTTTCAGAGCATCTTTATTAGAAAGAATATTTCATTTTTCACTAAATTCTGTGAAGGAATATCCAGTACTCCCAGTATAAAAGAAGTAAACAGGAAATAAATCTGTTTTGTCTTTTATAACCAAAATGCATTTAATAATTTGAATACCTTAGATAATTTATTTTGCTTCTAAATTGGTACTTTGGGCTCACAAAGTTTTCAGAGAATGCTTGATTCACTCTCAGAAACTGAAACAGGGACCACAAATCCTGACTCTCGACCCTATCTTAGATCCAAGGGAACCAGAACTGTCCCTGAGGAAAAGTTAAATTAAAATTAATTTCTAATGCACTCCAAAGGCCACAGTTCTGTGGCTCTCTTCATCATTGGACTATTACTGATGATCTGTTCCAATTTGGAACAGATACAAGATGACAATTATGCTTCCTCACAAGTCTTGAAATAACCCATCAGCTTTGAGGTACCAGAATAATATTCTCTTTTCACATATTATTATTGGCTGAGAACACCAGGTTCTTATCCCATTTCTCTGCCAGTATCTTTTTGCACCAAATTCCAATTTCTTACTGAATTACTGAGCACAGAGCCACAAAAAGCCAAAAGGAAATACAAAATAAATACATGATAGAAGAAGCTATCAGACTTAATATTGCAAACAAAATTCAAAGAACACTAAGAGAGACATCTGGGAGAACATCATACTCTTTGTCCTGAAAAACTGGCATATTGATGGTCATATGAGTGTTTTCAGTAAATCTATCAAAGGGATATAGGAATAGCCAGCATGTTACCTGTAGTCAAATGGTGAGAAATGGTCAAATGGTGTGTGCAGACACCAGCTGGCACCCCAGCCTTAGGAGCAGACAGAGCTTTAGGAGTTCCTTTCTCTTAAAAAACAGGTAAACAGAAAATGTAGTGTGGCTATGAAAGAGTAAATGTACTTTTAGGATACGTCCGAAGTTTTTGTCCTGGGGAGGGGAAGTATTGCTGAGATACTGAGATCTAAACCACTGCAAACATGTTTTTTTTATTGGAGGTCCAGGGAGAACTTGCAGAAATTGAATAAAAGGCAGGTTAGAAAATCAGCTTTGCTTGTCAGAGCCCTGCAGGCACTTGGAAAGGATGCCCAACTTCATTCAAAAAATTTCCAGAGAGATAGAGACTGAGAAAGCTACAGTCCATATCTGTGTAAGAATCTGGCCATATTCAGAGCAGAGAAGTTTAATCTAGATCAGGTGCAGAGGTGGACCAGGGGATAATGACAAAACCAGGAGATTATTTTCTTATGAGGAGACACAGTGAGTCAGCTTGTTTAACTTCAGCAAAGTGGAGGCTGCAGAAATATATGTTATCCGTCAATACATCAGTGTGTGATCACTGGGGAGGCAAACACAATTGTTAGCAGAGAGGACAGTGCTGGCAGAACCCAGTGTGACTGTATCACTCATGATTATTTTAGGCTGAACACAATAAGGATTATGACTAGCTGAGGAGTAAGAGGAGAGATGATCACAGCAATGGAGATGCAGCCTGACCTGCTTTTGCACAGGATTATGTGACATCCTATGGTAGGAGGGATGTAATGACCCAAAGGATTTATTTCCCTCAGTGGTTTTGTTTTTCTGTAATTTGACTCACTGCTCACTGGTCTTTTAATCCCATAACCTGTTAGATTGGAAAATCCCAGGACCATCAAGGTTAAGAAATTTCCCAACCAGTTTAGAAGCAGGAATACAGGGCTAAACCATGTCACTCTAGAATGCCTTGGGCATTGGTAGATGTCACAGGTGTGTAGGTGAGGGCTCCCAAGACTGTTAGACCTGTTATGCATCCAAGCCACCAGAAATCCTAAAAAGATGTAATTATTCAGCCAGAACCAGTAGACTTGCCTTCCATCCTAGAAAGGGAGTTTTGTTTGGTGCAGGGCCACAATAAACAGCAAACTAGATAATGGGCAGTTCACCAATCCCCTTTCCAGCATTTTTTTAACATTGCCGTGACCTAATCTGTTAATGAATCAAAAAGTGTTGCTGTGTGGTTCCTTGTAATAAATGAAAGAACATTCTGCAATCTCTCACACTCCTCCTTTGTGTGAGGTGTTTGCTTTTAGGGGTCTGAGTTTTTCAAAACAGCTACATGGTGACATCAGTTTGTTCACAAGATACATTTCCTCCTTATTACCAAAATTCTGGAAATTTTTCTGGGATAAAAATAGACACTGGTCTTGATTTACAAGATCCTCTAGAATCATACAGAGTCAGGTAACTCTGGATGAATACTCTGCATGTTTCCTCTCTCTAGGGGTCAGCAGTAGAATTTATAACTGCGCTTTAATTGGAAGCCATTCATTATTTCAGCTCTCTTTATATTGCCTCTTTTCATATTTTGTTGCTTGTCCTTTCCTAATGCAGCCTAACACCCTCCTTATGGTTGCCCAGCACAGAGCACTGAACAGATGTTTTCTTTGAGCTGTGCTCAGCCAAATTCAGCCCCTTTCCCTCAGTAATTATAGTTAATTCTAGGAATCCTTAGTGAATATTAATAGTGGCAATGGTTCCATCAAATATCCATAACAGTGCACTGAATGCTCTTTCACAATGCAGTGCTCAGTTACGCAGATGCATTACATCATCCTGAAGTTGCATGTACTTTTCTTTATGCTTAATTAGATTGAAAAAAGAATGCCTGGAGGAATGGGGAATGGGCTCTAGCTTCCCATAAATCCCCAAAACACATTATACCCCACACTCAGAAATGTCTTTCTCCCTCTAATTTTTGTGTATTTTCAACATTTATCATCTAACATGATATAAAAGAGCTGGTTTCCTTAAAATATATAAGTTTTCCCTCCTATACCCTGCTCAGTTTCTCCTGTTTGATCCTGCAGCAAAAATGCAGATCTGCCATCATTACAGTCAGACCAAAATACTGCCTATAACTATGTCATTGGCTGTCATCATCACAGGCTTAGCCTGTTGATTTCATCCCGGGGCCAGAGAGGCGAGTGGAATGGGAAGCAAAGGAGAATGGCTGTGATTAAGTACAAATCACCAGACCAATTGGAGAATGTGACCAGACTGTAAAAAGCCCATGGAGTCATCTCTCAGTCTGATAAGTTCACAGGGTTTTTTTCCTACTTACAAAAGCCTATTTTTGATGTTTGACACCTTCTTTGCTCCTAGTCTGTTTAAGGAAGATTGGCTGGGCACCAGCCCAGCTACAAAGGAAATCTGCAAAGGCAAATAGCCAGGTGTTTGTACCTAGCAGCTGTAGTACTGCGGCCGTGGTGGAGGGCAGAGAGACAATTCTCTGAAGCTCACAGTGCTCCCTGAAGCCAACAGGAGCATAACTCCCTGTCTGCCCTCTGACTCCAGCAAGGAACTCTTACAGATCTCTCTTTATTGACTGATTTATTGAAAGAAATCTCTGATACATTCCTGTTGGCTTCTCTTATAAAAAGAGGCACTCAAGGAGACATGGTTCTCCTGCAGTCAAGCAGAAATTTGCCCTACAAAGCTGGAATCATAATGTATGTAATTAGCCCTCTAGGTAATTGTCCACACCTTGCAGTCAGTCATTAAGCCGGACTGAACACTGCACAAAGTCTTGTGAAAATAGGACTTTTCTTAACACAATAAGAAGTTGACTAATAGTGTTTCAGATCAAAGAAGGAAAGACTTACTGTAAAGGATGGGGAAGAAGCTAAGGGATTATATATTTCAGGGATGTCAAGCTGTCCAGGTACCTCTGCAAAATGTTGCATGCAATAATTTGGGCAACATTTGGAGTACCATGAATATCAAGGTAATAATTTCTTTTTTGTAAAAAATGCAACCACTGCCAAGTATAATTCTTGTTAAATGACATAACCCCTCAAGGATGCTGTTGCAATCATGCTCCTGTAAAAAGTGAAGAGAAATAAGCCCAGTGTCCAGCAAAGTGCTGCATTCAACTTGCGTGCATTATGTTCTAGGTTTGGTTTTCTCACAAATACTAATATTGATCCTTTAGCTCCTTTTGTCTAAGGATCCCAAAGCAGTTGACAAGTACTAATTACCAAAGCTTGAGATGAGGAGGGTAACTGCTGCATTCTTTTAACACTCAGGCACAAAATGGCAAAGTGAGGTTAACTGACTGGGGTCAGGCAGTGAGTCAGAATGGGAATTGGAAAGTGGTACCCAGAGGATGCTATTCTGCTGCTGCTGCTGCTGAATATACACAGGAAGAGGAAACCGGGGAGTTGCCTGAACAGTGTTTGCTACAGATGGTGCTGAGTCTCAGCTCCACTTGTCTCTGTGCCTGCTGCCCTCAGGAGCTGCAGCACAAACACACTCTCAGCCCATATGCTTAGATGCTGGGAGTACCCCAGAGAGCTCCTACAGGTGCTGTGAAGAGAATTCCTCTGGGCTGATGAATGATTTTAAACAGTGTGTGAGTTCAGTATGGAAGGGGAATAAGCACGACTACTTTTTCCAGCAACTTCTTAATTTCTGGTGCCACAGTCCTCCAGTTAGGAAAAGGTGTAGGGAATTTTGGTTTTGTTTTTGTTTAACCTGCATTGTTAACAACAACAATAATATTGTTATGTTTCCTGATTTCAAGTTGCTGAAATTACAATCATTTCACTGGTCTGAAATGTAGTTAAATCATAGAATTTCCATTTCACAGATGAGTAAATGGAGGGTAAGGAAGTGCATCTGTAGTAGAATTAAGAACCAGAAATCCTTTACTGACACACTGGACAGCTTTCCTTTGGTGGCTACAGGGAAGTTTTACATACATGTATGTTAAAAATTCAGATTAATCTGCTGAGATATTACCCTGTAGACTGACAATAAAGACACTGACTAACCCAGAGAACAATAAAGATAATTACCCTAATTTCCAGCCTAGGCAAAGCTATTACCAAAGCCAAAGCTATGGCTGGAATCACTAATGGTACCATGGTTCAGAAGTTCCTGCTCTGAGCTAGAATGGTTTATTTCCCAGGTGCAGAGGGCTATGGATGCATGGCCATTTACCCTTCCCAGCTGATACCTGTCATACAGTGGTGCACTGATTGCTTTGGCTTAAGCCATTGTTTAGAACTTTGGTCTGAATTTTGGCTACATTAAAGTCACCTTCATCTACCAGGTTTTTTCTCAGTGTAAGTGGAGTTTTTGCTGTCCCACATAAGCACTAGGCAGTGGCTGCTTTCCTGCTCCTGTCAGATGGCCACTGGCAATGGATCTTCCACTGTGTGTCATCCCAAAATAAATTCTGCGTGAGTGAGCTATAAATCAGTGGCTGGTCTCTGAGGCACAGTGGCTCTGTGTTGCTCAGCCTACACTGATACAATGGAGGGCACAGTGCCACAATCCAGCCGTTGAGATATGAATAAGCGACAAGGAATTATGTACAGACAAATTTAAATACTGCTGACTTAGGGGAAATAAAATCACTGAAGCACTGAACGATGTTGGCAGGCTCAAAGCCAAAATCACATTTGCTTTTGCTCTGCTCTGACATGGGGTGTAATTGGGTTACAGTGAAAACAATGAAATAATTTTTTTTTTTTTAAGGTGAAGAACACAGTGACAGTGGTCAGTAGCATGTGAACAACACTAACTGTTCATCAAGAATCAGATAGAGTCACAGAATAATTGAATATGCTGAGTTGGAAGGGACTCATCAGCATCACAGAATCCAGCTCCTGGCCTTGCACAGGGCACCCCAAGAGTGTCACCATGTCCCTGAGAGCATTGTCCAAGCACTTTTTGTACTCTATCAAGCTCGGTGCTGTGACCACTTCCCTCAGGAGCCTTTTGCAGTGCCCAAACACCTTCTGGGTGGAAGAATCTTCTTCTAATATCCAACCTAAATCTCCCTTGACACAGCTTCAGGCCATTCCCTTGGGTCCTGTCACTGGCCACCAGAGAGAAGAGATCAGTGCCTGCCTCTCCTTTTCCCCTCATGAAGAAGTTGCAACTGCAGTGAGATCTCCCCTCAGTCTCCTCTTCTCCAGGAGTAACAATCCAAGTGACTTCAGCTGCTCCTCATACAGATTCCCCTCCACATCTTTCATGTGGTCCCTCCTTCACTGGCCTTATGGCTCCCCTTTGGCTACTCTCTAATTGCTCAATGTATTCATATTGTGGTGCCCAATACCAGAGGTGAGGCTGCCCCAGAGCAAATCAAATCCTCTAGAATGGGTGTCCAAATAATATGGTTTCTTTTTTTTGTTTTGTTTTGTTTTGTTTCCCTTTTTGATCTTTTTTTTTAAACTTTGGATTAAGTTACCAAAAAAAAAAAAAAAAAAAAAAAAAAAAAAAAAAAANAAAGTAAAACATCCAGAATGTATAAATTGGTTTACAGTGATAGCAGCCCCAAACTTTTTAAAGGGAAATATGAACTGAAAGCACTTCTCCCACCTTGAGGATGGGGCTGTGGTTGGTCTCACAGCCCCTCTGGGCTGCTCCTGCTGCCTCTCCCTTCTCCCTGCTCCAGCACAGGCCATTCCCTGGGCTGCAGCCCTTCAGTGGGGAGCTGTGCAGCACAGGCATCTGGCACAGCTCCCTGGGATAAGCAGGAGAGCAACAGATGGCTGAGACAGAAAATAGTGCTGAGACTGGAAAGGAATTTCATCATTTCAAAGCCTTTGGCCTTTACAGTGCTAGGAATGGATTTGGAGGATAGTTGCAGTTCTATTTTTAGCTGTCTGGTTTGAGGAGTCTTGGTTTTGCCAATCTCACATAGCACCAGGCACTGCCTGCAGGAGCCAAGGCAGGTCCAGCTGTATCATCTCTTGGAGGCAATCCACCCCTGCAAGTGACAACTTCCAAGCATTTCACTTTGACATTTACTTGGCTCATGCTATCTTATCATTAACACACTTCTGGAGCCCCCTCGAGAGACACACAAGACAACAAAAATGCCTTTAAAACACCTGTTTCAGCCATAAAATTTCATTAAACTAAGGGTGAGTTTCTGTCATTGGGCAGCACTGGTCATTTCTTTGTGCCTACACTGTGCCCTTGGCTCTGCAGCCTGTCAGACTGAGTGGCTCTTCCTGGTGCCACTGCTTTTACCCTTGTGAGTGATTGCAAGAAGGTGTTGAATTCCTACTTTCCTCTGCACAGCTATTATTTATTAATGTATTAGACCTTCACACACTCTATATTCTTGGATTTAGCTTTCAGTGAGATGCACAGATATTCAGCCTGTTCAGCTAACCACCAAAAGTCAATAAAATGCTGCAACATGAGGAGGGAGGGAAGTTGCACATTCAAGGGTCTGAATCAGTCCACCTGAAACCACAGTGGTGTATCTTTCCCAATGGGATTGGAAGGGTGATTATCCCAAAAGAACTGGTAGGTGAGGGCAGACTTCATCCTTTTAAGTGTTTAATCTCTCAGAGCCAGAAGACTGTATATTAAAATGAAGGGTAAATGGATAAATATTTAAAGAAGACTAGGAAGGCTTCATTTAGATGGTTTCAAAGTGGTAGCAATGTTTTGCTAAGATGAGAAAGGAGTTGCTGGAAAGACATCTTCTTAGTTTGGTTTTTTTTCCCCAGCAAAATATTTTGTTTGGGTTTGTTTTGGTTTTTTTCTAGGAAAAACTCTGTATCTCTTTGTAGTGTACAGTGTGTCCTCAGGGTGGGATGGCGCAAGCAAAAGATTAAGAAAAAAAAAAGCAGTGGGCAGTTACAAGATAAATTTCAAGGTCTTTTGGCACTGAAAAGCCTTAGAGGGAAAAAAAAGAAAAAAAAAACATTAAACTGTCTTTTGTGTACATCCCAGGAGAATGTTTTCTCCTTTGGTGTGTTGAATCTTTGTGTTTACTCATGTATTAAAATTGCTGCTTGGTCTGCAGTGTAAAGATAACATAAAATGAATCCTAAATGCCAGATATAGGTTTACAGGCTGAGATGCTCTCTAGAGCTGTCATCACTCCTGGGTTGTGGTTGTGATGGGATGTCATGTTTTATGCTCTGCAGCTTCTGGACAAAGCCAAGGCTAAAGGGATTTAGAGAAACCGACCAACAGAGTCAGGCTAGGAGACTGCTAGAGAAACACACAACAAGTAATGAGGAATTGAAGAGAAAACATCCAGAGGAACAAGATTAAAAATGCAGGCTATCACCTTGCAAAGGTCATCCTGCCCTGCTGTGTTAAACCTTGGCTATGGACTGGAGTTCATGGGGGCTTGGAGACTGATGAAAGTGGGTCCCAGACTGTCATGGAGAAGAGGAGAGGGAGAAGTCACAGCTTTCAGGGAGGCAGAAATTGATCTCATTCCTCCAGCAAGGTCACAGCAGCCACTGTACACTAGTTGAAGTTGTTTTACCTCTATATTCATTGTGCCAAAATCACTTTGGTGGGGTGGGGAAAGGTCAGGCTCAGAACACTTTGGCACCCAAGGGTGGCTGTTTTTGATGTGATCCCACATAACCAAAAGTAACTCAACTTTTCTTGTGATGAAATTACCCGTGATGTTGTTGTCAGTGTCCCCCTTTACATACTCACAGCTCTGGAGAAATTAACTTCTGCCCAGGGAGATCTTTCTGCTTTGTCTGAATGCCATGTCACGTGTCCCAGAGATGATTTTTACCCCATTTCTTGGGAGGATAAGTGCTCCTGGAAGTGGGACAGGAGCTGTGATCATCCAAATGGGCTGTGTTGGTGCACACCATTTGGGCCAGGTGACATTTGGGGAGGGAGCAGGGGGAGAGGGGTCATTTCCCTTCCTGTGCATACACTTCCTCCTTGTGCTGTGAGCCAGTGGCTGCTCTATGGCAGGATTTCATTTGTGATTAATGAGCTATTATCAGCAGAGTTAATAAATCCACCATGGTTGTCACCAAATAACATTCATCTCCTACTCAATTCCTGCTTTTGGCTGTCAGACTTTGGCTGCAATCACAGACTAAGGTGAAAACGTGGGAAAGCAATGGATGGCTTCAGTTTAGGTTGCATAAAGAAACCACTTGCTCTGTGAAAGCCCACCAGTGTGTGTTTGGTATTGATAACATTAGTGCAAGGTAATTATTATTCCAAGATTGTAAACCTGCTCCAGACTCAATAATATGCCCTGCAAAGGAAATTACCAAGACATTGTTTCTTAATGGCACTGAACAGGCATTTATTTTCGTAATGAATTTTCATTACTAGCCTCACAGTTCAGCAGTGTCTCAACAAGCCTCCTTTAATTAAAGTTTTGTTAGCACAAGGGGTCCTTGAATTTTCCAGAAAATAGTGGACCTGTAATCTTTGTAAATTTATCTCCTTCAGCCAAACTCTGGATTTGTGCTGCATGCTGTGGTAACCTGTGTAACTCAGGGGAAAGCAGCTCTAGGTGTGGCCTGACATCACCCAGGAGAATTGTGAAGATAGCAGAGTTAATTTACTGGGCTACTGCTAACACAGCTCCAATAGAAACCTCATAATAGAAATGTTACCTCCCTTATTTTGGATCCTGCCTCTGTGGAGTGTTTCAGAATTGTGGGAATCACAAGACCACTGCCAGACTGCACTGAGAGGCTGTACATGAAGTTACCCCTCAGCTCTCTGTCTGCTAGAATAAATTACTGAGGCACAGTGCTTTTAAGTATGCTTCCAGTCAGACATCAGACTGACACCAGAAAGCAAAAACAAAACAAAAAAAAATCATAACTTTAAGAAATGTGATTAGAGTCAAGCAGCTTCTTTGAATTATTTTATATTCAATTGTGTGGAAAATATCTCATAAGATAGAAAAGTGTAACTGTAAAGCTTCTGGTCTGTATTTGTGTGGGATGACCTGCTTGAGGTCTCTTCCTTGTCACCAGCAAGCAAACATCAGGCAGGTGAAGCAACCTTCTGTCAGTCTGTGAAAAGCAGCAGCACATGTATGTCTTCACCAGCAGTAGGGTTTGGATATTTTGAATGTGGACATGTTGAATAAATGCAATTGTTTCATTTTGGCACCAGGCTCTACAAAAACGAGGGGCTCACTCTGAGTGTAGACCCATCTGCTGGCTGTACACCACTCTTCTTCCTTTCTTCCAGCATTACCTGCAAGACAGTAGAGAGCTTACTCAGCTTGAAACTTCTCACCACAAATACTTGCACTGAAGAGGATTGCAGAGACAGCATAGCACAGAGCTTGCATAAGGATGCCTGCCACTTTCTGGCTTTAAATAGTTTTCAGGTCCCCTTAGCAACTGGGTTTTGCATGTGCAACAAAGTGCTTTTCGTGAGTGCTGATCATCAGATGTTGGTGCCCATGCTGGAGAGTTAACACTGATGCCCCCCTCATGCTGCAGCTGTTATTCAGGGATTTGCTCACATTATATGATTAGATCAAATGATCCTCTCTTTAACATATCCTTGGGGGTGAAAGGAGGATTTTACTTTAGAAATAACTTTGTTGTTTATTTTTCTCTTAGTTTGCTGTAGCTTTGAAAACAGACACAATTTCAAATCAGCTCTGATAACTGATGGAAAACTTTACTCCATTAGTTCGTGGTGGGATGCTGTCCCACAAACTCATGAAATGATCTCCATTGTTTATTGAAACATTGCATTTTAATTAATTATTGAATGCACCTACATTCTAAAAACATAAAGCTTCATCCACTTATAAGTAGCTCTTTTCAGCAGTTAGTAGCCTCCTTGTTGTTGCTTCGTGGTAAAACCTACACTGTGGTGCCAGACAGTATGATCCAGATCTTGATTTTACCAAAAATAGCCTGAAACCTCTTATTTTTCTAACAGTTTTCTCTCTCCAGTTTAAAGCAAAATATTCTTTCTAGTCTTTAGCTGTCAGTTGCCTCCTAGAACAACAACTGCTGATTTTTTTCAGAGAATTAGTTAATGGAGGCAGGGAGAAAAGTGTACAGTGCCATTTTATATTCTCCTCCAAAGGAGCAATGAAGCATCTTAGGTTTTTAACCTTGACTTTGAAATGGCTCTGTAATTATGCCTTCTTAAGACAGTGGGTTTTAAAGTCTGCTCATCATCACTGGCTGAGTGGGAGAAGGAATCTTGTCATTCATGATGGCTGATAACTCCCCTGCCAGATCAAAATTAAGAATAACCTTTCACCAGCAGCTCTAGCACAGACATCATCCTTTCTGATTTCTCAGTGGGTACCAATGAGATTACAGGCAGATTGCACATGACAAACCAAAAATATCCCCAGCAGTCTGTTAAAATTTAACTCCCCCAAAAGATTATATCTTCACAAGCTCTGCAGCTTGGTGTAGTTCAGCTGATCAATGGAGCTGAATCATATGCTTTATGTTTTTCAAAGTTTTCAGAAATCTCAATTGGAAAAGAATTTGTGCTGCAAACAGGGAATGATGTATCATGGTGCAGCATCCAGCACAGATTGCATGGTAAAATCTGTGCAGGATTAAAGCCCCAGGCCTTTGGAACAGACACTGTAAAATTCAAAAAATAATTCTTCTAATAAAACCATAGCTAAATCCTGTCTGCTTCCCTTCCCTGAGCCTTTCGTTGCTCTAGTAAGTTTCTCCTGTTCTGTTTGAAAACATAAAACTACAGCATTAGCTAAAGGCACCTCAATTTATTGCCTAAATTCCAAGCCATTACAATGAAAAGGGTTTTCTTACAGTTGTAAGATCTTTCTTTAAGACTTTGCCCGATCACCAGAGACATAGGCACTCAGAATTGGTGGAGTAAAAATTCCTGAGCTGACAGCAGATAGGCCTAAAAAAAAATAAAAATAGAAGAAAACTTGAAAGAAGAATAATCATCAACTTTGAACATCTTGAGTTCAGTGCACAGTGACAGTAGGTTTGGGGCCATCTTCCCCAAAGAGGGAAATTACCAGACATCAAATGTGCTTAGGTCATTGAAGTGTGGAGATTTTCACATGAAAGAGTTTGGCTTTGGGCTTTGCTCTCTGACTGTCACCATTTCTCTGTGCTTCTGTCTTTCATCATTGCCCTGTTCTTTTCTTCCCTTCTTGGGCTCATGCTTTGAGCTCTGGCCTTTTCACTATTAAAGTCACCAAAAGTTTTGCCAGTAATTTCTATAAGCATAAAATCAAGCTCTTAATTTTCTTTCATACTCTTTCTTAAGTTTCCCAGATGTTTCTTTCTAGGTTTCATTTCCCAAAGCACAGGTGTTCATTCTGTCATCTCTCTTTTTGCCTTTTTTGGCTTAAGAGTAAAAACACTTAAGAAAATCAAGTAATAATTTGATTTGCCAGATTTCCTCAAGAATTCTGGGAAATTCTCTTTAGGATAGGGGTGAGGATCAAGGTAGTTTAGATTTCATCTCTCCTTGAAATAGCAAACCAATGTCTCTAGGATGTTTAGTTGCCAGAAAATAAATTCAGAATACACATGCACATGCTCACTCCCACATACAAACTTCCCCTAAAGCAATTTGGTATTCATGTTTAAAAATAAGTAAATAATTTCTGGTTGCTTGCATCCAAGCCCTGTGAACAATGTATGCAGTTAAAGCTGCTAAATTAAACCTTCCTGACTCCATAATGCTGGTACATCAAGCAGATGTGTTCCGGAGTACTACCCACTGCCTCGATACCTCCTGAATAGCTGCACGTAAAGAGAGAACATTCATATAACACTGTCTATAAATATAGCAACCAGAATACACTCCAGAGATGCTGTGAGGGCTCCAGAGTTAAGTTTAGTTTGAGGTTTTGAGCTCGAATCAGAGCTAAAACTGATGTTATAATGATTGAATACGCTTTCCAGATTTAACATCTTCACAACCCTTTTTAATTTCCTGTAATATTTTTAGCTCACATGAAAAGATGTTCTCCCTATTCATCAAAAATTATTTTAAACCTGACAGGAGGAAAATGAAGTTACTGATGTCTGCTTCCTTTATTTAGTACTTTTAACTTACATCCTGTGCTCTCACATCAGTTTCTTACATCGGTTCCGAGAACTGGGGAGAAGAGCTGGTCAGCAAAATTGTACAGATTGTAGGAAGATAGAATAAGGAGACAGATCTGCATCTTGGACCTGAAGTTATATTGAGTAAGTTTGATAGTACTGAATTGGAAGGAGCTGTAGACTCCTCTGAGGACAGAGAGACCTCAACAAATCAGAGACATGGGCAATCACCCACCAAGTGAAGTTTAGCAAGAGCAGTTTCTGGATGCTGCACTCTCGGGTTTTAGTTTCTCTCTGACCCGAGATTTCAGGCTGGTGGTTCGAATGGGTCTTTTTCTGTCTCTGCTCTTTTTGGCCTCTGAAGGTTTTGAGTCTGAGTCTGTGCTTGGCACAAGAATGAAGTGGAGTCTCAAGGTCTCGGTTTTCTTGGTTTCTCATGTTGTTTATTAATTCTTATCTTACAAATTCTTTGTGCCCGGCCAAGGTGTTCACAGCAGCTCGGACACAATGTGACTCCCCCTGTGATGGGAGGTCTCTGCTTTTATTCAGATAAGTACGTGTCTCTTATTTACAATTCTGTGCCAATGCCTAACACCTATACTAGAAGGGTCATTTCTACTTTGACCCAATCCTGTCAAACTACTTTGTGTCCATGTCACTGCAGAAAATGGATGCCAGGGGAGAAGAAGAAGAACTCAAGGTTCCACTAATTCTTCCATCTTGTCCCCTTGCACCTACATTCTAAAAATCCCAAAACTACAAAACTTTCTACCTGGTGATAACTACACTACTCTCTGTTACACATTTGTGACTTGCAATTCTTCTCTGCTTGGAAGTTTATCACATGGACCAAAATCAAAGCCTGTGTCTTCCTGGGCTCTGTGCCAGGTCTGTGCACAGACCCCAGACCCTCTTTCTCGGGTCCCAGGCCCCTCTACCGAGGTCTGTGACCTTCCAGGGTGCCCAGAGGGATGCTCTGGACTACAACACTGCACCTGGGACAAGGCACCCCTGGTGATGTGGACAGACTGGGGAATGAGAGGCTAGAGAGCAGAGCTGTGGGAAGGGACCTGGGGGTCCTGGTTTACAGAAAGTTGAACACAAGCCAACAGTGCCCTGGCAACCAGGAGAGACATCCCTGTTCTTGGGGACATCAGGCACAGCGTCTGTCTCCAGCTGGGCAAGGGAGGGGATTGTCCTGCTCTGCTCTGCACTGGAGCTTCACCTCAAGTCTTGTGTGCAGTTTTGGTCACCACAATAAAAAAACCAAACATATTAAGCTTTTAGAGAGCATCAGAGGACGCCATGAGGTGATGAAGGGCCTTGAGGTGAAACCATAAAAGATATAGCTGAGGTCACCTCCTGGAGGAGTCTGAGGGGAGACCTCATTGTAGTTACAGCTTCCTCATGAGGGGAAAAGGAGGGGCAGACACTGACCACTTCTCTCTGGTGACCCAAGTGACAGGACCGGAGTGAATGGCCCGAGTGAATGAGGCTGTGCCAGGGGAGGTTTAAGCTGGATAATAGGAAAAGATTCTTCACCCAGAGGGTGGTTGGGCACTGGAACAGGCTCCCGAGGGAAGTGATAACAGCACCAAGCCTGGCAGAGTTCAAGAAGCACTGGGACAATTCTCTCAGGCACATGGTGTGATTCTCATGGTGCCCTGTGCAAGGCCAGGAGCTGGATTCTGTGATGCTGATGGGTCCTTTCCAACTCAGCATTTTCTACAATTCTCTGATCTTTCTGGATTTACTTAAATGGTCTTCCACTGCATGTGCAGGACTTACAACCCCTTTGACCTCTATTACAACCTCTAACCCTTCATAGACAGGGTCCAGGATATGAAGTTGTGGGTCCTCTGTTTCATTGAAGAAGCTACAAGGACGAACAGATTCAGTCACATGCAGTTACTTAAGTATTTTCTACAGATGATGCCAGAGACAATCTACTTATGCACTGCATTCACCAGAATTATGACAGTTACCTCTACAATGAGCCTGAAACAGTGAAAAAAAGCCTGTACTGAAGACCAAATGTTTCAAGAGTGAGACATGAATTATTTCTTACTATAATAACTCCCAGATTAGCCTAAGAAATGGACAATGCCTTATGGTCTAGGAAATAGAAAAGAGCATACCCAGGCTTAAGCCAGTGCTTGATGCCAGAGTGAAATTAAGAGATATGCCTCCCTGATGCCAAATCTGGTGTTTGGTTTAAATCAGACTGTGAAAGATGTAAGAAGTGTGTCATCCTGTGCATCAAAGACTTCCTCGATTTTATTGCATTTTTGCTCATTCCTTTCTGTAAATGGTGGCCTTTATATATGCACTGCTTCTAAGAAACAAAAAATACAAATATGGAACAGGTTTCGCTGGGATGTAGAAATACCTGAGCCTTCTTTAACCAGGCTGCAATGATAATGGGAGCAGATTAACTGTGAAAACACAGAATTTTGTGCCCTCATATTAATTAATTGTTTCTTAGTATGAAATATTAACCCATTCCACTTCAGCTACATTTGTTTTAATGCCCTTGATAGACTCATTGATTCTGAAACTCTCATACTGAAACACAATTAAGTTAGAGGTACTAACAAGTAACTGTAATAGTATGGCTTTCTGTTTTACTACATCTGGTTCTCCAGCTTTAAGGTAAGGTTTTAAGGATGCGTTTGCACAAACTTGTAATCAGGGATG
The DNA here is from genome assembly GCA_013397095.1 of Sterrhoptilus dennistouni. NCBI lineage: Eukaryota > Metazoa > Chordata > Aves > Passeriformes > Zosteropidae > Sterrhoptilus > Sterrhoptilus dennistouni. Next base: position 1,240,105 of record VWZU01010907.1, read on the forward strand.
AACAGTTAATTTATTTTTTACTCACTGGGATTGAAATCCCATCACAGAGTAACTAGAGGGATGCCAATGTAAATTTGACACCTTGGTGAAAACTGGACAATAGAGTCACTTGGCCTGATCTCCCCCTGAACCCAGTATTGCCAAGGTGATGAGATCCAGCCCATGAGGCTGAGGGTGGGGTAGAGCTAAGGTTATCTGAATCTTTCCAGTTTAATATTTCAAATTTTCTCAGTTTCCATTGTGCACCAAACAGGGACAGAGAATAACTTGTCTTCTTGCAGGTGGAGTGGAGGAAGGGGAGAGGAGAACCTGAGGGGGCAGGCAGAAACATACAAACCACACCAATGCATGCTGACTAATATAGGAACTGGTAGCTCCTAAAAGCATAGTGATATGTTTCATACATACCTATGAAATAAATGTGGATTTTTATGTGTGAATCCTAGAAAATTAATCTATACTTTATGTGTTCCCAGCTGAATGGAGGTAATTATGGAAATTCATGCATACAAAAAATCTCTGATCTGATGCACAGCTACCTTATCAGTTGTGCGACTCCAATCTAGCTAACTTGCTGTACCATAAAAGCAAGTGGAGAGGAGCCAATAACCCCCAAATTCAATCTGGTTTTAGCTGTTATTTCTTGTTTTTTCTTCTTTTATCATCTAACTCATGAAGTTTGGATCTGTGGGCCATCAACTGACTGATTGGGATTGCTGCTAAATTAGCCGATGAAGTCATTGCTGGATCTAATGGCTGCAATTTAAACCCTGCTTTTGAGCAGATAATGGAAAGGTTAATGCTGTAATAAAGGATGAAGCGACAGACATGTGCAATTTATTCTTTGCTCTGTAAAATAGGGGACTAATAAAAGACCGTGCTGGAAATAAACAAACAGCTTACATAAATAAATAAATAAACAAATAAACATATTCAAATAAATAGAACAGAAAAACCCAAACTACTTTCTGAAGGTGAGAAAACATTTCTATTATTACTGTATTTTCCAACATAAAAAACTTCCTCATGTTAAATAATTACAGAAAGAATAAAACTGTTGTGAGTTTAAGCGGTGGAGCAAGGTTGAAAGATGCAACAGAATGCACAAAATTATGACTGCACTATTAATTTTTATTGGGCAGGCTCAAAGGAAAAAGCTGCTCCTGCTTTTGTGCACAGTGTGACATTTCTTGGATAAAGACAGTGACTCAAAATTCCTGGAAAAACAATACTTGTGCTTGAAGCATTTCACGCACTTTTGTACTCTTCTGTCCTGTGAAGGAAAGAACATAATGATCCATGCTGGAAGAAGGAGCATAAGTTCTCTCAGGAGTCTGAAGAGTGAAATATTTCTTAGCCTGCCCCATAACTCCAGTAATGATGTGTGCAGAACTTAATTACTGCTTTCTATTGTGGGAATGTTGAATCACTTGTGTTAGATAAACAGCATCCACAGCCACATTACATCTCTTTAGTGTACACCTAAAGCAGGCACCTTGAGATGTGTCTAATAACTTCACAAGCATCTGAGTACAACCATGTGCTTTTTTAAAAATGTTACAGTGACCAAAATAGTGCCGATAATTCAATGTGAAGCATTCACCATGAAACCCTTTCAAATTTTGTTCTTGTGAGTAATTAGCTTTATCATTAGACTTACTACAGCATCCTCAGAATTCAAATTACTTGAAAATTAGTATTTATCAGGCCTTATAATGTTACCAGCATTTCAGTACGTGGGGTTTTTTTAATTTTAATTTAATAATAACTAAGCTTTTTTCCCTTGGAAACTCTTATTTTTATACTTGTTTTTTCTGTGGAAAAACAGTAGAAGTCATCCACACTCAAGTGTAAAAATGGTACGGGACGTATTTCTAAGAACAACTCATTATTAATTTTTGCTCCCCCAATGTACTGCCTTGGACTGGCTCCTTAATTTCCTGTTTAAAAAGAATATGGATTACTTTGAGTATAGACCCAAATCCTGAGGCTTTTTGGGACTACTGCTGCTGGTAAGCAATAGAACAATCAATACACAATCAGTCAAGAACATCTTGATCAAGACCACTCGGAAAACACCCCTGAAAGAGTTAGAGCCTATGAGATAAAAAATTAACCAGTGTTGAGAACAACTTCAAGCCACATTATACCAAATACAAATGTATAGCCAGTGCTGTAGATAGCCATGGCTAAGATTCCTATTTAATCACAGAACTGAGGTACTGGAGGGATTGTCTGAGTCAGTAGGTCTTTCACACAGGAAATGGTTACAGCCCGGTGCTCACTTAGTAATGTTTTCTGTAGCTACATGGCAAGTGTAACACCCTATCCCTGGACATGTCCTGGTGGGACATAAAGGGAGAAAAACCTGACTTTTCACGCCCTTTAGATAACTGTGTCAACCATCATGGTTGTCTGGGATGTCAATAAAAACCTAGGCCTGAAATTCATTCCTCTGCAACAGTCTTAATTTTACAGATAAGGAAAAAGCTCTACATGTCTGATGCAAACCTTCTCCATCACCCCAGTATTTAGAATTGGCAGAGGCACTGCAAACCTGGTGATCAGAACACCAATATTGTTACTTTCTGCTCCAGACTTCCCGTTTCTGTTCACCTGCATGGGATGAGATTCAAGACATGATTTGGATATTGAATTTGGACACCCAAATATCTTTGTGTGTACAGATGATTTAAGTGTCTCCTGTCCCACTAATGTAGCTGGTGGAGCTCAGGGGGTTGTTGAGCTCACTGGGTGAGCTTTACTGGCTGTCTGGCTGGTCACATCTCTCATGCTATACCTGAAAATAGATTTAACTCTCCACCCTTATGAATTCATTATTATGTTGAAATTCCAGCCACTCTCTGCACTGATACCACAACAGGAGAAGGTGGCAAAGCTTGAATTAAGAATAGAAATTCCTGTTCATGTGGATGTTAAGTAAGAATAGGAAAGTTATGTCAAGACTGTGTCTCACTGTGCCCAGTATTCTTCTGTTACAGACAACTTTCTTTCTGTAAAACCAGCTGTTCCATCTAGGAGACACAAAATATTCATGGTTAGTCCTAACAGGGTTTCTTAGCACAGACTTAACTGCTTAGCTGGATTGTATTCTGCATGCAGGACTTCTCATTATTGCATTTTTTTCTAAATTTATTTTTCTAAATGTACTTTACATATGCTGAAATCTCTGCCATTCCAAATTACTTATTCAACTCAATAGATTTCTTTCTTCAAATTAAAACAAAAATAACTCCTTCCATATTGCCATTTTTCCCTGAGGCTTTGATAGAATTGTCATTGTTTGAATCTGTCACATTAAACAGGGATAATACAATCTGAGACATTAACAAGTCAGTTGAGCAAAAGGGCCATCATACATTGTGTTGAGAAGCATTGTTGCAGATGCTGGTGAAACATTTCAGGAATAAAATTGGACAGGTCTGGAAAAGACTGATAACCTCCTCCAAAGGCTTCAACTTCAGGCCTCAAATGAAATGTTACATGCTTACAGATGACCCTTCTGAATTTTGAATGCTGATTAATCATTTATCGTAATGCAAACCAACAGAAATACTTTAAAACACCAGATTTACATACATAGGTACAAATCCTGTGTACTAATGATACCATTCTGTGGTGTAAATTAGAGTCCTGAGGATACAATGACCTCCAAAGAGCTTATCCAAAGTTCACCACCAGTGAGGCTGTGATCCATTTGCCATGCTAACACAACTCATCATTTGCTAATGAATGTGAACTGGAGATGGGAAAGGAGCACAAATAACCTGTCTGCACCCCACACTTCAGCTGTTGCTGTGTTGGTCTCAATGCTCCATCAGCACCATCTTTTTCCTATGGATAGGCAAATCTTACAGAAATTCCATATAACACAGCTTTTGTAGGCATCATTGCTGAAACACTTGAAAGTTATTGACATATTCCCATCAGTTTAAAAGCAAGATGTTGAAAAAAACATTATTATAAAGGGATTTGCCTTTAAATGACTGATCATTTCCCTCACATTTATATCCAGACCCCATATCTTGTCATGGGACATTTTAGGGTCAAAATCCACTTTTTGTCCCTCTTTTATCTTCTCAACAAGTAGATATTTTTTCTGCACTGAGAGAAAGGGTCTGCCATCAAGCATTTGGCCATCTGGGGAAGGTGTGGTCGGGAGACTGCACTCAGGCTCTCATCCCAAAGGGATTTTCTTCCATGTGACACCGTGCTCAGGGCCAGGACTTTGACACTACTCTTGGTTGGTGTAATGGAGCCATCTCCTTCAAAAACACAAAAAATTTGGGGCTTGGGTCACGTCCACCAAATGCACTCCATACAAGGCTGGAAGTATGCAACAGAACCTAGGGGAGGAACATCTGTTTCCCCATGGAGAAGCAGCAAGAGAGTGGAGTTGCATTGTGGTGTCCATCATTACTGGATAAAAGCTCATCCCTTGGGATCAGACTGAGATAAGGCTCCTACACCGATATGTTAAAAAATGGCTATTTTATCTGAGATAATCTAGAGCCTCTGAGACATTCCCAGTTCTATTCTAGGAAGATACTTCAGAATATTCTGCATTCAGTTGCCTTCCTCTGGCTTCCAGCTAACTCCATTTTTTGGGGTATTATTCTGGAAATGAGACAGATCTGTGAATCCTTGTGGTCTGACTGGTCATAAATGCCAAACTACAACCTGCTATGGAGCAAATGGAAAGGTGAAGAGTGGTGCAAGAAAAGTTTTATGGGAACAGCATCAAATCAAACTGGACTAAAAATCTGGTTTATTTTCCAGTGAAATTTGGTCTATTAACAGAGTATTTTGCCTCTGTCAATCTGTGTATTCCAAGAAAAAGCACTCCTATACACCACCAATGCTCTTTTTATTCACAGCTCGTGTGACATGAAATTTAGCCCTTGCATCTTTTAGCACAGATCCTTTCTCCTCTTCTTCTCTCCCTGTGGGTAAAGTGAGGGCAGCTCTTTGCACTCTGCACAGTAAGAAATCCTTCCCTGACTGACGTGAGTTTGTTTTGCAGCACCACTGGGTCTGTGAATGGATCATGGTCTACAGATCAGATTGTTAAGAAAAGCTGATGTGCAGTGTTGTTAAATAATCTAAGTTGCAGTAATGACTCTGAACTCTTCATTTACAGAAAAAAAATACAGAAAGTCTTCCTGGATTTAAAAATACCCCAACAACTGGATGGTTCAAAGCAAAGATCTGAGACCTTTGTCTGTTTTCCTCCAGGTCAGGCAGTGATTAAAAACTATGTGGAAAAGATGTATCTTCCATTCTAGCGGCAATACTTCATGCTTTTAGCTGGGAAAGACTGAGTGAAGTGCCCCATGTCACAAGCAAAACTGTGACAACCTCAGGTGCAAATTGATAGAGGTCACTGTGGAGTCAATGCCAGAAAATCCAGAGATCCATGCTAATCTGAGAGAACTGAGCCATATGTCTAGCTCCACAGGAGCTGCATTATCAGGACACCCTTCACTGCCCATAATGGAATGTTACCTGAACCTGGAGTACTGGCAGTGTTGTGGGGTGCAGGTCATGTGGAGCCATGCATCTCTTCCTTGCACTGCTGCAAATCTTTGACCAGGGTAAAAAGTCCATCAGGAATGGCACCATGCAGATTTTCTTCTGAAGGTCCCACTCCAAGAGAGAACTGAGATCCTTGTAGAAAGTGGTCATGTTCTCACATAAGGGCGACTATGTGATGAGTTTCAGAAGCACAGTTTCAGCTGGAAATTGTTTTTTCAATTGCAGTCCCACATGGCTGAAGTGCTATATTGGATTGGAATTATTGGCATTTTTGAAAGTTGAGGTTTGCAATGTATGGTCAAAAATAGGAAAAAACCCAACTATCCATACTCCCAAATGGGTGGAAGTCTTGAATTAAGAGCAAAGATTCTCTTTTCAGTTCATTGTAAGAATCTGTCTGACCACCAAATTATTATTATCAATTTCCTACCTAGTAACTCTGTATTAGAGACTACAGAGGCTTTTTCTGGACATATTAGAAATTCACTTTCAGTTATGCCACCTTTGGAGGACCTACGATATTTGATGTGTGTGCCTACAAGTAAAGGGTGTTTGGTCAGGTGGAAGGATGAGTGGGTGGGCTCTTTGACTGGGTTTTTCTGTTTGTTTTCTCTATCTGCTACAGTCTTTTGATCTTTATAGATTTCAACTGGGAAGGGAGAAAATACCACAACACTGTGTTCAATCAAGGCAGAAGTCACAACTGTGGCTTCAAAAGTTACTCTCATCTGCATTTTTTTGAGATTTCTAAAACTTTATTCAGAGGTTATAACCCATCCCTCTCCTTTCTAAAGAAACAAGGAAGGGTTTGTGGGGGAGATAAGTGTGTGTGCCTATGAGACATCCTAAGTCTTGTTACCCCTGAGATTCTGTCATGTTTGGAAGTAGACTCCTAGATCTTTTGTCCCTCTGGGCACAGCAGTGTTGGTGACATTTAAAAGGTATCTTCCTAGAAATTTTTCTCCAGATGTGTAACAATTGATATAGATGATTGCTAGTCTTACCTTAGTCTTTTTCTATCAAATAAATTCACTTCTTTAGAGATTTTGCTGAAGTCTGGGCACTTGACTACTCACTTACAGGCTGGCTTTCAAAGGTCCAGCACTTTCATTTCACAAAATTTAGCAGAAACCAATGTAACAATCTTAAAGTTTACCTTCAAATGGCTTCATGCAAATTTTTTAATGTCTTTTGGAGAAAGCCCTGCCAGAAGCATTTCTGAAACTCGTTTGATTTTTGATTTTTGCAGCTGGGTCTGCTGAGTGATGCAGTTTTGCTCCGTGCTCTCCCTGCTCTGCTGCACTGCATGGCTCACCATGTTGCACAGTCTGTCTGTGTCAACTCAATCAGCAGCTGCTGCCAGCCAGAGATAAGCCCATGGATAGGCATTCTGGCCATGGCAGATAAAAGCCCCAAAACAATAGTTCAGTCTGATGTCCTTCACCTAAATATAAAAATAGAATTTAAAATCACTCATGAAGCAATTCAGGATATTTAGTTGCAAGTCAGAAGCTTTGCCACCCTTATTCAAGGAGACATCTAACCCCTTGGTAGCTAATGCTGTCTTTGCCTCTCCTTTGTTTCTGCCATCTGTTCCCCACTCATTCACTCATGTGAGAAGATGCCTTGGGTTCTCCCAGTAACTTACATGTGCCAAGAAATTTGGAGCACTTTTAACACTTGTCCCAGGAGGAAAATAGGATCTTGGTATACGACTCTTGTCTTCTAAGCTGAGAAAAAACAAGCAGGGAAATGTAGTGCTCTGGGCTGTTTTGCAGTCTCATACCAGTAAACCTGGGAAATGTTGTCAACTCATTCTTCTGAAATGTGCCCTTAAGCAGAAAATACAGATTGATGGTGTCTGTGCTGTCTGACATTGCTGACCCAAAGTGTACCAGCATGCCAGACACCCTTAGAAAAATGGCAATGGTGGTCAACAGGGCTCAGAAGAAAAAAATTTTTAGGACTGGGCCTGAAAAAAAACCCAACCAAACAAACACCAAAACAAGGGAGCTTTAACCTGGTTTGTCTAGTGCATGGAGGAGAGGAAAGAGGAACCATCTGATACAAAAGCTGTTCTTTTACACCCTAAATGCCCTGCTATGAAACACAGCTTTCCTCTTCCAGGTCTTGATTTTAAAAGCTTTCCAGATTCGTGGAAATGGCAGTGAAGCCCATTCAGAGGTGTTCTTGCTGATGAGAGCCCAAGACCATAAAAACCTGGCATGAGTACAGGTTTGGGCTTTTCTGCCTCAGCTTCCTGCTGTACCAGGGACAATGTCTGTCACTTCTGTCACCAATGGACAAGTATCATTCTGGGCTGCCACCTCATCATCTGCCAGGTCAGCTTGTGTGCCAGTTAGACCAGGACTCTTTTGGGGATCTTTCCTTTCATCCTAGGATTTCCTTCAGCATCAATGGAGGACATTTTTCTGCCTCTGCCATTGCAGCAGAGCAAGAGTGCGATACAGCTTACTTAGCTTGGCATTTCTACCCTGGCCTTGATGTATAATGGCACTGGGACAGAAATTTCTACATGGAGCTCTGTGTGTGCACTCAGGGAAATCCATGGATGCAAAGAAAGAGGAACCTTAGAACGTCCCTTCTGCAGGACTTGTTGCTTTTTCTGTTCTCTTCCAGGACTTCCACTAAGTTTCTCAGTGCTTTTCCCTGCATTCCCTACCCTTTTGTAGCCTCACAAAATATTTGGATATTTCCTGTCACTCTAATCTCAGTACTGATCTCTGGCCTATTGCTTGGAAGTGCAGAGGTTCAAGAATCTACATATTAAACAGTGAGTATTCCTGAGTCTGTGGAAATCAGGCATGCATTCCCTTCTCTCTGAAGAGCTGTTCTCAAGTATTTGGTAATATCATTTTTTTTTTTTTAGTGTTAAAAACCCTGACTCACGTTTCTCATTAGCAACCATAAAGAGATCAGTGCAAGATACTGCAGATGTTCTGTGAAAAATGAAGTTTGGAAGAAGAGAAAAAGGTGGTGGGTAGGAATATAGAGAAACTGAAAGAACTGTGAGAAAAGATGCATTTTTAATCCTTATGGGTAAAAGCCAATAGCTGAAGAAAATTAGGTTGTTCCAATATGAAATTTGGGAAACTGTGTGGGAATCATGGTTTAGAACCATATTGCTTTGGATACTCTAAACCAAAAATATAGCAGAACACTGCCAGATTTTCCTTACTTATCACAATCTTAGAGAATTCCATTAGCATTTACCAGGTGGCAGAGCATAATGAAACCAGAGCACAAGCTTTAAGGGAAAAAAATAAAATACAAAATGAAGCAAAGCAGAAAAATCTAAGATTCATGAGAACATTTGGAGACAGAAAAGTCTCAGTGTCTTGCAAGAAGTGGTATTGAAGATGAGAGAGCAAAAAGAAATCTGTGCACTGTTGGACTGGGTTGATTTGTTACTAGTAACTGTTCAGTCAGAGACTCGAGGCTTTCTTACCCAAAGCCTGGATTATAATTTTGTAACCAGGATCCTTGACCATATGTAGATGTGATACCTAAATTTACAGCAAGGGATTTCAGGAAAAAAAAAATCATGTAGGACTGCTATGGCTGGCTGGCTAATTAATTCAGTAGCAAAAATACATAAACATTATGAAGAGGTGGTGTTTATAATTATATCCAAACCAGGGGTAAACATAAGGGGTGTCATTCAGCTAATTTACACAGTAAACCTCTCCGTAAGAGCTCATCATCAGCCTGTCCTTACAGTTAAAGAGAAGAAATATCCTCTGTGGGTGATCCTGACCAGCTTGACCTATTTGCTTTACATCAACCTGAGCTGAGCACTAGAAGCACACTTTCCTCTCTGTTCACTAAACCTCACTGAGACTTAACATTTTGTCCCACAGCACAAAATGTTGTCGAAACATTACCAGATGCAAGTGTAGTTTGGCCTGCCTATGGCAGATCTAGTGCTTCATATGGAAGCTGTTCTGGAATAGATTACAGGCAAATTCCGGCAGGATCTGCTCCTACAATTTTGAAGGAAGGGATGGTGAACAGGAAGCATGATGAGCAGACACATATATAGAACATATAAAGGTTCTCAGCTAGATCTGCATTCTGTTGGCTTCAAATGAAAACAGATATAGAGGAAAAACTCAAAGAATGGGGAGTATTAAAATAAGTAACGATTTACCAAGCAAAACAGTCTGTGATGTTCATACAAGAAACATTAGAGATTCTAGAGATTCATGATCATGCATTACTTTTTCTTTTTAGTTCACTGAAGTAGTGCAGTTAGAAAATATGAGTATTAAACCTGTAATTTCTAAAACTGAGAAAATCTATTGACCTGAACAATATATTATTTGTGACAGGGACAAACAAGCACTGCCGTTTGGTGGTCTGGAAATTATGTATACAACAAACTAATCAGATATTTAAGGCATAAAGGGTACAAATAAGGGTACAAATAGGAACCACTTAATGTGCTATGAAAAATAATGTAAAAATAATGGCAAAAATTATTCTAAAAAGCTGAATAACACATTCTCATTTACATATGTGTTATACATTCTTGAAGTGTGGACTGCCGCCTTGTGAAACACTGTTTAACAGAAAGCTTTGACTTAATAGTACTCAGTTTTCATTTTAAACTTTGATTTTCACCCTGCTTCTCTCTTCTAACCCTTAGTGCTCTATGTCCCATGAATCATTATGTAAGAAAATTTCAGATTTCCTCCCCTTCTGTCCCTTGATTTCCCCAGGTCAGTGGGAGTTTTCCTCCTGCTCATCCTCTGTGATTTCAGCAGTTTCTTACCCCATGATTTTTCTGTTATGATTTTACAGCCAGACTCAACCACTCAGCCCACACTGCTGCCTGTACAAAATGAAATCAGGCAGTGTAGACTCAGGCATTGTCCTGTTGCCAACTTTCTTTATGTTTGCACAGCCACCATATGGGCACAGGTGTGCCCACAACACGGGCAGTAGCAGCAAGGGGAAGATGAACCTTCTTATCATCCTTGCTGAGCAAGGGGGACTGATGTAGGAAGGGTGGAATCTGAGTGACATCTTCCATAGAAAGAGGAACCAAGAAGACTCGCAGGCTTCAAACCCACCAAGATCCAGACCAGAAGAGGCTGGGTTACACAGCATCAGTGCAGATTAAAATTGATGGCATGCTCTGAGCTACAGTCATAATTATTGCAGATGCTGAGGAGATAGGACTTGATTAACTTGTGGGTGTTTGCAGGTGGTGTTTATCCTTGGGATATGGTGCAGCAGGAGGAAAGCCAACCCTTCCAGGAGGGGTTGTGGTTATGGGTACTACCACAGGCTTTTCATCCCTTCATACCCCAGTGTTCTGTGGGAGGGAGCGTGGCTCTGTGGGCTCCCTGGTTTTGGGAACTGTACTTCCCACCCAGCGATGGCACCTCTGAGGTGCTTCCATGCTCTTCTTGCAGTGAGGGCTTCAGGCCACAATCTCTTCTCAGACTGGCCCTCAAGATTATTCACAATGACTCGTGATTTTCAGTATGACCCTGTCACCTTGCTTTTAGTGGGTGGTTTGTCCTGCATGATCTATTCTTCTCATGGGAGGGCTCTCACTTGAGGCTGGGACGTGCAGCATGCTCTGTGCCCCAAGGAGGGATTCAACAAGCAGCACCCCTAACAGCACTGACCAGTCGTCCCTTGGTGTCAACATCTGGGATTTTTATTGACCAAACTCTTTCATCACTGTAAGACCCCTTTCCTTATATGAAATACGTGACTGCGATCACCTGAACATCCCCTGCTTTGATTCTGTTTCCAAAGGAGGGAGCTGTAAACACCTCGCTCTGTGGAGCACCGGTACCCTCTAGTGGTAAAACCGCAGGCATTTTTAGGCAAAAAAAGATGATTTCACTACTAACTTATCTTCTGTCTTCCTTTTGAACAAATGTCTGTACGTCATCTTTAACTGACAGCGGTGTTTCTTTAAATGAGATCGTAAATTCATGTCTTTAGTCTAAGTAGCCTGTGATGTAATGCAATGATGTGATTTCCTTGGACTGCTTTCAGTGTGTTTCACCTTTCATTAAATCATTAAAATGATACTTGTGAGCTGATGGGTGACCGAATTTTCGCACGGTATAAAGAAGCGGCTGTCATGGGAAGTACGAAGCAGCAGCTGCTCAAGGCTTTAAATGGAGCGTGGGGACGGTACCACTCTAAAGGCTGTAGTGTGGCAGAACATAGGTGGCTTATAATTAATCAAAGGAATCATGTTGACATTGTTTAGTTTTCACCGATTTGCTCTTGGAGGTTTAGGAAAACTGGATCATGGGTCTTGGGAAGCCAGGGAGCCACTGGTTTTGTAACTGCAAGGTGAGGAGAAGAGCATATGGTGTAGCAACGCTCAAGGGCATGGCAGGAGCACCACAAAATTGCTAAGTGAACTGCTAAATGTCTTGAGTAGCAGGACTGTGGTTATAGATAGATGGAAAAATACACATTTTGGTCTGTTTCCTACCAGCTACATAACCTATGCTCTAGAGCAGGGCTGGGGAGTGGGAAAAGGTTGAACTTGCCAAAGAAATCCAAAATTATTTAGCATGAGCAAACACATTTACTTTTGTTCTAAGAACAGCAACTTTCAGAAAAGCCAAGGTAAATTAATCCTTCAGGGTTTGCTATTAAGCGTTTCACTTTGTCTTTTCCTTGCATACAGGGTGCTAGTGGACTCTGCTTGGAGGAAATTCCCCTCCCCAGCAGGAACTATCTGGAGCTCACTTCTCTCCTTTCACTCCGGCTGCAAATAATTTGCACATTCTCAGAATGCCATTCTTTAGCCCTAGGTTTTCTCAGACATGAAGGAAATGAAAACCCAAGGCAGGTTAGAAGACACATGTTGCTGAGCTGAGCTGAGTCACTTGTCGCTGCCTCCTCTGCAGGCTCTGGCTCTGCTCATTTCACCCAGTGAAACAAAGTGGAGTTTTACTCAGCAAGAGATGAAATCACACTACAGGAACCAGATTAAAATTCAGAACAAGTAGTAGACATAAACACAGCTTGATTCTTCACAAGCTTTTTTCCCTGGGTGATTTCAGTACCTAATGCCTATCATTTCTTTGATGTACCCTAACTATAAAAACAGGGGATCCAGAGCTTTTACAAAGACTTCTAATTTATTCATTAAACTCAAAAATATTTCCATGGCCATCTGCCCCTCTGTTCCTGTGGATCAAGTTTTGGAAACACAGAAAAATGCCCATGATCTGGGTACATGAAGTACCAGAATATGAGCTTGCCCCTCTTTGCTTCACAGTATTCACTTCTATAAAATATTTTGAATAGCTTGAACCTGGGAATAGTTTTGCAAAGCAGATCAGTTAGACTGAATTGGATTTGCCAGCAGTGGGAGTTAAATTTTTAGTCAAATCTCTGTGTTCTGGAGCCTCACAGAAAGAAAATAACACAGGGGCGGTGATTTTAGACACGCTTTGTTTACTGGAGAGAGAAATTTACCCTCTCTCGTTACTCTTTCAAGCCTTTTCATCTGCATAGAAATGAGTGCAAAAAGAGAAGAGAAGAAGGAAAAAAAAAAGAAATGCAATGCAGTTTTCAAGGGAGGGTTTGTCCCAGTGCTGCCTTGTAGTGAAGCGTTCACTGTTTCCCAGGGCTCAGGATGTGCCAGGGAGATCCATTGCACTGGAGCTGCAGTGCCATTCTGGGCAGCACACAGCTTGGGATGGAGCAATACAGTCCTCTGCCATATCATACAATCCCCTCTGAAAATGCACTATCACTCATTTCATTCTTGAAGAATGTGAGTTGATTGAAGCATGTCTGTCCCAGGAACATTCTGACTCTGGATCTTGTCATGGCTGCCAGTTCCCCCTGCTCCAACCTGGTTGAAAACTTCTGATCTTCATTAAAAAACCCTTCTCATTCTCACCAACAGGGAGCAGCCATCCCATGGAGGTCTCCACTCACGATTTTGTATGCAACATCCCCAGTGCAAATACAGAGAGGATTAAAATTCTGCCTTTTTTTTTTTTTTTTTTTTTTTTTTTTTTTTTTTTTTTTTTTTTTTTTTTTTTTTTTTTTTATTTTTTTTNTTTATTTCATTCCAGGTTTCTGATTGTCTTGGGGTGTTTGATCTTAGCTGTCCTGACAACTTTCAAGGAGTATGAAACAGTTTCTGGAGACTGGCTCCTCTTGCTGGTAAGTGAACTGTGGCTGCTGCATCACCCTGGTAAGGTCCTGGAATTTAAATCAGTCCATCAGCAGGGATGGAAACTTACTCCAAGCTCTTCATGCAGTGAGGTTTCTGCTCTTGGTCCTGGAGCAGTGACTGTACACTTACATGTTGGAGAGTTCTCAATCCATTGTCAACACCAGCTGAGTAAAAAGTAAATGAGGCTCCTGAGCAATAAGAAAATGAGAGGCCTGAGGCTTTTAAACAATGGTTTTTCAGCATTTGACTTACATTCCTTCCACCAGATTATCAGTAAATGTCCTCTTGACCATGCCAGACCTAAGCATACTTGAAAACTATTTTTTGGGGGAATCTTTCAACAGTTTTGATTCATTCTATAGAATTCTACTAATCCTGGTATTTCTTTCAAGGAAGATCATCACAGTTGGACTCATGCTGGTGTCCAATAGCAGCATAAGAGAAATTGCTGCAGGCAGTGCCTTTGAGAGAAAATATATTCACAGAAAAAACTATTCCAGATTGCTTGTTCTATAAATGCTGAAGTTCATGCTCAAGACTTTGTTTCAGTAAGACCTCCCATTTAGCAGAAGAATTAAAAAATAGGAAAAAAAAAACCCTTACTAAATATAAAATGGCAAATTCAACATTTTATGAAAATGACCCTAAAAATGAACTTCCCTTGCTCCCATAGGTATCATAAAATACAGGGCACAATGTCTTGCTTAACTTGGCCTTGTTTAAAGTATCCCTAGGGAAACTGCACAGCAAAATTAGTTCCAAGATCTCAATTTCCATTTCCCCTTGTACCTCCAGAGACATATAGATCCGAGCAAGAGCTAAATGCCAAAAGGAATGGAAGGTGAATTCCCCTTGCATGTTCTTTCTCAAAAAGTGCTTGTATGAAAACACCTTCCATCCCTCAGGGAATGTGAAACTCGCTTTTGGTCTCTGTTACCCTGCTTAGGCCCATCTTTCACATTTGAAAAAGCCTGAGGTTATCTTTCCTTCTCCTGTGTTTGTTTTTATGTGGCTCTCAGCAGTTTTTGGAAGCTGTGGGTAATGAGCATGGAGAAAAAATCCCCTTTTCCCTCTTGCCAGCAAGTCACAGAGAGGAAAAAGTAACCCTGTGCCCCAGACTGCCCTTGGTCTATCTCTGCTGAGCACCTCAGAGAAGCTCTTTGCTCCCCATTCCCTCCCCATGCTTAGAAAGGGTCTGGAGCAAGGTGCAAAGTCCCATTCTTTTGTCCACCAGAAATTTAAGGGAACAATAGATGCCTTAAATTTGTCATATCTATGTCTTTATCATTGCTTTAAAATTATGCCCATGTGAGTGTCCCGTATCCTGCCCCTGCCTCAACAGATGTGGCTGCATGAAGGAGCTGCTGGTGGGTGACCCTGGGGGTGGGTACAGAGTGCCCTGGGGACTTTGCAGTCACCCCTCACGTATGTCTGCTCATTTTTTTTGTGGAGAAGGAGGTCTTTCTGTGAAGTAATTGTCCTTCCATTAAGGCGGGGTAAGCACTTCACATTTACCCAACAGCAGGGGCAAATCCTTCCTGCACAGTACTTAGCAGGCTGGAAAAATATGTCCCACTTTGCCTTGCCTCTGTCATCAATCTCAATTCTTCTCCACTTTTTTCCTCTCTCTTACACATATCCCAACACTTGCACCTCATCTATTTCCTTCAGCTGTATCCTTGTGTCCAGAATTACTGCAAAACTTCTTGTGAGACTAACAGTGTAGTTTGTGTCTTGATACAGGAAACTTTTGCCATTTTCATCTTTGGAGCAGAGTTTGCCTTAAGGATCTGGGCTGCTGGCTGTTGCTGTCGCTACAAAGGATGGAGGGGGAGACTCAAATTTGCCAGGAAGCCTTTGTGCATGCTGGGTAGGCACATGCTCTCTACTACTGTTTTCTCATTAATGTCCTTTTTCCTTTTAAGCCAGTTTGGGGGGTGTCAAAGAACTGGTGATTGGCAGTGCAAAGAGCACTGAAATCAGATCTGCCCTTTATGACAGGACCTGTGTCTTGCTTGGAGTAATTATTTGATGTAGCCAACAATAATTTGTAATTAAGGGACACTTGGCTATATAGACAGTGAGAAAAAAAATAAAATCTTTCTATGCTTCAAATACATTTTTCTTGTCCTGGGCCCCACTGCACTTTTCTTAAGCTCATCCTCAGGAAGACTCTCTCTGCCTTCAGTTTCAGACCACTTGAGAACCCAACTCTGTGCCATCTTCCCCTTTCGTAACTGTGTTTTGTTTTACAATTGTATTGTTGATCTGTATTTGCAGACAAGTATCTTTGTGATTTCACCCATGTTGTCTTTCAGGCTTGAAGGGCACTGCCTATAATTACCCACAAAATTACTCATTATCCATGTTTGAATACCCTCCTGCAACTATTCATTATAGCCACAAACCAAACAGCCAACATTTAGGAGCTCACTCTGCCTTGAGCACCTGTCATCCCCATTTGTTCACTGATTTTAGGATACCCTCACTTGTTTAGATTTTCTTCAGGCCAAGCACTGTTTTTTTGTTTTTTTTTTTTTCTTTATCTGCACAGCACAAAGCACTCTGGGAGCCATGGTGTTGCATGAATACAAACCTCTCTTTCCTCTCCCTCCTTTTGTTCAGCTCATGGATCTAAATGGTAGACAAAATTGTGACAGATTTTCTTTGTGCATCTGTGCTATCCTTGATTTAGTAGTGCTCCTTTGGGTGCTACTGCTGTACAGATACTTCTTTTACTTCTAGTGGGTTTGTGAAGGCAGCAGAGTGTGAGCAAGTGGGATTGAAACTGTCTCATTCCTTCTCAGTAGAAGTGTCATCTCACTTCTGAGTATGAATCTTCATTGATATCTGGGTAAAAAACATAAGATATCCTGGATTTATTAAAATCGTCTCTCATTCTCTCATTTTTCACTGGTACAAGTTTTTTTGAGAATGATTGGAAGTGAATAAATCTGAAATCTACTCTTTTTGGCTTAAAAGAGAATATAAAGACAATTCAAAGATTGAGTGCCCAGAGAATGTCTGAAGCTGTTTGGTACCACTTTCTTCTTGTATCTGTATATAGGATCAAAAAGCAGGGGGAAACAAGGAAAAGAAACAAACCAAAAATAATTTATTCACATTTCAAACCTCTTCAGTTATCAGCAAATTGGTCCTATGAGCATTTACAAAAAAATAGTAGTACTGACTTCAAGATTTTAGTGGGAAAACTCACCCAAAAGAATAAAATGTAAGGTGTACCATCAAATCTGAATTTCTCATCTGCTGGCCTGTTCACTATGGTGTTCCAGTGGTACAGATGAAGTTTAGGCTGATTTTCTGTCCGCATTAGACACTGTTTCCATGCTTCCCTAAGAGAGCTCAGTGTTTCAAGTCCAGTGCATTGATCTGTAAATAGATGCCAAGGCTTTCCAGGAGGTTCTGTGCCTGATACTGACTGTGTGGCAGGTGCAGATATCTGATTAATTGGCAAGAGAAGGCATTTTCAGGCAGCGTCGAAACTCGCCCAGGGAAATTTGCAGCACAACCAGATGGGATTAAGAAGCAGGTGATGGGGCCACTTCTGTTGGCAGGCTTTGTTCTTTTTTGCCTTGCAGATATCTTTGTGCTGATTGCTTCAGTGCCAGTGGTTGCTGTTGGGAACCAGGGCAATGTTCTGGCAACGTCTCTCAGGAGCCTCCGGTTCCTGCAGATCCTACGGATGCTCCGCATGGACAGGCGGGGCGGCACCTGGAAACTTTTAGGATCAGCTATTTGTGCACATAGCAAAGTAAGTGAGCAGCTTGCAGGGCTCGGCTGGGGCTTGGGGAGAAAGGTTAAAAGGAAAGGGAGAGGATGCACAGATCCAGCAGTGCTTTGGGGTTATGTTTACTGGTTCAAAATGCAGTTTTGTTCTTGCAGCTTTATTCCCCTTTCCATTCTTGGAACCATTTCTGCCCCTTGTTTTTACCTTTCTGTGCTGGATAGTGGTGCTGGGAAGTGAGAGCATGTTTATTCCCATAGTTACAATAGGAATTTTGCCTTTACTCTGAATGGAAGCAGGGACATCCCTTTTATAATGAAGGATGCTGAAAACCTTGACAAAAACACCTGTGAAGTTACATGTTTGCAGTGGCTGCTCAGACTTGTCCAATCAACAGATAGAGCAGGACTCTAAAGGGATGGGAAGAGGCTGATTAGCCTGAGAAATGTGCACAGAAATGTGATTTACAAGGGAACTATTAGTGAAATTTCTCATTTTAAGCTTAGGTCAGACAATACAGAGATGGACACAGTGGGAGCCCAGGCAAAAATTTCTAAAAGTCATCTTTGCTTGTTATAACTTTTTGCTGTAGTCAGGCACACCCTGTCTTGCACCAGACAGGTACTTGTGTTCTTGCATTTTCGCAAAATATTGTTACAAGTTAAAAAACTATCTGTTTAAAATTCCTCTAGATGAGATTTCTCATCTGCACAGGATGTAGAAAAATTACATATACTCCAGTACATACTGCTTTTTCTTACTCATGAGTGACATTACTGACATTTTAGGGGGTTTTGAAAGTTAAAATGCCAACTGGCATAGCATATTTAGACTTTGCTTCTGTGTAGGGGCTGATGGGGATGCCCACCATGCTTCATTTCTTGCCAACTTCTGCTTCTTTCTCAAATAAACTTGCTGCAAGACAGATAAACACTTATGTCAAAAATGTTTCTCAGGAAACAGATCATGAAAGAAGTCTACATACACCAAAAACATGGTTTAGAAATTGTCAAAGGCTTCATTGTGTGGGATTTAGTTCAAATACTACTTGTTTGGTTCCCCACCATGCACTTTTAGACCTCAGCTGACTGAGGAAGATAAGAAGGGGTTGTGAGAACTTTGCTTTACTGGAGACAATAACAAAACAATTTTGCTTACAATTTCCTTCTGTGACTGCACACCAGAAATTAGCCAAGAATGTTGTTCACTTGTCTTAAGATTCAATCACAAACTTCTCAGCAACAACACCTCTTGTTTTTGTGTCCAAATAAAGTCCACATAGAATGAATTGGAATATTGATTTTTTTTTTACCCATTTTTGAAGACCTTGAAAAAAATGCTTCTGCCTTGTTCCAGACAAGGATTGCTGGGATTTTAACTGGGGTGGCTGCATGTCCCTACCTCAGTGAGATTAGACACACACTCCACTTTAGCCATTCTCTCTAAAACACCAAAGTTCAGGCTTTGTTTGCACACAGAATATTTTCAAGGTCTGTTCCTATTGCGTAAATTCATTTTGAAAACATAATTCATGATGGGATCTGCTTTGATAAGGCTGAAGAGATGGAAGTGCATCCTGCAGCCTTGGCTCTCTGGAGGTAGGGAGGGGGCAGAGCTGTTGATTTGCTTGCCAAGACTGACCAACAGGGGCAGAAGGAGAGGAAAGAGTCAAGGTCAGGGTCAGAGACCTGCAGCTAAACTGGGTTCAGCTAAGAACTTAGCCCAGCTTTATGCAGAACTAAAACTGCAGATTCCTCCAGGCTTCTCCTAAGAAAGATTCTGTGTAAGGGCCAATTCTTGTAAATCTCTGCATTATTTCCCACTAACTGCTGAGCAGGGCTGGTCATGATGTGACCAAATCCAGCAGTACCCTCTGTGCTTCTCTCTCCTCCTGATGTTTACTGTGCCATTGTGGATATTGAGGCTTCTTTCAGCCCCTCCATATTCATCTGTTTCTTTTGCAGGAACTCATTACTGCTTGGTACATCGGGTTCCTGACACTCATCTTATCCTCGTTTCTTGTTTATCTGGTTGAAAAAGATGTTCCTGAAAAAGATGCTAATGGGGTGGAGATGAAAGAGGAGTTTGAAACCTATGCAGATGCACTGTGGTGGGGGCTGGTAAGTGACTCCAAAAATAACTTATATCTTTCCTAAAAACTTCGTATCAAAGAGGGATAAAGTTTTAGGAATTACAGTGCAAGCGCTGCTATATTTGTGTGAAAGGCACATTACCCAGTAACATTACCAAAGTAGGGGTGCCCCAATTAACAGAACCAATTAGCAGAACCTACAACCATGTTGATTTTCAAAGGCCCTCAGGTGCTTAAACCTCTTTCAGAAATCAAACTGCGTTCCTGGTGTCTGGAGAATTTCTCCTTTAGAGGAGCATCTCTTCAGGTGTAACTGCACAATGGGAGACTGAGCTGTCATGCCAGCACTGTCCTGCCTGTGAGAGCTGCATCTTACAGAAAATGGCAGAACCAGAGATGGCCAATTGATGGTTTTGCTGGGTTATCAAAGAGCATCAAACATCTGGGCAGCTGAGGTAGATACTCATGGTGTTTTGGTTTTTATGGAGCCAGGGACTGAAGATGTCTCTGGGTTCAGATGGAGGAAGTAAAAAAATATTTCTGGAAAGGTTAACTTAATAATTCTCCTGTCTTACATGCATTACCCAG
Source organism: Sterrhoptilus dennistouni (assembly GCA_013397095.1). Taxonomy (NCBI): domain Eukaryota; kingdom Metazoa; phylum Chordata; class Aves; order Passeriformes; family Zosteropidae; genus Sterrhoptilus; species Sterrhoptilus dennistouni. The sequence goes on from VWZU01010907.1 coordinate 1,260,283, forward strand.
AGATCAGGGAATGCCATTGGTCGTAGGATGCTGAGCAAGAGGGGCCTTTGATACATCTGTTCTTGAGTCTTCTGATGAAGAGAGGAGTATTGGTTTGCATCATTACTCATTCAATCACAGAATATTCCTGCTATTCCAGAATCCAAGTTGCTTTGTTACTGATAATCAAGGAAGTCTATGTCATGCTGTAACTTAAATTCAGCAGCATATTTTTTATTTAATGTAGTTCACTCATAAATATAAGCTACTCCCCTCCCCATATTATTAGTCAAAAGATACCAAGTGTTGCATAGAACACCTGGATGTTTCCATGTCCTTTTATATCCAGGACATTTAGATATAGACTCAGTGGTGAGAAAATATACACAGTTGGAAATTAAAAATTATGCCAGAAAGGAGAGAGTTTTCACAAAGACATCTTTGTTTTAAAATGACCAGGACTTCAGGTAGAGCTAGTTCTGAGTGGGTTGTTAAGGGTCTGCCAGCTGTTAACTGGCAAATCCCATTCCTAACTGCACATTGATGGTGGGCAGGAGAACCATGTGGAGTTCACTTACAGTAAACACATCTGAAAGAGGCAGCTGCTTTGGGACTAAAGCCATTCTCCATGCAGTGCCTTGGGACTATGATGCCACCAGAAATTAGTTGGCCCATCCTCAAGACCCTATTTCACAAAGCTGTGCATGAGCACCCATAGGACCAAGTGAGTTGTGCAACTTTCATGGTGACATTTACCCAGAGCTGTTGGCTTTGTTTTTCTTACATCAAGCCCTGGTCCTTCTGCCCACAGATCACTCTTGCTACGATTGGATACGGCGACAAGACCCCCAAAACATGGGAGGGGAGGCTGATTGCAGCCACCTTCTCTCTCATTGGAGTGTCTTTCTTTGCTCTTCCTGCAGTAAGTACCTTCCCCTCCTCTCTCAGACAGCACTGAGCACTTGCAAAGAGAAGGTAAAGTTAATAAAATCACCAGTGAAACTAAATCCCTTTTAAAGAAGTCCAGAGACTTGAAAGGGTCTGTATCAGTAAATGGAACTTGTTTCTTCTTTGCACTATTGGGAATAATATACAACCCCAATACTCCTCAAATCACAGGCTAGTTGGCACAGGACAAAATTAATGCAGCAAATGAACAATCTGGGAAACCACAAGGCAGTCCATGAGACTGTACACTGGCACGTGGTAATTTACTGGTATTAACATAACCCACACAAGGCATATTTTCAAAGGATTTGGGGTTCACTATTGTAATAATTAGAATTTGACCATCTTACCAAGCCCTTTATTTCCTTTGTCTGCAATGTCCTCAGATAAGAATGGGATAAAATCTGACTGAGCTGAGGCCGAATAATAACAGAAAATGTCCCAAGCCCAGATTTTAGGATATTTTTCCTCTGCATCCAGACTTGGAAAGAATGTCACAGAGGATGACAAGCCCTGCACTCCCAGATCCAAAATATGGTTTAGCACAGCTCTTGTATCATGCAAGCAGAATTCCAGTGGAAATGGAAAGTAACACAGCACCTGGACACCTCCAGCTTGGAAAGGCAGTAGACATTCAAGAAACCTGTTGACCTTTAAATGATTTGGTGTGGCCTGTGGTCCTTGAGAGGATCATGACATGAGTGGAGCAGCAGGAAAGACATGGGAACTGCACAAGGATTCCATGTAGCCATCTCCATCTCCACCCACAGACCTGCATCTTCTCATCATTAATCCCTTTTGTTCTGAGTACAAAATGTCTAAAATCTTGTACCACTCTGCTTCCAGGGCATTTTGGGGTCAGGACTGGCACTGAAGGTCCAGGAGCAGCATCGTCAAAAGCATTTTGAGAAAAGAAGAAAGCCAGCAGCTGAGCTCATTCAGGTTTGCAGCCCATTTCCTCTTCCCTGAAAAAGTGTTGTGCATGGAGACTGCTGCATCATGTTAGCAAGGGCCACCACTCCTCCCCTGCCCAAATTCTCACCTCCCATTGCAGGAGGTGTTTGTCAGTTTTTCACACTGAGCTGGATAATCCAGAGGCCCTTGCAGTTTTGAGGAATCTTTCAACTCTCAGAATATCTTTCAGAACAGCAGCGTGTTTCGAAGAAAGGATCTCATCTGCTAGCTTCTGCAAACCAACTGGCTTCTGTAAACCAACTGGCTTCTGCATCACTGCCACAAAATAACAGAAAACAAGCTGTTGAAAACACATTCTTTACAAAATACGGATTTTTTTTCCAGTTCCCTTGAGAAAATGTTTTTCTGTGCAAACAATTATGTTGTTATTGATGTGAGAACAGCCAAAGAATTAACACAGTCGACTGACAATTTCAATCAAGGCAAATAACATAAATAGGATATGTGGGGTTTAAAAACTAAAACACACCCTGTATCCTCTGTTATGTCACTGGATGATCCAAATATTCAATTGGAAGAGAGCCCTGACCTCATTTGGACATCAGTTATGGCCTTTGTTATGAATTTGGGATATTAAGCTTAAAATCATTAGTCGGTGTGCTGACAAATTTGAAATTATTTATTCTTACTAGGTATGGAGCACATCCTGATAGCAGTTAAGTAAATGACAGCATTTTCACAGAGGGACAGAGAAAGTTCCTGTGATAACAAATAGAAGCACTGGTGCTCAGGATCAAACCAGTCCTCAGGAGAAACAGGCTGAATGGCATTAAAATTCATGGCTGTTCTCATTAAAAACACACTTCAGCAAACAGAGGACGCTGCAGGCATGAGTTGTGAATGGAATTTAATGGAATTTAATTTTTAATTAAAGCATCTCCACTGATCAGGTGGCCTATTTAGCTGGTGGGTTTTAGGTTGGGGAATTTTTTTTGGAGAATTTTAATTTGAACTAATTGCTGATGTAGAAAATTGCTCAGCAAAAATTGTTTGATGATACATTAGGAAGCAAACTATCATAAGTACTTCCAGAATTACTGGACAAGTCCAGCAGTGCTTGAAGCTCTTTTTAGACATACTAGACAGGACAATAAAACCAGTTTAGTCTAATGTAATGTCATGTTCTGTTAGTGGTTCTCTCCATGTCCTGCCTCCTTTAACAGCCCTCCCAAATTAAATTCAGTGTCAATAGCTTTTCCATATAGTGACATTCATTTGATATGGCTGATTAATAATTAATTTCCAGGTAGTCACTCAGGTGTATTGTTATTGTGTTCTTTGAAAGAGCCTGGCTTCAGTCAGCTGGGAAATAACTTCATCTAACTAACACTAATTATTTCTTGTCCCTTGTAATTTAGGCTGCCTGGAGATACTATGCTACTAACCCCAACAGGATTGATTTAGTTGCTACCTGGAGGTTTTATGAATCAATTGTATCATTTCCATTTTTCAGGTAAGTGCATTGTCCACCTCTCCATCATCATTGTCTGTAAAGTATCAGTCAGGACAGAGAACACAGACTTTAAATATATGTATATCAATGAGGCTTTTTTAGGTAAGAGATGGTTCCCAGAAAACTCTTCTGAAGATGGGGAATCTTTTCTGATGTAGTGGTTTAATTTCAGTCACCACTTCTGAGTTCAGTGAAAGTATTCCATACATAAAGACATTCAGATAAAATGGATGCTTATGTTTATGACTGTTGGATTGATCCTCACTCTCCTTGACTGTCACAGAGGCATCTTTCCCCCTTTTATATTTTAACTTTTTTTTTTTTAAGCTATATAGCCCTATGAAAATCCAAGACATTTTGCTACAGATTTTCAGCTGCTATTGGCCATTATGTACCTAAATTAGTGATTTAAACTTTCCTCCTGGCCTTGCTGTTGTGCCCCTAATCTACTGCTCAACTCAGAGGTCTCCCTGTGTAGTTGTGCTCACTACACTGATACTGAAGCTCCAGTTTTCACTCAAGACTGACTTGAAATGTTTAAGACTTCTGTTTCACAAAGGGCAAGTTACAAACACCCACCCTTTTTTGTTTTAGTCACAATACATCTTTAGAATCAATTTCATGTGCTCCAAAAAGAAAACCTCTACAAAAAAACCCTAACACCAAAAGTGTTTAATTAAGGCTCAGTATATTTCTTCCCTTTTCTTCATCTCTTCTCACTCTATTCCCACATTTTCCATTACAGAGTAATTTCTTTGGGATTTCTTGACTGCAGGGTTTTTCAGAGAATAATTCTCAGATTCATGAGGAGTCTGGACTCATTACTGTGACTTCAAGCTTGATTGTTGTGTGTAGGTTTTTCTGTGATTGAAGTGCAACCAGAAATTTAATAGGTGTTTTACAAATAAGATCTGGGGAGAGAGGGCAGAGGAGATCACTTCTCACCAAAGACTGGATTGTCAATCTAAGCAGCACAGATTGGTTTCAGGAATCTATATGACTTTTTTTTTTTTTTTTTTTTTTTTTTTTTT
>VWZU01010907.1:1264712-1311664 GCA_013397095.1 Sterrhoptilus dennistouni
ATGGCTAGTTGAAAATGTAGCTTTTATTCTGCTTTTTCTGTCAGTTATGGTCACAGAACAAAAGAGGTATAAGATATTTCCAGTAGATTATTAAACTATATTTTAAAAGTATGCTGAATTTATGATGTGATTCTTCTCTCCTTGCTTTCTTGTAATGCATCCTCTCTTCTGTAAAAGGAAAGAGCAATTGGATGGTACTGCCAGGTATGTAGCTGTCATTATTATATATATATGGTTTAATACAGCTGTTGGAGGATGTAAGCTAAATTGTTCTTTGTGGATTCATGAGCTGTTAACTAAATCACACTACTAACACCACAAGTAATCATTAAAAATGATTAACAAATCCATTTCCTAACTGCTTGCTTTTTCTCCTAGTTTAACAACACAGCTAAAATGCTAATTGTACAAAGGCAGTGCTGCTTGCTGGTTGTCTGTAAACAGCTTTATTGTTTGTTATGACTAATCACAGTCTAGATTTCTCCTGATCCATGCTGCAGAGGTAGGATTTAGCATCCAGGCTGTTCTGGGGGGAATTTAAGACTCTGGGTTGCAGTTATTGCTTCACAGTCTTGCACAGAGCAATATTGTTGTCCGAGTCAGTTCATCATATGTAAAGATTTGTCGGCAATAAATACAGAGAGGGGTGTCTAAGATGGAACAGCAGGACAGTCAAGCTCTCTGGCAGATTAGATTTGAGGGCCTGCCACCCATGCTGAAGAAAAAGGGGAAAGCTCCCCATCATGCTGGGATATTTACAAGCAAACAGAATAAAGGAATCATCAATCCCAGCACTGGTCAGTCACTGAAGACTGCAGCAGAGCAGCCCCTGTCAGTCAACCTGCAAGGTCTCAAATGGAAATGATGTATTTATAACCCTCTTCAGAGAAGTAGAAGAGTCAAATGCACATACAATAATTGTAAGTCAAAACTTAATGTTTAGCTGCTATCCATGGGTCACCCAGAATGAAATCCAATAGCAATTAAAGGATCAACACCTCCATAGACTCATGCTGAAGCTACTTCAGTTTGCATCCTTATTTACAGTGCAGAGAAAAGGAACAAGAATTGTAGCTATATTTGAAAACTGTAAGCCAGAGGGCAGTCTGAGTTCCAGTCCCTGGCCTGGTGAAACATTATGTTTTTCTTTTTGTTTTGTGATTATTTTTTTTTAATATTTCATGCTGCACATGACAACTTCAATAAAGGAATTTGACCAAAAAAAAAGAAAAAGAAAAAAAAAATCACTTGCTGTTCTCCTAGAAATTTTGGGGGTTCAAGCTTCATTTATCAGAGAAGAAAAACCTATCTCAAGTTTTCTTACAATACAGGCAAGTGCTCTAGTGATAAATTATTGGGAAAGGATGTCTTCCTCCTCTTGCCTCCAAAACCATAAGCTCACCTTTCCCTCCTCAAAGAAGACTGGGTGGGAGGTACCCAGCCCATGAACCCCCATGGACCTTCAGTACTTTCCAACCATAGCCCTCCCCAGGCTCAGCAGTCATGAGCAAGCTCAGTTACATTAATGCAGAAGTCTAGAGATTTTAGCCATCTCCAGTGTTGGTAACAGCTGAATTTTGGTCTTTAATATGTAGAGAAGATCTTAGGAGCAGAAATTCTTTTGAGTATGTAATTCCATATCTTGAGTCAAAACATTCTGGCTGAGATGCAGCAGCAGATTAAATTTGGGTAAGAAAATGACTGCTGCAGTTCAGTGTTGGTCACACCTGCAGCAGTCCTGAGTTACTGTAGCTTTCAGGCCAGTGAAATCATTTTTTGTTGACACACTGAATTAAAAATGGAAAAGTATGACTCACAGCTGAAAATCTTTAAAACTATAATACCAAGGCTCCTCATTCTAGCTAGATATAACTTGGTTTTATTTTATTATATATATATAATAACCCTCAGCAAAATCATCTATACACCTGCATGGGAGCCTTCCTGCTAGCGGAAATGTGTTTATGGAATGAAGCATTCAATTAAAGGGATTGGAAACACTCCAGGTAAACAGACATGTGATGGAACATCCACTGACTTCAGTAGAAAAGGGATGGAGCTATAAAATCTGGTTGTTTTGACAGTACCACATCCCTTGTCTCATAAAACTCTTATTTACAAACCACATAATTAAAAAAAAAAGTCTTCTGCCTCCTGCAGTGATTTAGTACGGAAATTATTACTCATACTAAACTGAAGTTTGTGTTTCGACTGTATTGACGTAAATGAGCAATAAGGGAATGTGATCCTAATGGGGAGAACAGCCCATAAGTCTCCAGGTTCTTCCATCAGTTAATCACTTAATAAGAAAGTAAGTAAGCAATGCTGCTGTAGTAATCAATTGCATTGTCTGATGGGTAGTTGACAAAAAAAGAGAAGAATTGGTCCAAAGTTTTCACAGTTTAATAAACTAAAAATGGGGCCTGGCTGTGTCAAAATTTGAGGGTGGGAAGTGCTTTAAGTGGCAGAGTTTCTACTGAGTAGTGTGAAAACTGTTTAGGAACTCCCCAGTTCTAGAGTCTAAGTGTGTGACAGATCCTTCTAGGATCTCACCTAGACTAGGTGAGAATTAGATTAGGAGAGAAGCAGAAGCTGTCATCATGACAAAGTCACAGATAGATACAGAACCTTGTTCTTGGACCATTTGGGAAGAATACAGGAGTCAAAACTGAGTGGAAAAGTCCATTTCAGAAGTCGAATCCCAAGGCAAGGCTGCAGGGAAGGACTTTTCATAGTGGAAAATCAAGTAAATTTTGGCAGCAATCCAAGGCTTTATTGACGCTCCCTTTAAAATGAAACTGAAGATATGAGATTTGATGAAGATGACATTGGACTGGAGCTCAGCTCTGTCCTGTAAACAGTGAAGGAAAGTGGTAGCTCTGATATTGCTGTTTAATGGGGCTATAGGCCCTGTACAGTCCCCCAGCCCAGGAGGAACCAGGGCTGTGCTGTCTGTGGCTCACTGATGGTGAGTTTGCTGACTTCATGCCAGAGGTGCCACTAGCTTTTTCTTAATCAATGCCTAAACCTCACAGCCCCATGAAATCTCAGACAGCAATTGCTTTTCTCCCTGTATTGCAAAGCCTTTTCATCTGCTCAGCTCTCAAGAAGGGAGATTTCTGAGGAAGAGATAAAAATGCTCATTTCTGCTGGTGTGCAGCAAACTATTCAGCAAACATTTGGGAGCCTGACCTACATTTAGGATGGGTGTTTGCTTGCTGGGCATAGTTTTATTCTGAGACAACTTTTTATGTCTGTGTTTTGGGAATGAATATTGGGGCCTGATTTTTGAGTGCTGTTGTTAACAGCTGTTCCACTGACTTTGACCAGTGTTGAAACTTGCATGTACAGGAACTTCAGTGAAGAATTTTGAACTTTCTCCTAGGGTCTCCTAGGTCTGATCCTCATTGTCCAGCTTAAGAAATAGACATCAGGAGAGCATGTTCATTCTTAGACCTATTATTATATGGTTGCAGAAAAGTAATTTTCCCCTGTTTTCTTATCTCTGCAAGATAAATAATATTTCTGTGCCTTTGGAAAGTTGATTTGATTTTTTAAAGTGGCATAATCAGTACCTGTCCTTCCTAGTACATGAGTATGAAAGAATTCATGAAATGTGGTGCATTTTTGTATTTCCAATGCTGACAACAAAATGAAAATAAAATCCTACTTTGCAAGGTGTAAAATTTCACTGTAAGCATTTCATCCTGATACATCTGCCCAAAACGGGAAGGAGAAAAAGCCACTCTGATCTTCACACTGCATTAACTACAAATGAAAGGCTCCCATTCTTTTTCACAGAGCTTTTCATGGGTAATCATTAACGTCTCATCTTAATAACTTTTCTTCACTTTACAGTAATGTCATGTTTAGTAGGGAGTCATTCTTTGGATCAAGCCTCACAAGAAAACTTAGGTATATTCATTCAAGTAACAGTTGAGCCTTATTCTTTTATTTCTTGCATGCCATTCTCTGCATGCACTTTCTGTTTTTACTACAGTAGCTCAACTATCCACCATCAAAAGTAAGGGACAGTAAGACAGAAAAACTATTAAGCATAAAAAGAAAGTTGCATGACTTTGCAAATAGTTAATTGTTCTGCTGTTCAGAAAACATGGGATATTATACTGGCTCTCCCAATGATCTGCTTAGAAACAGGTGCTTTTCTCTGTTCCTATAAAATGGAAATTAAACTAGCCTAATCTGCAAATAATTTTGAAATTTACTGGGAGAAAAATACACTGTAAGAGCTAAACACTGTTCCTTATGTGGTCCCAACCCTGCCAACACAATTCATGCAAGTTACTTGAGTTAGTGGAACAACATCTTTGCATGTGTATTTGCAGGTTGTTTCAGCAAGTGGAAAGCAAGTGAATAAAGTTAGTGACATGAATAAATACCTTGCTGAACTGTGGGACAAGAATTTTACCTTCCTGCAAAGAGACAGAAATAGTTTGTGGTATTTCAGGACTATGAAAGACACATCATTAGAAATAATATTTTGACTGAATTACAAAGTATTTCACTCTATTCCGCACCTTGCTGTCATTCAACTTTAGCTGGTTGTTCTCATTCCAACTTCATTCCACAAACACAAAATCATCAACATGCAACTCAGCTTTTCTAGCTGGAGCTCTTCAGCTTTTGGAGAGCAGCAAGTAAAGCACTCCATTTTTTCATTTGATGGTTGGCCCATGCAGAATAGTCAAGAGACTTTGATTTTGCAGTTCAATTTGCTTTCTAGTGCTTGATACATGATATGTTCACTTTGAAGCAAAAAGTGGGTCAGTATCTATACAGTTTCTACCTACAATGGCTGCATCCATTGGTGGAAAATACCCATCCTGTTTTCATAATGAATTCCATTTGGATTATTCTTCCCATGGATTTATGTGACTTCATTTATTTTCATCCATCTCCAATCCCTTTAGAAAGTGTGGATGGAAGAAGGGGCTGAGCAAAGGCCTTTAGTGTATTTAAAGGCTCTTTTTCTGAAGATCACCAAATTTGAGCTGAAGTTTTGGGTTGTGCTCATGTTTATGGGCAGATAATCTGGATGGTAGGTGAGTCTGGATTTCGAGTCATACCCACCCTTAAATACCAGTGAGTTTGTACACCACCAAGAAGTGTGGAAATTTGTTGACTTAGAAGGGATGTTTCCTCCTCACACATTAGAAACTTGCAAATTTAGACCTCAAGGTTCAGGGTGCAAAGTGAAGCTTTTAGTTTTCAAGAAGCTGTAATCAACTATTTTGAGACAGAACATTTTTGTGAGATCGTCTCTGAAGGAAAAAATGCTACTCAATAAAAGGGAAAGTTGATTGGCTAAAGTTTAGAACTACCTTGGAAATGTGGAATGTTCTTTGTTTTATCCGAAGAAATCTCATGGACTGTCTGAGATCAGTTGAACAGGTTCACTGCAGAATTCATGTCTGTCATAACATTAATTTGGTGGCAATTTTTATTGGGAAATGTTCAAAGCAGAATACAGAATACTCCTGGAAACCTCGTTCAAAAAGTTTGGTTTTCCAAAGCTAAGTTCACCCATTCAAGTTCAGCTGCTAAAGTACAAAAACAGTGGAGTAAATATGACTTCCTTCTGCTTCCAGTTACCTGAGACTAATTACATCTAGTGATTCTAAACTGTGAAAAATATGGAATAAATTCCTGATTATCATTTGTCCTTGTTAGGTGAAAGTGGTAAATCCATGGCAGAGGGCTGTTTGATTCACTCTTAGAATTAATTCACTATTTTTCTCCTCATACATATACTATTTGTCTATGAAACTCCAATACTAGGAAAAGGATAGAGAGGAGAGTATTTGGTTTGCATGATGGGATGTAAATGCATTATTTCTTTGCATGACTGTTTCTGGAAAATACTTCTAGTTCAGTGGTTCCCACTCTTTATTCTGAGCAAGGGTAAAACACGTGCTGCAGAATCCAGACATCTCTTGTATATCAAGCCACCAAAAGAATCTTTTAAGTGGTCCAAAATAATTCCTACTGCTCTGGGGGAACAAAAATTTAAGAGCTGAATTTTTCTTTGGGTAGAAAGAAACTGCACTGCTTTCACTTTCCTCCCTTTCTGGTGATCTGTATCTACCACAGGGTTAAGGAATTCTCATCCTGGGTCCCATTTCAAAGACACAGGTTTTGGAACCCATGAGAGAGAGGATGCAATAGCATGCAAGACAAGAGATGGTGATTTATCCAAGCAATCAGAGAAACTACCCTGCATATTTGTCAGCATGTTTGGGATGGATATTTATCTGCCCAGCTTCTGGAACTGTGCTGGAAGTTGACAATTGTATTTTATTGACCATAAGGAAGTCAAACGAAGCGGGACCACTATTCCCAGGGGAGGAAGAGTGGCTAACACCAGAAGGAGGAGTGAGGAAGAGGAGCAGCAGTGCCTGTCCCTGTGGGTGGGAACCACTGTGCTAGTCCAGCAGTGCCTGTCCCTGTGGGTGGGAACCACTGTGCTGGTCCAGCAGTGCCTGGCCCTGTGGGTGGGAACCACTGTGCTAGTCCAGCAGTGCCTGTCCCTGTGGGTGGGAACCACTGTGCTGGTCCAGCAGTGCCTGGCCCTGTGGGTGGGAACCACTGTGCTGGCCCCTGGGGAAGGGTGCTGTGAGCTGCGCATGCTGCGTGCCCCGGGACCGAGCCCTGCGCATGCTGTTTCACTGGAGGAGACTGTGCCATGACAACAAACCACTCCTCAGCACTTTTAAAAAGATCAATGAAAATTAAAACCCCAGCAGATCCAGATTTCATTCCTTGGAAATGTGAATAAAGTCCATTTTTTTTTCCCTGATGACAGATAGTGGTTATCTGGAAAGAAGCTTGGGTTTGGTTTTGGGTTCTTTTGTATACAACACACGGTTGTATATTTTGATGTGAAGCTGATGAATTATTTTCTGATGACTTAACTGCTCTGGCTGCCAGATATGAACACAATTATCTATATTTGTTGCATAAACATACTGTTATGAATCTGAATGTTACTTCAAGGGTTAATCTTCAGGATTCAATTAATGAGGAAGGCTTCAGCTCAGGTAACTTTAACTTAAACTAGAAACCTGATTTTTATATGACTTCCCATCTAGACCTTTCCATAGTCAATGACAAGAGTCAAGTTCCGCAAGTGTAAAGTCATCCCAAAATGAAACACACTCTCCCCACTCACTGGTTAGAGTTGCTGACTTCCCACTGATTATAGAAATGGGTCTAGAGAGTAGTCTTAGACAGGAAGTTTAACTTTTTTTAACAGCTTAGAGCAGATCAGAGGAATTCCAGCTCACAAACTTAGGATGCTCAAGCAGCAGTTTTTGGAAAACTTTGGAGTTTCTTCCTAAATTAACACTTATCAGCAGGGTTAGCTGCTAAACTCTCTGAAAAGAAAATCTGGGAATGCTTTCAGTTTGTGTTGTCTACATTAAGTCCCACCCCACTGAAAAAAAAAAATTGGAAATAACCCACCCCACAAATGAGCATGCCAACATATGCAGTGGAAAATGTCACTGCAAATAAGTAGAGTTTTGTGCTGAATGCAGAGGAATACTTTGTTCTGATTTTATCTATGAGGAGGATATAAAATCTCACTCAGTCCCAGTCTTGCACAGCTCTGTGACAGATTTCTGCGCATCTTGCTTATATTGCTGTCCTATACTTAAAAAACCCAAACACTAGATTAATATTTTTGGGTACTTTACATCATCAACTGACGCGTTTCTTTCTGATCTAATCCCTACAGATCCTCTCCTCACTTTATGCTTCCTTTTTTTCTGATATGCAAGGCAGTTATCAACAGGAGTTTTAAGGGGCAAACCTTGGGACAACTGGATATGTATTTTGAAGAACTAAGCAAGTTTCTGGAGAGACAGACAGAGTCCACACGCAATGACAAATATATTATTTTAATGTAGTACTTAATGGCTTTTTATAAATAACAGAAGTCTTTTGCCTTACGTATTTTTCTGCTTCTTTGCCTTTCAGATTCTGTTCCTTAAAGATATTTCTCTCTTGAGAGCTTCTAGCTTCTCTGTAGTGCTGCTAATTCAGACTTGTGACATCTAGTATATTGCTCAAAGCCAGTGTGTGACCACTTGACTTCCTTTCACTTGAGATTCATCTATCAATCATCTATTGTCAGAATAGATTCCCCTACCTGGAGAAAGCTGATCTCCACAACAAGCCTGTTGCACATTTTTTTCGGACCTAGAAACAAACTGTGTCATTTTATTATCATGGAACAGATCTCCTCATCCTAAAACTGCTTTGCTTTCTCCCATCTTGTATCTTATTCCACAGTCTCCTTCAGTCTGCAAAGATCACCACCAGAGTGTCTATGCCTCATTGCTCTTTTTTCTTTATATTAAAGAAATTCTCACTCTAACAAGCTCACTCTCTCTAACACCTTCAGGCCCATCAGTTTATATTGTCTGGCTTACTCTGTTATCACTTAACTAGATTTTTGATGCATTTCCTTGCATTAAATTCTACTTAGTGATATGCCATGATTCTAGACTTTTCTTGACCATACTTCTCAAAATTAATTGTTCCTTTAAACTTTGACTTTATTATTAATGAGACAAGAGAATTTATTTTCCCTACTTCACCTGCCCAAAAGTTTCACATACAAATCATTCTATTTACTTTTACTTCCTCACCTTTATATTTCATGCTCTGTTCAAACTTGTTCTTTAGCTGTCTTCTCCTGTATGTATTTGCCCTATGTATGGCAGTTGAGTGCTTGAAGAATCCAGATTTAACAGAGAATTGAAATATCTGTCTTTTAAAGCAGTACTGCTCTCAAACTTGGTCAAAGAGAGAAGTGAAAGTGATGCAGAAAGGAGGGTGCAGGATCTCCCCAAGTCAGTAGAACAGAAATCACTTGCTGGGACTCTGCACCCACTCTCAGTTCAGTGTTGACAGACCCTTAGTGGGCAAAGCAGATCAAGATTCTACCCCAAAAGCAAGAACTATGGAAAGCATTCTTATAACAGGTTCTTAAGCCCAAATGTGAGACTGCCCAAAACATATTTTGTCACAGATTTCAACAAGCAACATCTCATGTTTTTCTACAAAGGAGGAAGAAATCCCCAATTTTTACTCCACACATTTGTCTGCACTTTGTGCATCTTTCCCCTATGCCATGAATTCTTCAGGAAATTACATTAGGGCAAAGTCTAAGTAATATCAATATCATTAATTTACACTGTTCTAATTCTTCTCTCAAATCCATGCTTTTATCTCCTGGAAATGCTGATATATCCGGACTTAATCTGTGTCTCCATACCCAACTCCTCCTCAGTTGCCACTTCAGTACTCACACACACATGCATTTCATACATGCAATGACAAGCCAAGTGTCTGGATTTCCTAGGCTGCAGAAATTACGTTCACATGTATTTTCATATCAAAAAGAAAAATCACAAGGGTTGGAAAAACTTCCTACACCTAAATGTTTGGAAGTTGGATCTTTTCTGATAGGGAAGACCACATTTCATTACTCCCTGGGTCAAAGATATATTAATCAGAAACAGACAGTAGAGATGAGAACCCAAGTAATTAATGTAAAACAAAACAAAAAAAACACAGAAGCAGCACAAAAACCTGGAACAGCTGTGATGCTCAATGCTCAGATAACATCCATTGTGGTGGGATACTGCAACAGACAGAGTTCTGAGACAGAAATAGGTCCTTCTTTCACACTTGCAAGGTCCATCTTTGTCCACTATGTCCTTGCACAGTGGATCCTCCCCATGATTGCTTCTCCTGCCAGCAGGTTTAGTGGCTGCAGCTGAGCCTCCTGCAATGATCCCTCACTGAAAACCTGTTAACTCTTCCTGCTGGTAACTGTGGCTGTTCATCCTTCAGCTCTGCTCTCATCTGTGGCTCTCAGAAACCTGCCAGCTATAACAGCTTCTTCCCTCCCCATACCCAACTTAATCTGTTGTCCTCCACAGAACTACCTCTTGTTCATGTGTGCACAATTTACCTCTCCCTAGAGCTGGCCCAGGAATGTGTTAAAAAGCAGGCTTTCTTCCTATGGCTTAGCTCTGCTAATTTTTGCCTTTATTTATCTATTTATTTATTTATTTATTTATTTATATTTAACAAATGTGCAATTAACAAATACTTGAGCAGCAAAGTGAACAAGCAAATCAAATATTTATACCATCACGTACAAAGTGTTCAGAACATATATAAGCTGATGAACTCACTTGCAAACTCCTATCCCTGTTGCTGTTTTAGTGGTATTAGTGATTACCTTTAAGATCATTATAGTCATCAGACTGTCAGAAGAGTTAATAACGCTGGTAAAATGGCAAGTAGATGAAATTCTATCTCTGTATGGTCACTGAAGGACAAATGTATTTGGACAGTAAATCTCTAAAAGGACAGACAGTGCAAGGAATCGTAAGAGGAATAAAACTTGTCACTTCACTACAACTCCTGTAGGTCCTGGTGAAGAGAAAATAGGGTATCCTGCCCTACCACATCCCTAATCATTGCTTGGCAAAGCCTTGCCAGAGTTTTGCTGGTGATTTTTTTGGTTCACAGCACATCTGACTTTATTTTATTCCTGACTGAGGGAGCTGAGGCTGTTATGTATGGATAAGAGAAGGCTCTGAGGAGACTTTAGAGCACCTTCTAGTACCTAAAGGGAGACTGCAAGAAAATGGGAGAGGTACTTTTAACAAAGATGTGCAGTGACAGTAAGAGGAAGAGTGGCCTTAAACTGAAAGAGTGCAGGTTTAGATTAGAGATTAGGAGGAAATCCCTCACTGAACCACTGGAACAGGTTGCCCAGAGACACTGTGGATGCTCCATCCTTGGAAGTGTTTTAAGGCCAAGCTGAATGGAGCTCTGAGCAACTTGGTCTAGTGAATGACATCCCTGCCCATGGCAGTAGTGTTATTTCTTGTCTTAATAATAAAACTACTGCTTCAGGTGTGCTACATGAGCTGAAGCACTGTGATACCTTGCATGGAGAGGAGAGCATGACCCTCTGGTAACATTTTCAACATTGATACCAAAAAATGCTCATAAAAAGCAGCTAATTATCTGTGGAGCCAAACTGTTGCTTACAAAGACATTGATTAATTATGGTAGCCCCAGCAGTGTCCTTGTATACAAAACAATTATTTAGCCTGTTATATACTTAAAGCATCATGAAAACAACTACATAGTGTACAAAGGAGGAAAATGATTACTTTTGCTTATTTTGTAGCCAAAAGCTGGGTCTCTTGGATCGGGTTCGTGGTACCAATACTAAAGGAAAGCTATTTACCCCTCTGAATGTAGATGCCATCGAAGAAAGTCCTTCAAAAGAGCCTAAGAATGTTGTCTTGAATAATAAGGAGCGTTTTCGCACTGCATTCCGAATGAAAGCGTATGCTTTTTGGCAAAGCTCAGAAGGTAGCCCGTCTGTGTTGATTTCTTTCTATGCACCCCCTGTTCTCCCCATTTTACTCTGTTCTTCTGCATATTCTGTTGAAGGTTTGTGACTTTCTGGGACAAGCATGTCTGGTACCTGGTTTTATGTAGTATTTTGGGGAAGCTCAAGAAAAAAGAGTCCTGGAGTCCAGGCAGCATAGTGCTTAAAATCAAACAACAACCCTTCTTAAAACCAGCAATTGATTCAGGATAAAGCCTATTCAGCCTATTTGACCTGGAAAAAGTGGGCACACTGGGCAGTCAGTCTATATCCCCCAAAAAACATAAGCCATCGTGGCTTGGTTTAAAAGCAAGGATGAAATGCTAAGGTAGCTCCCCTCCTGGGCTGAATCCAGTCCTGCAATAGCCTGTGTCCAGGCATCTCAAATATACCTTCACTGCCATCTCATTAAACCTTGTTTATAGAGTTGATATCTTCTTCCCTCCCCCTCTCTCCCCTCAGAGACCCTGCTTCCCCTCACAGGTTTCCATTGGGTCTCCATGTAACATTATAGGGAATTTTCCTCTTAGCTTCCCTGAGCACACGTTTTCCTCTTCTTGACCATAACATCTAAACGGTCTTTAAATAACAATTTCCCCTTTCTTGTGCCAGCTGGCACCAGTGGATGCTGAGCATGCTACCATGGATGTAGCCTGGGTGTCCACATCAGGAGCTTGATCTTCTCCTTCATGAAGGTACATGAGCTCCAGGTGGTGCTAGTAAGGGGAGAACTTGGCCTGTGGCTTCTACAACCTTTTTTGGCCTTTATGTAAAATAATTCAGACAAAGATCCATTGGAGAGGAGGAAAAATTCCCAGTGTTTCAGAAATTCTGGAATCTGAGAGGAGATCCTGCAATAAGGTGTCTTACAGCTGCCCCAAAATAGTTGCATCCCTTTCGAGACCTGACCGATGAAAGAAGCTGTAAGAGATATTTCTGTATTAAATTGCACTTACTTTTTGTAGTGCTTTATTCAGCCAGACATCCTTCTAAATATTGTGTGACGAGATATTCACACATCTTGTTTTTTGACCTGCTTTGCAGATGCAGGAACAGGGGAACCCATGGCAGAAGAAAGAGGTGACAGTAATGATTTCCCTATGGAAGATATGATCCCCACATTCAAGACAGCCATCCGAGCTGTCAGGTAAATGTCCTTTTGAAGGATTATGCTTCAGAAAATAACATTACCATATTGCTACATGTTGATTCACTGCTTTTGCTATTGCTTTTTTTAGATGCAATGGATGAGATAATTCTAATGTTTTCAGAAACATGAGACAGACCCTACTCAGTCTGTTGAAAGTATGCAGAAGGGTGAAAATTTTTCAGTAATATTTACCATGTCATTTTGTGAGATACTCCACAGTGTTTTTATTATAATATAATATTGTGTACTGTTCCTTGTTAAAATGTTATATAAATATATCTTTCTCAATTTAGTGACTAATATTTATATGACACTGGAAATTTTGCTTGACAAAAAACTCTGAGCTGACTCAACCCTTATTCACAATTGTATGAGTGTGCAACTTACTTTTCAGCTGTCATATTTTAATAGATGCTGAGGTCTCCATTTCAGATTTTTTTGGCTTGTGACAGGTGTCACCTCTATTTTCATTTTACAAGAGATATTCCCTAGGGTTAGAAAACTCCTAGTAAGCCTTGGTCATGTGTTTAGCACATCAGGCAAGAAGAATTCATTCACTTATGCTCTGTTACTCTTAGATGCAGTACTTTTAACTCTCCTCCCTTGAAAAATGCCCCCATGGGAAAATACTCTGTTTTCATTACAATTGCTGTTTATTCCAGAAGTTGTTAATTTTTGAGCCAGGGACTTATCACCTTCCAGGTGAAATACTGCAAGTCTGGAGTGTCTCACATTTATCTTAGAAGAACTTCAGGGAAGATGGCAATTAAAATATAACCATATATTTATATGGATATAACCAAGATATGTACCCTCCTGGTTCTTTTCAAATTGGGTGCAGGAGAATCAGTTTTTAAAAATTCCAATTTTTCTTAAGGCTGCTGAAAGCCAAGTGACACAGGCTTGGCTCATGTTACCCAGGACTTCTTCCCTCCCAATCTTCTTTGTCCCTGTCCTCCATATTCCCTTTCTTTCCCTGATACCTGCTTGCTTTCAAACATGTTATAATTACTTTTGAAAAACTTCTTCCCCACATCCTGTCCAAATCTAATTGATTCATGCAATTTCCATTTAAACTCTATCAGGAGCCAAGATTTTTTTTTTTCCTTGTGTAGTGTACCCAGATCCTGAACATTAATTGTGAGTAATTCTTTCAGACCAAACCACTTAATGGATTTCAGGGTCATGATCAAGGAGATTTTAAATTAGAATTGTTAATATTGTGATCCCTATTTTTTCATTTAAGACTTTAAATATGTAGTTTTGCTGTTACCAGATATAATTTGGCTAAAATAGGCACAGGAATAATTTTAAAAACTTGAAATATTTATAAACAATAGAGTTAAAGAATCAGCAGCCCTTAAAAAGTTGTAATAGAATTATCTTTGCTAAATTAAAGTTTATACAGACTTTAAAAACATTTAAAAACCCACCAACTTGAATAAAAAAGCAAGTTAGGATCTTAACAGATGACAGCAGTTCAGACCAACAAGATCTTAACAGATGACAGCAGTTCAGACCAACAAGTACCTGGAGAGTCTACTGAGAAAGCAAACATCCAGAATTACAGTCTAAACCAGGTGAAGATAAGGATTTAATTATTTAAATATATTTCTTCTTTTTGTTTAATCTACTGAGATATATATGTTTAAAGTAATGTAGAAAGGGATGAAAAGAAAAAAGAATGCCAAACATTTTTCAAGTGCTCTGGCCATCAGTGTTCCTTGTTATAAGTATTCTGTTACTAATTACTATGTCATTGTATAACAATAGCAATAATGACAGCAATCATATTGTTATCATTGCAGCAACAACAATAATGTGACATTGCTGTTTTCTTCAAGGACACTTCAGACAATATAAAAAAGTTTTTGCCTCTTCACAACCTGAACTGCTACCTAACTTCTTAACGTCAACATTTATATCTAATTAGCATTTCCTATCCAAAACTTTCCCAGGTGCAAAATTAAAACCAAGATAAAAATGATTCAGCATTGTATATACTATAAATTAACTTCATAATGGGCTGAAGCATAAAAGAAGCAGCTTCAGCTTCATAGCTTCAAAATCTCCTGTGACTTCTGTTGTTCAAAGTCAAGCTCCAACTGTGATTCTGAAGCTTTAAACCATTTGTTTTAGACTATTAATTATGCAAAGCCAACTAGTATGAATTTTAAAATATGGTATGAGGTTATAGATTCTTTGTTTATATTTTGTTTCCTTGTTTAAAAATAACATGCTCAATTTACAAACACCCAGAGAATTCATCCATATTTTGATTAAGATGGAAATTTTAATAATGGAATTTATAAATTTATTTATTTATTTATTTATTTTCTGTTTATTATGCAGAATACTACAGTTTCGTCTCTACAAAAAAAAATTCAAGGAGACTTTGAGGCCTTATGATGTAAAGGATGTGATAGAGCAATACTCAGCAGGGCATCTTGATATGCTTTCCAGAATAAAATACCTTCAGGCAAGGTAAGAATCTTCTGGTAAATGGGGGAAATGTGTGGCTTTGCTGGCAAAATAAAAACAATTGGCCTATTTGTGTACAAGGGTACCCAGAAGCTACACCTTTGTACAAGGTAGCTGGTCCATGAGAAAACCTTTTCCCAAAGACAAAAGGCAAGTGAGTGGCTGGCAGGGATAACTGCAGGGAAAGACCACTGACTCAGATTTAGAGCAAAAACATGAGAGTTAAAAAATCCTGTAAGTTTGCTTGACCATTGCCTTATTTGATCAGGATAAAATTTCTCTGCTTCTCCCCATTTGACAGATGATAAATAAAAGCAATAGTTGCTTTCCATTGACTTTTCTTTGGGCTGGATTCTCTGATGACCTGTGCTTAATGAAACATCCCATTAAAAGTGCAAAAATACATTAGCACAGAAAGTTTCACTCAGGTGTAATTGACTTATCTGAAAAAAATGTTGGAGTTTCAGGCCTCTGTGAGTGTTCAGGTGCAATCTGCATCCACAGCTGTTTCCTCACAGAAGTGGTTCATTGCAATGTGGTTCTGAGGCACATCTACAAAACTTTGTGCTGCTCATCCCCTGAGCCATGAGCCCAGGTCAGAGCTTGGGGTTGTAAATGTGTGTGAGCTTGGGTGCATATGTGTGCAGATGTGTGTGCAGATGTGTGTGCAGATGTTTGGAGCTACCTGTGCTCAGTCTCTGCTCAGCACATTCCCTGGGGCCCTCACTGATCTGAACAGCAAAATACCTCACAAACACCCCCATTGCTCTCAAGAACAGGCTGAGGGAGGGCAACTGTTGCTGCACATTTGTACCTTATCTGGGCTCACCTTGGCTTTGAAAGGCTGCTCTGAACTTGCTGCTGAACTTTGTAATTTCTTGTTTCAAAGTGATTTTCCATGCACTGGGCTGTCTCTTTTTCAAGTGTATAGCATGTCTGTCAGCAGTGCCTGGGGATCAAGCCAATATGTAGCTAGCTTTGTGAGCCTTGCCTGGAGCATTTTCAAGTTCCACTTCCAAAACTCTGTGGGGCACTGTGAAACCATGCAAGGATTGTCCAATAGCACAGATAACTTGTCTGTGGACTAGTGATGATTGGTATGTGGCCATTTTGGAGGGGTAGAGTGAATAAATAGAGACTTACTTGCACCTGAGCAGTTGGATATGACAAACGAAAGAATATTTGATATAGTAAAAGTGTATAATTACACATGTTGGAGCATTCCAAACAATCTTTCTGCTTTTATGCCAAATAAAAAAAAATCTAGTAGACTTCCTTATGCAACCTCATTTAAAGTTATGTTTTTCCAGCCAAAAGAATAATTAGTAAAGACTAAAATATTGCTGACAATTAAAAACAACAACTGATGGGATGCGATTGGTTTATTAGAAATGTCAGAAATTCTACCTTTTGCCAAGTTCTGATTTTCATTATCCTGCACAAAATCTGACAGGTCTCCTGACATTTTTAAGAGCAGCTGCTATTGGATATTTTTTGATAACCATGCTGTTTGGTTCCTTTGAAGGAAAGGAAGTTGTGTTTCAAATGTTGACATTTAAAAACAGTGGGTTAGAGCATTACCTAATTACCATAAAACTACCAGGTAATTGCAGTTCAGTGCATTGATTGTGACTCAAAAGAGAGCAGACACATCACAACCCTCAATATATTACAAAATCAACATGTGCTTCCTTTTTGAATCTTTGCTTCAGAGATGCACAGCATGTTCTGTCAGGTGTTAGCCTTTGGAGATGGACTTACACAGCTGCACTTTTCTATTTTTCAGAGTAGATATGATTTTTACACCTGGACCTCCATCTACTCCCAAGCATAAGAAATCCCAAAAGGGAGGAGCTTTTTCTTACCCTTCACAACAGTCTCCCAGGTGAATTCTTTTATACCTAGTATTTAGCACAGCCCAACACAGAAATAAAAAGTTAATTCATTCCAATAAGCATGATCTTTGTTCATCCACTATTGGAGAAATGAGACTGAGAGGATATGTTGCCATGCAATACATGTGGATAAACATAGAACCAGAAATGAGCTTCCTAAGAACAATGTGTGATGGAAATTTAAACAATGGCTTCTTAATTGTCCAGCTCAGCTTTTCCACAGTTCAAAAATATGGTTTTAAATTAAATAGGTGCATTTGATTGTTGATGTGATCATTTTCTAAGATTTAACTTATAAACCCACTTAAAAGTTCAATAAAAATCACTAACAGTTTGAAAGTAAATTAGTTATCTTCCTGAAGTGCCCACCAAATGGCAAGCAGACATTTCTAATGCTGCTGCTTTTAAACCAGTCATTGGTGAGAGATACTCAAAATAAATTGTAATAACAGATTTCTAGGTGTGGAAGTTGCACCTTATTATTGTATTGCTGCATTCCACATAGAAAAAAAAATCAATAAAAAATGACATTTCTTCTGTTGTTTACAACTATCAATCTGTCAATAAATATCCATCAAGAACCACACAAGACCATCAGCAATCTGTCCCCAAAGCTGTCATCGTTGCTCAGAACAATAGCAATCTTACAGAAAATGCATTATCCCAAACAGGGAAAAATTGAATCCACATAAATACGAAGACAGAGACCTAAGTATAGGGAAGAGAATCCCAAACAGGGAAAAATTGAATCCACATAAATACGAAGACAGAGACCTAAGTATAGGGAAGAGAATCCCAAACAGGGAAAAATTGAATCCACATAAATACGAAGACAGAGACCTAAGTATAGGGAAGAGACAGGGATCATTTGGGGAGGAAAGCAGATTGCAAAAAACTGCATGAGCCCATAATACCAGTAACACAATGTGGAAAATCTGACATGATTTAGGTATAGATTTTGCTCTAGTACTATTTATTCACAGCTATATTTTGGATTTTTTCAGGAAAGAGAAGAACTGGCCATGTTAAAAGTTTTAGAGCATATTTGTTCCAAATCATGTCAAAGAGCAAGTGCTCAGAAATGGTTTTTCTTGACTTTGTTATGGGAAGATATTGATTCCTTTGACATTGGTTTGGAAACCATTTGATAAAGGTTTAACTTGATCATGAGCATCCAAGATCCCACGAAATTTATAAATCAAGCTCTTTAGTTAAAGATCATCTTCTTTCCTAATGAATTTGGTCCATCTGATGACAGGCAAGAGGAAATTGCATAGATGAAAACTTATTCTGGAATCAGCTTTAAATCTCCAGACCAGACTCTCTCTTTTCAGCATTTCCAATCTCTGACACTTACTATTTGATATAATGAAATTGAGAAAAACCCACACTCAGCCATGAAACTCAGATTCAGTCTCCAAAGACACTAATTATAAAGAATTAGATTTAAAAACACATGGCCATCTGTAGAGCCACTAAATGCACTATCTCAATAATTTTCACAAACCTGAAATTATTCCAACAAGCTGGGGATCAATTTAAATTTTATTTTGAACTTCTGGGGCTTTTTAATCTTTATCTTAAACTTGAAAAACAAACAAACAAAAAAAAAAAAAGAAAAAGAAAAAGAAAAATCAAGATTATATATATTTTTTTAGGAATACAGAGAATAGACTTTCATTCCTGTTTGTGTAAACAGCTAAAAGGGCTCTAAGGATCTATATGAATAAACCAACAAGATGGAAATTCTGTTTTCTGATACAAATTGCTTATTTTGATGCAAATAAATATTGGGCACTAATAGAGTTATTAATTCTTCATAGAAATGAACCATATGTAGCCAAAGCATCTACAGCTGACACTGAAGACCAAAGTATGATGGGAAAATTTGTTAAAGTTGAGAGGCAGGTAAGTAATTTCATGGCAATGACAGAGGCTGGGGTGCTAGTTCAGAAATGACAGAGCTGACATAAATTCTGCATGATTCTGGCTGACACAGGCAGAATTGTGCTGCTGGTGGTGAAGACTCAAAGAGATCTTGTTCTAATGATCAAAAAACTATGTTGCTAGTTTTTCATGAAAGAAGTTACTTGCATGGAAAATGTGCCTTTTGAAACTTGTGTAATCAATGTCACTGGGTATGGCAGAAGATCCTAACCACAGTGTTGAAGTGGGGACTTTTTCACTCCTGTAACTTCAGCACCCATCACATCTGGCGTTTGGTGTGAGGAAGCCCTTTTCCTGCAGGGTCTGGTCTCAAAATGCCTGTCCACTCTTGGGCCTTATCCAAAAGAGAAAGGAAACTAGTCCTGATATGTAACCCTGATGCTGTGGGACTATCAGGTGGTGTTAGGTCATAGGTTGGACTCAATGACCTCAAAAGTCTTTTCCAACCTAAATGATTCTGTGATTCCCAGTTAGAGAGCAGGACTGTATGCAGAGGTAATTCCATATATTGTATTTTGGTAGTAGCTATTTACCAATGGTATCAAAATTTTTTCATAACATTATAGAGTCCGGTTGGATACTGTACTGTTAAATATCCAGCAAGACTAATAATTT
Organism: Sterrhoptilus dennistouni; assembly: GCA_013397095.1. NCBI lineage: Eukaryota > Metazoa > Chordata > Aves > Passeriformes > Zosteropidae > Sterrhoptilus > Sterrhoptilus dennistouni. The sequence goes on from VWZU01010907.1 coordinate 1,284,247, forward strand.
TTTTGGCGCAGTTCATAGGGATGCCTCTTATTCTGAAGCAGCTAAAGGATAAACTGACATCAATTTCAGCCCAGTTTCTAGGGGAAAGTCATGGTTATTGTATGTATCTCCATGACCAATAAACATGGCAGCACACCATTGCTAGGGGTAGTGTACCTATGGAATCATGGACTCTTTTTGAACTACTGACTTGAGGCAATATCATGACATTGGTATTTTTCAGGTAAATGACATGGGGAAGAAACTGGATTTTCTTGTTGATATGCATATGCATCACATGGAGCAGCTGCAGATACAAGTTGCTGAGATAAGTCCTTTGAAAGATACCGCTTCTCCTGCGAGGGAGAAGAGAGAAGAAAACAAATATTCTGAATTAAAAACAATAATATATAAATACACTGAGCAGTGTTCTCGTGAAACTCCTTACAGCTTCCAGCAGGTTCCAGTCAACAAAGTCAGCCCTTATGGTTTCTCAGCACGGGGTCACACGGCTCACTCACAACCCTTATCAATAGGTGGGCAAAACTCTGGCAAACTGCAAGCCGCACCTTCCTCAACTTCATATGCAGAAAGGCCAACGGTTTTGCCTATATTTACATTGATGGACTCCCAGGTTAGCTACCACTCCCAAGGGGACCTGCAAAGCCCTTACTCAGATAAGGTGTCTCCGAGGCAGAGGAGGAGCCTGACGAGAGACAGCGACACTCCCTTGTCCCTTCTCTCCGTCAACCACGAGGAGCTGGAGCGCTCCCCGAGCGGCTTCAGCATCTCCCAGGAGAGGGACGACTTCCCCTTTGGCCCCAACGGGGGCTCGGCCTGGATGAGGGAGAAACGCTACCTGGCAGAGGGGGAGACAGACACAGACACAGACCCTTTCACACCCAGTGGCTCCATGCCTTTGTCCTCCACGGGAGATGGGATTTCGGATTCCATATGGACCCCGTCAAACAAGCCAGTTTGAAAGCGCGTGTGGGGGGCGGTCACTGGTTGGCTTCTCCTTGTAATGTAAGCATACTTTGTATATCTCACTTACTCTACACCCAAAGCTTAACTAGTTCAAAAACACCAATGGCTGCATAAGATGCATGTGATATTAGTGGTAGTCATTCTGCACCATTTCATACAATTTACTGATGCAGTTTTTTTCATGCTATCAAAACTAAGGAGCTTAGTTTTGAGCATGGTTTGCATGACTTTGCCCTATATAAATGGTACAGCTGTTTTCTTCCATGGTACATATCTATCTGGTACTCTTTGATACAGCAATGGTGAATTGATAACAGACAAGATACAGTGGTCCTTGCTACATTTTGTAAACAGAGCAGCAAAATAAAAAAAGATTTTCAGGAACAAGATCCCTTTGTGGAAACATAACATCTGAATCATTTTCCAATTTAACCAAATCAATCTCTAATCAACCAAGCCAAAAATTTCTAATATCAAAAGCAGGAAAAAAGCTGAGTTAAAGTATGACTTTATTGAAGTGTTTTTGTGAACTAAATGTTTCTCATGTGATCTCTTATATAATTACCCCTGAAATACAATGTTGAAATGAAATTAAGGGTAGAATTTTAAATCATCAAAGCCACCTCCTGGGATCGATCATAAGTATATATTTATTTATTGTAAAATGTAAATAGAAATCCCTCAAACTACTTTGAAAATCTTCACTAGTGTTTATAAAATTGTTCAAAGTAGGATTATAATGCTTTTTCTTTAGAAAATCTTTTGCTAAGTCTACTTGCTACTTAGGGGGCAAAATTTTCTTTGTTACAAAAATAAGGTTGTTCAGTGTAGGGAACTCCAGGTTTATACACTCTACTCTTCTATTGACTTAGGTGCTGCTAAGTTAGATGCATAATGTAAAACTCAGCCTCAGTTTCCCAGTCTGTTAATTGGGAGTTACACTTCCACACATGCTCACAGATTGAAAGGCTCAATTCTGTAATATTTGCCAAGTGCTTTGAGCTCCTCAGATGTGCAGAAAATTGCTGTTCTCTTCCCTGCAAGTCCTACAGTGTGAGATGCTGCCAGGATCTGTTTCTCTCTGTTTACCTTTTCTCTGGAGTGCTCCAAATCCATGAATGTGTGCTATATTTAATATTAATGTATGAATAAAGAATCACCATTTTTGTCATGTGTCCCTGAGCAACAGATAGATAAGTGTGCTCCCTAGGCCTCAGCCAAATATTTTTTAATGGAAGTTGGAAAATATTGAAAAGGAGAAGACCAAGAAAATCAGATTTCAGTCGTGTCCATGAAATAGCATCCATGTGATGTCCAGCTTGATGGCTGTACAAACAGCTGGTGGGAAATAAAGGAGTACAGTCAGTGAGCACAGGGTACAGGAACCAAGGCACACATCAGCTTTAGGATGAAATTATTCTCATCTTTAGCTCAGTTATCTACAATGACTAAATTTCTACCAGCTTCAAAGAGAGCAGAGGATGACTTGCTTAGATGTCAGATGATCAGAGACCACAGAGTCAGTGTTAGGGCTCTCACCTCTCCCCCACTGACCCAAGGTGCAGCCTCCCTGCCTTGGCTGCCCAGAACATGGCTGCCCTCATGCCCAGAACAACCCCACACAACCACTTCCCCACTGTGGCCAGGGCACTCACCAACAAGGATGCAAAGATTTGGCCCAAATAAGATGTTAGAAGAGGGACTTTCTATAGAGTTGCTTGTATGACACTGCAGCTGCACAACTGAGCATCCTTGGCACGTCCAGTCAGAGCCAAGGACGCCTTGCTGGGCTTGCCAGTGCTGGCTGGGTTTTGCACAGCCCCGGATAGAAACCACTCCAATGGACTATATTTTGCTGGGCTTTTCTGACTATAATAAGCTTTTGGTTTAATTTCTCAGTATTGTTGACATCTCATAACAGTCATTCCATCCAGGGACCTTCAGTTCTTTCCCAGATGTGGGCATTGCCTTCATCTTCATTGTTTGTTCTCTATTGGAAGAGACATCGAAAGGATTAGGTTCTTCTTACTTCGTCTGATTCTTCAGCTAAATTGTGATTCATCTCTCTGGGATGGATCTTCAGGGAGAACAAATTGCTGTTGTTACTGGATTAAATACTGCAGACCAGTTACAGCCTTTGAAGACTGGGCCGAGTCCATGGAACTGTTCTGAAGCCAGTGACTATGATGGTATGAGGCATAATTTTGGTAATTACTTAATTTACAAAACAGCATTGACCTGAAAGATAATCTGTGTTTGGCACAATTTTGTGGCTAAATTTGCAAAGAAGAAAACTAAATTACTAAAGTGTAATTTGTTATAATTTGACATATTGAGAAGAATTCTTTGGCCTTTGCAATTTTTGGAAATACCTGTGTTGTACCTGTTGCAGACTTTCAAAAATAGTAATGTCTCTGGCAACTTGTGAGATTTAACTCTCACATGACAAGAGAATGGAAAAGAATGAGAAAATATTTTAACATTGCTACAACTCCTGAAGTTGATGAAAGTGTGTGCTAGACAAGCCTGCTTCAGTTTTCTTGTATGTCAAGGGCCTGTCATTCCTACTGATTTTATCTGAGTTTGGTCCTTTAAATGCTTTCTAGATCTAAGCAATCAAAAATCAGGGTAGCCAAAAAGTGTGTGCAGTCTGATCAATTTGTTTGTGACTGTCTTTGACAGGGGCTATGCCATGCAGCTCCCTGTCCAATTCCCACTGAAATCCTTCACTTCAGGTTTCTGTTCTCTTCCATGGCAGGTTATATAAAAGGAATCTTTTCTCAGTGTTAAACCCAGCTGAAAAATCCATAAATAGCCTCCTTATAAAGGTATGTTCTTTCCAAAAGAAAATCCAAGCAAGGGCAGAGACTTGGATGAATACTCACCTGCACAGAGTACAGCCCCAGAGAAAGCAGGATTTGGGCTGTTCTATGCTCTGCACACTTAGCAGCTGAACTGTCTTGAAGTTAGTATTTTCTCTGGCCTGAAATCACCAATTTCCAATATGCATCTAAAAGATGTCAGGTCAGGTATTTGTAGCCACACCATGAAATATTTAGTGATGTCAGATAAGATCTGCCTCTTCTTAAAAAGCACTGGTGATAAACTCAACAAGGTCCTCAGGACCCACATCTGCGGGTTCTGTGAAGGAGATCCAAGAAATGAGACAGGCAGATATGATTAGCTTATTTTAATATCTACTTTTCCTTCTTAGCACTGAAATCTGTCACTGCTCTGTTCATAAGGGTGCTGTTCTTAGAAGATCTCCGACCTTTACATCATCAGGATTAACAATAGGGCATCCATCAGTTCTGCTGTCTGTGCTGACCACAGATACATGTCAAGGTGTCACCAAGGTGAGATCTGGAGACCATCCCAGACCTGGGGTGTGCACACAGACTTCATCAGGCTCCAATCAGGGTGAGTCCAGGCAGTGCATCCACCTTGGAATGCAGTTTATGTGCTGGCCATAGATACTGGACAAAGCAAAATAAACTATGTGTGATCCCAGTAACATTAAGAAGGTCAAGACCTGTTTCCACACGCGAGGAATCCCTATTAACAATTTCAATTGAGAAAGACATCTGGGCCACTAATAGTCCTTGTAATAGGAATTAATTAGGTTTATATCTTCTTCTGCATGGTGTTCAGTTAAAGAGTTATCAATTCTTTTTGGGTCAGATCTTTCTAGCATCTTGAGTGACACTAGCACTTTGTTTGCATGTGCTTAACATTAAAAAGTATTAATGACTTTGGTGACTCTCATCTCATTTCAGGCCTTGAGGTTTTTTTGTAATTTGAACCTGTGGAGCTTTTCTCTGCTCTCCTTGAAGTAAGTTAGAAACCTTCTCACAGCAATGCACTGGGTTCTAATCTGCTTTTATTTATAAATTTCCTTGTGAAGGACAGCACTGATCTGGAGACATTTTTTCTTGGCTACATTTTGAGAGTGATTTTCAGTCCCTAAAAAATGCCACATGTCTGGAAGTTTTCAAAAAGGTGAATCTGGGTTTACATTGTGTGCCTCTCTTTGCAGCTTTATTATCAATTAAGCTTCCTGATTTTAGATGCAAACTGGAACTTTTTGATTAAGGCAAAAGTGAATGTTTAGTTGAAGTATGACGGTATGATAAATGTGGGTTATGTTGTACTTAAGGAGCTGGCACTTAAAAAAAAATATATATAGTCAGGTAATGGCTGTTGTCCTTGCCTTGGCTTTTCCCTGCCCCTGGATTTATCTGGCTCGTATCAAAATAAAAAGGAATTCGACCCATGGAGAGATTGATTAAAACGTCCCCAAACAGACTTTGGCTATATTTGCTCTGTTTTTATCTGTAATGTTGCTGCATTATCCTGGTCCAGAGTGGAAATAGTTTAAAATTTTTCTGCTTCAAATGGTGGCCCATGAGCACTGTAAACTAAATCCCACCCAAACCTGGGCGCAGCTGCCTTGTGGCCTTCACACAGCACCAAGGTCCAGTCAGTTTGCAAGATCACAGCCTACAGCCATTAGAAAATGCAGAGTAAGAGCACCCCCATCCCTGCTGGGAGTCCAGCTGCTGCAGAGGTGTCACATCTGCTTAGGTGAGAATTAAATCCATCCTGCTTCCTGCAGAGCATGTGGGGGAAGAGCTGGATCTAGATTCCTTGCCCCCCACAGCCCTCACCACTAAGCTCTGGGTGCCTAAGAGCTGCAAACCTAAATTTCCTACAGCACCTCATGAATTTGGTGGGATGTCACTTTTTCAGGAGCCCAGCTGGATGTGAGTGCTCCATTTGAAGATTATTTTAAAAGGTGCAGAGGAAAAAGGGGCATTTTCTAGTGTTTTTATTGGGCACTGTGGGAATGAAGATCCTGAGTATCACTTTTCCTTGTGGTTTTTCAGGCTGTAAGATTCGATCTTTCCCAATTCAGCTTTGAGTAGCTTCCCTCTGAAGTTAACTGAAGCAAAATACTGAAAATGGCATCCTATTTCCATCATGAAGAACATGCTGAGACTGAAGGTTACATAGCTAACTGCATTTTGTTTTCTAGTTATGGCATCTTATTATTACTAGTATTTGTGCCTTGCTCACTGAAATATCCATGCTACAAAGATGCTTTTCAGATTCTGGCTGACAAGGGAACACAACTTTTATACAAGTGGCCTTTAGTGCTCTTTATAATATTATTTATTGTAATTTTTAAACTGTATGTGTAATTTCTATTCTGGCACTGTCCAATATTTGAACAAATTTAATATGTTTATTTCAATATATTATGCAAACAATACTTCTTAAACTGATTTTTTTATGTTCTGTCTTTAAAAACTGCACCACTTATTAATAAATAGAAATTTCAATTATGATGTGGATGAATTTATTTTCATTTAAGTCTTAATATCTTCACACATATTCAAAGAACACATTGTCAAATGTACCCCCAGAAGAGACATTGGAAAAGATCCTTTTGACTTCATCTAGGCAGGACTAAAGTAGGTTTTATGTGGCTTCCACAGCCAGCCCTGTCAAAATACAGTAGATCCCATTATTTGTGACATCTTTGGATTTAGTGGCCATGTAATGGCTATAATTTAGTGGCTTTGAAAATTTAATTTAGTGGGGGAAAATACATTTATATTGGAGACATCATTGTGCTAAAGTATTATGAAATTGCAAACAAAATATAGAAAGAACATAGTAATGGCACAAGCATGGTCAGAATATCCCCTACAGGGAATTTGCTTGAATTCTGCCCCTGGTTCTGTTCCTGCATTTCTGTGTATTCCTGTGTCTGAATGAGAAAGACTTAGAAAAAGGTGAAACATCAACTCTTCCCAAAAATTTAGCTGGACACAGAGAGGTATTATTAAGGCATTCTCTGTGGCTTCAGTTTCATGGCTGTCACCAAGGAATCAGCTCTGCTGAGCACTTGAAATGCAACCTAAAAAAGTTTTTTTAATTTTTCGTGGTAGGTAAAAAAATAGCCAACATTTATGCCACGACTTATCCCACTTCTAAATCACTGTAAAGTGGAAATAATTAAAAGATCCTTTCATAGTGCAACATTAAATTGTAGTGCTTTTGAGTTTTTTGGTTTAAATTATTCTATTTAAATAAAAGTAATAACTAAATAAGAAATAGGGCGAATGTCAGGCTCTTACAGCCAAGTTCTGGTTTTTTCCAAAGATTGACAGTTTGTGTTTTTAAAAACTAATGCACCAGATTGTGGAATTCTGAATCTTTTGTGGTTCGAGGCTTTCTCAAGTGTCTTCACTTTAAGAGATAATTTTACCCTGTATTATCATTGCTGCTGTAGCAGTGACTGTCCCAGCTTGAACTGGAGGGATGAACTGAGCCCTGCAGCTGCCAGGTACAGCAATGACATTTACCTGAGGATTTCACAGGTGAACCACTCATCTCTTGTTCACCTGCACTGAAAGGTATTGCATTAAAATTTCCCCTTGGCTGTCACCCAAAGACTGGAGCCTGACAAATCACTGGATTTCAGTAAGGCATTAGGGCTGATCTTTTAAGAAATGGACTCTGTCCTAGGGTCTAAAATGGCAGGAAGGTGTGATACCTGTTCTCAGCCTGTGCTTACCTCTTTATGAGACTTTGGGGATCTTACACAATTGTCCCCAACCTAAGCAGAATAAGACTTAGGATCAGCAGTTTAGAAAGGGCAAAAATTTAGTCCAGTATGGCTCAAGCAAAAGTGGCGGGAATGGAATTTTCTCCATGTATCCTTCTGTTTCTTTGCAGGATGCTTTTTTTTTTAAGACTTGCCAGGGTAAAAGGGTTGCTTGATTAACTCTTGGAACACAGAACATCTTCTTGGGCTATAGATAAGGGATGGGATCAGGAAAGCCAAGTCCCATGGCAGAGAGCAGCAGGAGAGCTAGACATTTTTTAAAGAAATTGCCCTCTAAGATACTGGCTGGCAGCCCAGTGGGTTGGGGACAGCAGCACAGCTTTTCTCCTGCTTCTTTGTGCCACGTGCAGATGGACAGCAGAATACAGATCAGAGATCAGCAAAGATGGTGTAATATGTATGCTTTGTCAGATTTGATGGGATCAGTTACATCTCTGACACACATCCTATCAGAAATAAAATCATTGGATAAGTCATTGAATGTTTTTCTGAGTTCCAGACTGCTGAAATTTCTCGATATCTAATCAAGGCTGTGTGAGGATCTAAGTTTAAAAATGCCAAGTGCTTGATTACAAACTTACATCTTCGGGAACCTCCAAGGAGCAGTGCATAGAATTGTGTAAAAATCTCATGTATTGTAACTCACACAGAGATAAGAAAACCACTAGGACTTCATGCCTCTTGCCACTACACATTTTCACAATCTCCATGGCTCCTTTTTTTTTAACTTTCTCTCCTTTTACTCCCTCAAGAGTGCATTTGAATTTAAAAAAAGTTTCACAATATCAGACACTTCAAAAGAAAGTGTACCCTACTTTAGACTTGTAAATATACAAAACATTCTTACTGAAAACAGTTTGTAGAGTTTAATGTGCATTCTGTTCAACATGTCTTGTGGTGTTAGTAATAATCTTAGCAATCTTCAAGCATTGATAAGAAAAAATAAAGAAAAAATATATAAAGGACAGAAACCATTTGCAGTTCTAAATACATGTTCTGAAATGGGAAAGAAATTCTATGGATGGGAATAAATACATGTTTATATATATAACTATACATTTGTGGTTCTACAAAGCAAAGTGATTGGTTCTGCACTTGAGTCAAAACAACCTCCTGCAGTGCTCCAGGCTAGGGACAGAGTGACTGAAAAGATCCAAGTGGGAAAGGCCCTGGGATCTGGCTGACAGCAGCTGAACATGAGCCAGAGTGTGCCCAGGTGGCCAAGGACGTCAATGGCACCTGGTCTGTGTCAGCAATAGTGTGACCAGCAAGACCAGGGCAGTGATTCTCTCTGTGTGCTGGGCACTGGTGAGGCCAAACCTCAAATCCTGTGTCCAGTTTTGGGCCCCCCATGACAAGAAACACATCAAGAGGCTGGAGGGTGTCCAGAGAAGGGCAGAGGAGCTGGGGAAGGGTCTGAGCAGGAACAGCTGAGGGAGCTGGGGATGTTCAGCCTGTAGATAAGGAGGCTCAGGGGAACCTCATCACTTTCTACAGCTGCCCAAAAGGAGGCTGTAGCCAGGTGGGGGTCGGTCCCTTCTCCCAGGTAAGAAGAGACAGGACAAGAGGAAATGTCCTCAAGCTGTGCCAGGGGAGGTTTAGATTGGATATTAGGAACAATTCCTGCAATGGAAGGGTTGTCAAGCACTGGAACAGGATATCCAGGAAGTGTCCAGGGAATCACCATTCCTTGAGGTATGTAAAAAATGTGTAGATTCGGCACTTGGGGATGTGATTTATTGGTGGACTTGGCAGTGCTGGGTTAATGGTTGGACTCAATGGTCTTAGAGGTCTTTTCTAAATGTAGTAATTCTGTGTTTCTTTATATAATTTTTCTTTTAGGAGATGAAATGTTATTCTTCTGAAAAGAGATTGACAAAGAAACAGTAATACATATAGAATATTGTCCTTAATAAAACCTGTGCCAAAAATAAATATAGTAGAAGGGTATTGGTAAAATCTGAAATTAAATCTTCATAGAGCTAGTACATATATTGATAAAATAAACTAAATATTTTGTAAAATTGGAATGGTACAGGACTAACAGAGAAATGTTGAAATGCAATTAGTGTTTTTCAGGACAAATGAAATTCACTCAATTGATACTTTTATAAACAAAATTTGTTTAACAATCACTCAAAGATGTTTACATGGAAACATTTGCCACAGTAAAATGCAATGTAACTGAAATTAAAACTTCAATGCTCTGGAGTAAACTTGGATTAAGTTTGCTTCTTTGCAATTTATTTAAAAACAGCATTTTCTTCTCTTTTGCATGTCACCATCTGGTGAGAAAGAGGCACAGCTGGATTTGTGTTTTCTAACCAGGTAAATCAGGCAGGTTTGGGAGGTGCTTTAGGTACTACAGTGCTCCAGGTGCCACAGTTCATCCTTTAGATGGTTCATAACCCAGCCAGAGTGGAGGGTGGTCATACCTGGGGACACTGACCAGGTCATACCTGAGGATGGTCACACCAGGACAGAGCAGGTGGGGAGGGGGCATCTGCCTCATGCCACTGGAGTGTATGGCTGGAGATCTTGCAGTCACTTACACACACTGCAATTTCTGTAGAGAAATGTGTGCTTTTAATCATGTCTCAAGGCCTAAGAAAAAGCCAGAAGGAAGAAGTTGTGCATTGCTTTCACTCTGTGCTCTCAGCCCACAGAGAGGTAGAGCTCCAACAGCCAGATTTCATTTTCTCCATCCTTATGTCACACCACACTGTCTCTTATAGATAAATCACATGCATTTCCTTGAATTTGTGATTATTTAAATTGCATTAGCAGGGCCTTACCCTGTGCAACCTTCAGCAAATGGATGCATTTCCGAGGTAATTTATATGAATTGTGTGTCTATACTGTGTTACTAAGAGACACTAAAAATGTCTTATTTTCCTGTTCTGGGTTTTGGGACGCTAGTTATGGACACAGTGCTGCCACACAAAGGGATGCTGGAAAAAGGAGGCATGTAAAGACTATACTCCTGAGAAAGCTACTTGCTCAGAGGGATGTTCTGAGTGAGAACACAGCATTGTCCCCAAGAGTCAGAGTTGGGGCTGAACAAAAGCCCCCTCCCGGGTCACCTGAGCATTGCTCAGCAGCTGAGGAAAGTTAAAATTACAGAGTCCCAGGGTAAAGCACAGCATGAGGCAAAACCTGCTGAAAGTCTAATTATCCTCATAGGCAAACATCAAACGGCTGGAATTGATCCCAGAGCACACATTTTCCTGGCTATACCTGGTTTTGTCAGCTGTTACAGAGAGGACTTTCATCCCAGCCTTCTTGATGTGATATTGAGCAACTAGTAATGAAGTCAGTAGGAGCAAGGTCTTGTTAAAGAAAAGGTGATTCCATATTCCTCCAGCTGCAGCATTCAGTCACAAGTCTCAAAAATTTTCCTTTTTTTCACAACAGTAAATTCCATATAGAAGTAAATAATATTAGATGCAGTGACACCCCACCATATGATATTTTTTGTGAAAGACAGAGTGAGCAAAAACAAGGAGAAATTGTGCATGAATGTGCACAGATGTGTGAGCATCTAATTGACCAGCTCCAACTCTGTTAAATGTGGCTGCAGCTGCCCTGCAGCATCTGAAGTTCTTGGTGAAGGCAGGATTGTTAGACAGACAGACACACAGCTCAACCACACATGTAAAATGGTCACTAAACCATTTTTTTGTCTCATAATCCATTTAGATTTCATTTATTAATTGCTACAATGTTTTGAGTCATTTCAGGAGTTGAAACTTTGGTGGATTGTGACAAAATTGCTGAATGGATGATCACTGGCTTTTAACTGCTGCATCTGAACTCACTGATTTCAGAGGAATTATTTCCAGCCCACTGGAGTAAACGGGAGCAGAATTTTGCCAACTCTTTCTAACACTGATCTTCCCTTAGATATTACTAAACATCACTCAGCATCACTGAAACTGCCTTATGTCATTGCTCTGACCAGACCTCTCTTCCTTCCTCACCACTGAACCATGATTCCAGGCAATTTTTCCTGTTTTAACTGACATTTTATTCTTTTTGAGGTTCCACACTTTTAAGATACACTTCAGGTGTCCTCTCTGCCCTCTTGACCATGTCCCTTTAATGAACTGAAGGATGGCTAAAGCTTTACCAGAGGGGATCACTCTTGCCTAATTGTCACCATCAAAGATGGCATTGGTCTAATTACAGTAAGAAGAGCTGTTCCTTTAAAAGGGGGGAAAAAAAAATCATCCACAATTCAATTCTACTGCCAAAAGGAGCTTCCAATCCCCACCTGACCTGCCACAGAGCCTTTCCACGCAGGATTCAACAGGCACTTTGTGTGCTTACGATTGTGTTACCTCTAGTTTTTCCATCAGGGATTAGGATAACTCTTTTCACAGGATTTTAAGGAAAGATTATCAAGCCTGTCTACTCAAAGCTTTTCACAAAGTGTTTATTAAGACCTGGAAATAACTTCCAGTTTTATATAGTCTCTGAAGATAATAATTTTTGTCATGCGAAATCAGGTAAGTTGATATTAACTATTCAAGTTCTTGGTGGTTTTTGCTTGTACTTGGAGGAAACCATTTCAGCTCTGCTATTAATGTTCAGTAGAAATGTAGGAAACGGAATGATTTTTTATTAAGTGTATATTTATTGCATTTTATTGCATTCTCACACAAATAAATCTGACCTTAAAAAGTAATTGTATCAATGTAATGAAGCGTGCAGTCGTAACACGGGCATATTTTCACATTAACTTGAAATATCTCTTTAGACTTGGTGGATGATGGTGTGCTTGAAATGAGACATGACCTTTAGACGTTGCAAGTGAATGAAGGTAAGGAAATTCGTACTCAAGGACTTTTCTCTTTTATTGCTTTGTTCTCTTAATTTCTGTTCCGCTCTGTTAAGCGTGAAAACAAGAGGGAACTGCTTGATACTGGAGTGCACTACGTTTGTACAGGAGAAATGAAAACAATTCAAACTTCATGGTTACCTGCCACATTAAAAGGAGTCCTACTGAAGCATAGCTAATAAACACATTGGTTTAAGATTGCTGTTAACCCAGAGTAACAGAGAAGGGTTTAATAAGAGGTCTTCATGCGTGTATAAAAGTAATTTGAACTGGATTAAAATCTCCAATTCAGCAGTTCAGGGAACTCTGGATCAACAGTTCTAAATAACATAGATTCTACTAATATCATTTAGCTTAAAATAAACAGAGTAGGATTGTTACAGCCAGCAGAGGTGAAGGAGGATTTGTAACCAAAAGCTTGACCCCCAGCCTTTATCAGATAAATGTTTGGAAGGAAAACCTTCTCCGAGTCAGTTTGTGGGATTTGTCTGCCTGCTTGGGGCTGTGGGGCACCTGTGCCTTCAGTGTCTGTGAATCTCAGTATAGTCTGAAATGGAAATGGTGATTTTGATCTGGAGGACAATGAGGGTTTCATATTTGCAGTCTGGACATGTATTTCAGTCATCACAGTGGAGTCACTTCAAGAGAGATACAGTTGCAAAGTAATAAAGACTTGTCCCTTATAAATAAAAATTGGGTATCGAATAACAAGGGTAAGGCAAATGTGACGTGTCTTGCAAGAGTTAATACTGCTAATATTCACGTTGCTGAGAGATAAGATATTTCAGGCAACAGTTCTAGGAATAGTTGTCACACATGGCTTTGAAAGTTCATTGGATAGTATAAATTTCAAAGAATTAATGCTGGGAAAGGATTTTTGGAAGAAGCTAAAAGCTAATGCTTCAAATTTATATCAAAGCCTCTACCAGATGAGGAGCAAGGGTAGTCCATTTTGGAGTGATATCCCTAGTAATAAGATTTAGCTGCAATTTCTTTTTAAGCATTTTCTGCTGGTCGGGGAACACGCCAGTGCTAAATCTGGCATTCAAGCAAAACAAGCACTCTCATGAATGGAGGATTTTCCATCATTTTATTCCAACAATACTCAATATTTCTTTGCTAGAAGTAGAACAGGATTTCTCTTACTCTGATCCATCCTTACATGTTTGCCTGTTGTCCTTATCATTAGATGTTTTGCTTGGTTGAGTCTGTAGTGTGACATGGCCAGGTTAATGCCTTCTCTGAATTCCTACTGGAAATCAGCACTGTGTGTGGAGAAAACTGTGTGTGTTGATTAGCAACAGAGGAGCAGCTCAGTGGGGAGGACAGCAGGGAACTGACAATTCAGGTGAGCAAGAAAGCTTCACCCAGTGTGTGGGGAATGCTTCCAAGCACAATTTATCTTGCTCTATTTTGTTTGTACTTTTACAGCTTTTCTCACTGTCCTAAAATAGATGATCCTTTCTTGTGTCAATCCTCTTGCCTCTCCTCTGTCTTTTAGGAATGTGGTCTCTCCAGATCCCACTCTTACTTACTACACCAAGTCCTCTGTTATTTTCCCCTGTCCTGCTGCCATGAACAACTCTGGCCACTTTAAATAACTTAGTATTAAATCAGATCTCTGATAGGAAATTATTTGCTATCTACCCTTATACTTATGAACCTTTGTAAAACAGTTGTGCTTTCACATCAGTCTGTGAAATGCACTCACCAAGGATATCAGTGTTAGTGTGATTCACTGGTGACCCAGGAGAGCCCATATTCCTCAAAACAGGTCCTGGAAATCAAGTTTCCTCATGATAGATGAACACTGGCCATTGATCTGTAGGTACAGACTGAAAATGGGGCAGGGCATGCCCTCTTTTCCCACCTCTTCTCCTAGGTCTGAGTCTTTCACCCACCATGCAGCCAAAATCCTTGTGAAGGGCAGAGGTGTGGGGTGTCACCAGTCAGGGCTGCAGAGACCCTCCAGCTGACCAGCCTTGCACCTCAGGGACAGCTCAGTGGCAGCACTTCTGTTGTCTGTGTGTCCTGCTGGTGTCCCTTGGGCTGCTGTGCACAGGGGACAGCACTGGCTGTGCAGTCTGGTCACTCCTGTGTCATGGGAAATGTGCTCAGAGGGTCTGGGACCCATAAACACCAAACCATCATCACAAACCACAACCTACCTTAATGCAGATTTTGCAGAGCTAAGGTGACACTTCTCATGGCACAATCAAAATTCATAACATTCTATTTAAAAAGCAGCAAATCACCCCACTTCTCACCTCCAACAAAGACACAACCCAATAGATCCCCTTTAATAAGAGACTTGATTATCTAGATGCACCAGCCACCACAGACCCCTGCTCCAAGTCATTTGTAGTTACAAACCTCCCTTCACCTGATCACCAACTCTCCACCTCCCAAAGCCTTCTCTTCCAAACAGCCATCTCCCTGCAGATTTGCAAAGCACCACTTCCTCATACCCAGCTACGTGGAGCAGCATCTCTCACTAAATCCTCTCTACTTCATTGAACCAAACCAAAGACAACAAAAATAGATCAGAATCCAGAGATGTGGATTGGTTTTATACCCATCTCCTGTCAAGCTACACCTCCACTGCTCCCATCACATCAGCCTGTGAGCAGGCTTGAGCTAACACACTGCTCTCCCCTACTTACAGAGTCCACAGACCCCTAAAATAAGCTGTTACAAGTCCCAGAGAGCTTGATAACACCAGAGAGTAGAAGTGGGGATGGCCTTGCCAGGGATTCAGGCCCTGTGATTTTCATGACAGCAGCATTTTCATGCTCCCTAGTCTAGCAGTTTGCCAGATCCCAAACACTGTTGCAAGAAAAGCCAGGTTTAGGATTTTTGGTGCTAGACTTGTCCATGGGACACTGGGCTCTGTCCATGCATAATTACTCCATAGAAAGGTGATGGAGTATGAAGTTCTTTTCTGCCTCAGTTCTTTTCTTCTGCTCATGCTGTGCACAAACTGTGGATGAGTCCAGGCCTGGGACTGAGTGAAAAGGTTTGGGCAGATGGTCTGAATAGGTAGGATTAACTGCTTGAAAGCTCTCAGAGCTTTGGTTGAATTAGCAGAGCTGGCACTTACACACTTTTGACTCATCAGACCAGCAAACACAGACATTTCCAAAACAAAAATAATTAGTGTTGTTTCACCATCCCAAGGAAGAGTCTCTTTAGAGCCACTAAATACAAACAAGACATTTTTCGAATGTGTTAATCCTCTAGTAACTTCAATATGAAAAATATTTTAAATATGATGATAAAACAGTAAACAATCAAACACTATCTTCAAGATCATGATTTACTGCATACTTGAAAGATTACCTGCTCCAGGAGGATATTAAAAATTTTTGGACTTTTTTTTGCTGATTTTCATATAGTCCCTCATTTTCTGACAACAGAGTTATTTGACATGTTCTCATATTGCAAAAGGAGGAAAAACATTAAAAGAAAGTTTTGTTTTGCTTTTTTTTTTCCTCCCTAACCACATCTAATTAAATCTTTGAAACCTGGAAAGCAGCTCATGGTCTGAAAGGCAGAGCACTGTTAATCATTACCAAGCAGGTAGGCAAGGCAGCACAGGACACAACCTGGTGATAGTAACTACAGAAATACAAGACAAGGAATGACCAGGAAAGCAACATTTCTGTGGAAGAGAACCTCAGTTGGCATTTCTGGTTTGAAACTAAACATAAGTAAATTTTATCTTGTTTTAACAGAAAGGCTTTAGGCACTTGATATGCCAGATGCCTTTTAGGCACAGTTCATCCTGCCAGGAAAGAAGGTTGTGCTGACAACCTTACCAAGTCCCCGAAAAAGCCAGTTAGGTAAGACTCAAAAATCAAGAGGCATATGCTAAACTCACAGCACCCACAGGCACAGAGGAAGTACTGATTGTGGGATCTCTGTTTCTTTGTCATTTCCAACACCAATCTTTCTCTGCACTACAGAAATCCAATTTCTCCTGTGGTCAAACCATTCTGAGACAAGGGCTGGACAAAATTGCTCAGTGCTGAGAATTTTCCCATCACCAAAAGAGCATTTCTCTCTCCTAGAGCAGCCAAACCTGCTGGAAGTCAGCATCCATGATGCAGGGGTTCTGCTGGCACGTGGCAGCCAAGATGAGCCTGGGCTTTCTATGTCTCTTTCTGGTTTTCAGCACAGGTAAGGACAATGATCTGGTGCTCCCCAAGGAATAACCCAGCTGCCTCTTTTCCAGCTGCTCCCAGAGCCCCATCCCCACTTCTGTGGCAGGTTTGATGTTTTCACTCTATGTAGGCAAGGCTGATGGGCTGGACCTGCATGGCTGGTGTCATTCAGCAGAGCAGAGCAGGTGGTGCCAGTTCCTGGATCCCATGCTGAGAATCTGGAATCAGAAAGGTTCATAAGGAAAGGGAGAGAAGGGTTAGAAGAGCTCCTACCACCTGGATTGTCAATCCAAATTTAGCTCTGACTAATTGAGCGTTGTTAATACAGCTAATTAACACCACATCACAATTTATAAGCCCTGGATTATACACTGTCTACTGGGTATTTCTCCTATATAAACATATATAAAGGGGAATTTGGATGGGCTGAGAAGCTGAAGCTTCATAGGAACACGGCAGGTTATAATTTTCTAGCACTGACTCCTTTGGAGGGCCTTTTGGATTACTCTTGGGAGGCACCAAGCTCTCCTCTGGTGGGATAGGAAACCTAAATATCAAGCAAAAAATCCTCAACTTGTCCTGCAATCTCTCATTTACTGCTGTGCACCTCAGCTGGTCACTGAGTAAATCCTAGAAACCCAGTCCAATCTCCTGAGCCCAGTTTCAGCACATTCCTCCTGCAACACAGCACTTGAGGACAGTCCTCAGTTACATGACTTCTCTGAATAACAAACACACACAGAGAAGGGAAAATTTGTTTGTATTTGGCCTTACTTTACTCTGTATCTTGCAGCAAATTCTGTGACCAAGCCTAGTAAAGATGTCTACAAATATTTCCTATTATATTTTTATTTTGATTATTGAGGGGCAAACTCAACAGGGAAAACAGTTTCTCAGTCTCTTTCTTCACTTTTCAGCCTCGTGCATAAGAAAAGAAAATAAGAAAGAGAAGCAAGTGGCAGTGCTGGCTACTGCAGGTAACAGGCAGCACTTTAGGAACCCTAGCCAGGGTGTAAATGGGAGTGGGAGGTGCTGTGTTGGGGATGGAGGTGGCAGCAGATGGGTCCTGCTCCTGCAGAGTCTGTGAGCCCCAGCCCACCCCTGCTGTAAAGGCCACCCAACCCATCCCCCTGGCCAGGCTAACAACTGTCCTTCTCAAAATCTACTCTTCTCTTTTTGCTTTCTCTCCTTCTCAGTTCTTCGTTCCCTTTTGTTTTTCCTTTTCTCTCTTCTATCCTGTGGACTGTTTTCAGCCCTGGGGTGTAGCTTGGCTTCATATTGGTTATAAATAGTGCTGATGTCATTGGAAAATTGCATTTCTCCCCAAACTCAATTTTGTTCTCATCTCAGCTTTCTGTGCTTCTTTTTCAGTCCTGCTCTGTTCTTCCTCTCTCTGTCATGCTCACACACCTTCCTCCCTCACACAGACACTGTACTGCTCTGCTTCAGAATGACTTTGTGGGAGGGAAGCAAAAAAAATCTTTGAAATTTTTGACTTGGGGAAAACAAATAAGCAACATCAACAGAAATAAAACATGTTAGGATAGAAAGTGTGATTTGCCTACAGCAAAATTATTCTGTTGTAGCAAGCAGTATAGCCATCAATGTAGCTGAAAAAAAAAATCTGTATTTTCATGTAGGTTTGGGGAAGGGGGAACATTTCTTAGGCACTTTATCTGCCTTTTGTGACCAGCATGGTGAGATCTGCTGGCAGCAAACCCCCATCATCCAGCAGGAGAGGGCACCAGCATGCCAGGGCTGGCTGGGTCCTGCAGCTGCTCAAGGGCATGCTCAAGGGCACAGCTGGTAGACTGGTAGACCTGAATTTTTTGGCCCACCATTCTACTGTTGCTACATGTTGCTATTTTCTAGACTCATCTCTGTGGTCCTGGAATTTTATTTTCCCATCAGTGTTTTTTTTTTTGTGTGCTCCAGTATATAATCTGCTCCTTTTGGTTTTCCCTCTCTGGAAGATTTCTAGCACATATAAGCAGTGGATGCACAGCTGTTTCCTTGTGCCCTCACGCACCCCTTTTCTTTCAGAGCTGCCTGCAAAGTCCCTGGACCTGGCTGCTATTAACCTGACAGAGCTGGTGAACGGGATGCTGAGCACTGCTCTCAGAGGTAATGGGACATGGCTGGGCAAGTCACAGCTGCCAGCCCAGCAGTGCAGGAGAAAAGGCAATACAAGTGTTAGCAGGAGAAACTGTAAACATGTGCTGTCAGCCTCCAGATTTACTTCTAGAGGAATGTTACCTTCATGCATTTATAATGCAGATGGCTATCTGCCCCAGAGAACTTGGAAATTAGTCTGGGTTTTCATATAGATACAATATAATGACTTGTGGGATGCCTTTCAAAAGCACTTTCTAATCCAGTGTATATTTCAATTAAAAGAAAAACAAAATAAAAAGGGAGAAGCAATATAAATGATCCTTCTTTCAGTGGAAATGAGAACAGGCTGAGTGTGAGGCAGCTGTATCATACTGGCACCTCGGGAATCCTTTAGACTCTAAATGAGCAGAGTCAAAACACGTTGTTCTCACAATTTGTTCTAAGCACTAATGACATGGACCTGTGTTTCTGCAGGTACCAAGAAACTCTTCTCTTTGCTGAGTGTCACCTCTTACAGCTCATTTGCCTTCCACAAAGTGTCAGTCACCATTTATAACAGTGAGTGTTGGTGCTTTGCTCAGCTCAGGAGCAGTTTCTCTCCCACAGCCTCTGCAACAAGGCACTGATTTTTTTTCTCTCTCCCCCTCCAGTCTCTAACACAAAAAATATTGACCCTGGCAAGTTCCCTCTGCACTACTGCTACTGTCTGAATAATGTGACAAATGACTTGACAGGTGGGTACACAAAAGAGGTTGGCAATTGCATGTGCTTAAGCTGAATTTTTTCCTTTGGAGCTGAAGGCTGTAGTCTGAACTCGGCAGACTTCATCCTTATGATTTTCACCATCACACAGAGGTCAACAAGCATAACTCATGATGAGTAGCTGCTCTTAACTCCATGACCTCAGTCTCAGGTGGCTGCACCCAACCAGCCAGTCTGGGATGGAGCCATCAGTCAAGTGACTGGTGTGGTTTGACTGGCAAAAGGCCTCCCTTTCCTCCTTGGAATACAAATTGCAGCACAGGAGAGACAACCAGCTATATATGATATACCACCTTGGCAGCTTTTTCTCTCCTGAGATAACCCACAGCAGATGGACAAAGATGGTCCACCAATGGACTCCAGCAACTTCAATGAGCCCAGAGGAAGTGAAAAGCAAGGACCAACATCTTCATAGAACTGCTGAACAGACCGCAATATACTGTTGGGCAAACCCTTAATGTGAAATCCTTATTCACACCTCTGATTTCACAGAATTTAACATTTCGGGATGCATCTGAGTGTTTGGATTCTATGACTGCTTAATGTAAGGCATCAAGAGTAGATCAGAAGCTACAGACCAGACTCCAAACCCTCTATGCCCCACGTGGTGACCCTGCACAAGCCACAATGGTTTTCATGGCTTTCTCTGGACCCACACATCTCACAAGCCTTTATGGAAAATTACCCAGTTCACTGTTGGCGAATAACAGAGAAACTTTAATCTTTCTGCTGCAATTCCAGAATATTTTGGGAATTGGAGCATTCTCCAAAGCAGTAAAAATTCAGGGCTCGGGTCCATCACTCCCTAAGTGAGAACAGTGACCTTTTACTGCTAGAAAGGACCACCACAGCACCCCCAGCCATTTCTTTGGCTGACATCTGAATCATCAGTATGTCTGAAGGAGATCCCAGAGGAAAAAATCCAATGCCTATTGGAAGGTCTTATACAGCAGACAGGCAATTACAGCAGGCAAAGCCTGCAGGCTTTAGATCTCCTTCTACATTTAAGCAGACTAAGTAAAGCATTAATTTAAAATGTTCTCTTGAACAGATAAATTCCACTTCAGTTTGCTTTTAGATGCACTGATGTAGTTTTGGGTATCATCTTTGGAATATACTTCTGAAAGTATTCTCGTGGTTTCTTCAGTCCACTCCAGCAAAATATTTTAACCCTTGAAATATTTTAAGCTTTGTCATGTATGAGCATATATCTAAAATATCATAACATATAAAAGTGAAGTTTTGACTTGACATACATGATGGGATATGTGTTTTCAATAACAAACTTTCTCTATTTGTTGTCTAGATTTTACAGCTCTACTTGTTGATATCATTGGTAACTCCACCAGTTATCTCACAGAAATTTTCAAATCCACTTCTATTCTCTCAGGTTTGCATTTCCTTTGAATATTTATCATTGTCTTATCTGTCTCATTTACTCCTGGCATGAAAACAACAATAAAAATGTGGATAAAAGCCTGTTGCTCTTACTCAACAGCATTTTTCCTGTAACACATGGAACAAGATATATATATAATGCGTATGTGTGTAATATAGAGATGCACATCTTTCTATGAGCAGTGATGTTGTTTGAATGTTTTATAATTAATTACTAAAAATTGGTGGGTTTGAGAATTATTATTGCAGAAAATTGAGCAATTCTGATTCACAGAGAATAAGTATGGGCTATTTTATCTGAAGATTTTTTTTTCCATATAAAAATACTTATAACTTAGAATTTTATTTAGATAGAAACTTTTTTCCCTGAAGACACTAACATTTAGATTTGATGGCGGTCTGATGTTTTTGTCAAAAAACTAGATCGGAAGGAACATACTTGGTCAGCTGCCATAACCAAATGCCATTTTTTGTTTGTGTTTTCAACTTTTTAAGATAATTCCATGTAAGGAAATCTGATAACAATTATCTCTTTTATGGTTTTTTGCCTTTCAGTGCGTCAGAGTAATGACTCTGATTGTATCTACATCTGTGTAATGGCAGGGCAGACAGGTAAAATTAAAGTCACTCCATCCAGAAATATTGCCCTGGTTTTCCTCAGTGATGATTTATTCTGGAAACATGCCTTTCTTGATACTTGTAAGCATTTCTATTTGCAGGGAAAAATCTGTCTGATTTTTTGGAAATACTAGAGAAGTCTCCTATTATGAATTACACATTTTCCAGTAACACATCATCTGACCTGGGTAAGTACATCCTGGGGAACAAAAGGAACAGGAACCAGAGTGAAAATCATGTCCAGATAGCTGTTGCAATGAGTACTCCATTCTCATTACTACTACTATAAATGTTATTTTATTTTTTATTATTGCTTATATATTTGCATAGTATTATGTATTTGATTATAGTTAGAATAATATGTTATATTGTTGAAAATTTAATACTGTAATCGTATCATAAATGTCAGTAAATTTTACAAACTTTTAAATTATTTGTTACAAGGTCTTCTGGTGGAGGAACAAACAAAACCTGCTGGGCTGAGAGCTTTTAAAGAATTCAGCATTGGGCTGGGGAGGGCCTCCAGTGCTCTTAAATCTAACTGGGTGCCTTCCATATCTCCCAGCACAAATGACCTCTTACCTTTACATGAGTTACCTTCAGAGTGGAGGTGAATGTCAGTCATTGTCCTGTGTGGTTCCCCCACCCAAAACTCCTTTGCCAGTTTGAGCTGCACTTCAGGTGCTCACCTTTCACTGTTGCCCATCACCATCTCCATTTTCAATGACAGATTAATGCAGGCAGACTGAAATCAGTGGCAAGTTTTGTGTGCTGAAAGCTGTGGGATGTTTCTCTCCTTTTAAAAACAAACAACAACAACAAAAAAAGACACTTGGCCAAAATCCCCTTTAATAAGAAACAACATCTGCTTCTGTGGTAGCAGAATCTGATTTCTTTCCTTTTTCTCACACAATATGTAGTGGGCAATGAGTTCTCTAACCTTGTGTTCTTACACCTCAAAGACCTAGATTCGATCTTCTCAAGTTTCGTGAAATTGCAGGAAGACCCAAACAAGACACTGGATTCCTCAGCAGAGTATGTGTGGACACTTAAATGTGAGCAAATATTGTCACACCTGTTTGTGTTCCCTTTGATTAACGTCTTGACAAGTGATCATGTATGTTTGCTGCACAATTAACTGGGATGTTAACTCCAAATAAAGGGTGGCATAAAATTTCTTTGAATCAGCAGATGATGTCAGTAATGCATCGAAGAGCTGGATGATAGAAAAGCCCCTGTTAAAAGCCGTTTTACTAGAAAAAATAAGTTTTCTAAAGAGGCAGAGAAGAAGAGAAAAACTGGTTGTTAGTTTCAAACAAAAAAATAAGATTATTTAAACTATTTCCTCTTATTTTCTATGGTCATTTTTTTTCTATATTACTCTCTATCTATTTCTTTAGATGACATTCAGTTGTACTTGAGCATTTCATAAACTTTAGTACATTTAACTTTGCTACAGGGCTACAAGACAGAAAAATGTTGATCTGCCCCATTTTGGAAGCCAAAAAACAAAGCTTTTCACCTGCTTGTTTGTAGTACAAATCCATCAAAATTCTGACCTTGACTTCATACCTCCTTGCAGCTGCACCTCTCTCCTACAAAATGCCTGCATTTCCTGTAGTCAGCCTACTGTCTTTTATAATTTTTTAAATTTCCTTAACCACATTCCAACCTTTGTTATCTCTTACAGCCACGGGTGCCAGTTCTCAAACTGCAGCATCTGCCCTCCAGTACCTGCCTGCTCACCTTCAAACAGACAAGACCTTTCTCTCTTTCTACTGTAGGGAAGCAGTTCAGGAAATTATGCACAAATTATGTGAAGAAAAAACCCAAACCCTGCAGGAACATTTCGGTTTCTTTTTTTTGCTTGTTTGTTTTTGTTTATGAAAACTCACACAATTAAATATTCTCAGTTAAAATTTCAAACAGGAGCTCCCTGTGTTTCCGTATTTAAAATGCAATGGAGAAGAGGCTGCTCAAGTGCCAGAGAAGCACTCAAGGGGTAGACAGGATTTTCTGGGTGTATTTTAGATATTATTCTAAATAATATGTAATCCCAGTGTGTTGCAGTTGCTGCTGCCGTGGGGCACCAGCACCCCACAGTGTGCTGGTGTTCTCTCTGTCTCTCTTGCTTCTCCAGCTACCAGGATGCCTCTCACCCAGAAAGGGGGAGAAATCCCCAGCACAAAGCTCCCGCCATGGCCAAGGACAGCTGGAGCCAAAGGATCCTGGTTTCCATCACCCCAGGTGGAGGCTCCCAGGCCCCAGGGCACAGCCAGACTCCCTATGAGCCCTGGGGGGAGCTTGGCCCCACTGCCAGCCCCACAGCCCAGCCCCAGTGAGTATGGCCAGGAGCCCTGGAACCTGCCCCACCCCACTGCTCTGGGGTTTGGAAAAGTGTCTCTGAGGGAGAGGTTGGAGAGACCATCAGGGAGACCCACTCTGGGTTACCATGAGTTGATTGCTTTATTCCAGAAATGTCAAAATCAGCTACAGTAGAACTTCCATTCTGTGGTTTCTTATCTTTAGGGGAATAACTTGCTCTTGCTTCCCACAAACACTTCTGGCCACTTGGATCTTTCCTCACATTTTCCTCCAAATTTGGTGAGCAGATCTGTGAAAAAGCAAAATAGAGATTCTCATTTTGGTGTCCCCTACACATGCCTTCTTGAAATCCTGCCCTTCCCTAGTCCACAGGCTTTTCAAATTCCAGTCAAGTACAGATTTTGTTCTTTCTATTTCATCCTGGCATCATTATGTCACTGGCAGTACTGGGTGAGGGACTCTGGCTGCTGAGCTCTCATATGTAGCAATTCTTCTCAGTAGACAGATAAATAATGAATAACAGGAAGTGTCTCTCTGTTCCCACAGCTGACATGGCCATGATTTGGATGCAGACAGTGTCTCCACAAGAAGCCAGCAAATTGATGCAAACAGGGCCAGGTAAGACTGATCTGGGATAGCAACAAAGTGTCAGTTGGCACATTTATGAAACAGAAAGTAATATATAGAAATAGATGACTGATAATATATTTATACATCACTGCCTATGTAAGTGTTTATTAATGAACTGTGAGTTCAGGGTTAGTTTTTTTTATTCTTTTCTGCTGCTTCTTCAATCAACCTGACTTTTTTCTTTTAAGGCATTAAAGCAAGTTCTATTCTTTTCCCTCCCCCCTAGATTTGCCTTCCACAGTTCTGTCTATGCCACCTTCCTACCGACCTGGTGTGACACTGAAACTTTACTCAGCTACCAGTAAGTAAATGCAGCTCATGCAGCAGAAATAGCAATGCTTTTTTTTTAAATTTGAAAGCACTGCAAGATAGAAACATTCCCAAGCAGAAAAAACATGCATGGTTAATTTTTTTCGTATCAGTTTAGGTATGTAAACCACTCAAAATGTCCATGGCACTGCTTCCCATTTGTTTGTGAATTGTACACAGCTGCAAATTCTAAGCATAGGTTATATTGTGGTAATAGAATTAACACAGGCATTCTGTGTGGCAATTTTACCATTGATTGTTTACAGGAGAATTTATTCTTATAAGTCATTCCAAAGGAAAATATCATGCTTTAAATCTCATCATAAATAAAACTATGAAACCAGCTCATGCCACATGAAACCTCCAGAACTGTTCTGAAGTTACAATACTGCAAATTACTTCCTCAGCTAAGAAAGGATCATCATCAACTAGATTTTTATGGATGCTCAGTTCTCATCTGCTTGTGTTTCTGTGTGGTGACTGTCTAAGGGAAGAATAGATACTGGGTAGTGCAAAGATATCATATCAGCCTAGCCTGCAGGGGTCTTCAATATCCTTTATTGATATTTTAGATAAGACCAGAGGAATCTAAAGAACTAAAATGCTGGGCCAAATAACTTTGGTTTTCATGGTCATCTTTTTAGCTCTTACAATGCTATTTAATTCTGAAATCAGATTTAGTCTTCTCTCATCTTACTTCTGTTTAAAGTGCTCCAAATACCAGAGTCCTTCTCTGGTGTGCAACACTACAGACCCTGGAGAGCCTAGGATGTTTTGAAAAGGGTGGGAAACATAGATTTCACTGAGATGGGCAAATTAGAGTCACCAAATACCTCTCTGTGAGAAACCACATGGCAGAGGCTGCCTGCCTGATTCTAACAATCACACATTTGGGTACATAAATCCAACAGTGGGATCCCAAAGTAAGGAAGGGCATGCACGTTGTTCTGAGGGACAACTCATTATTCCAGTAATTCATTTCTTAAATCACAGAAGTGGGTGACAACCAATAAACACCTAAATGTGCATGTTAAGAGTGCACAGGGAGGGATATTTTGAGTCTGAATCTTTTACAGTAACCATAACAATGCTCTTCACTGGAAGCAAAATTTAATCTCAGTGTCACAGAGATGTGATATTGAATTAATAAAAGAACTGTCTATTTACTGCAAAAGTTGGTAACTTCACTGCCCCTGACAATAACATGGCAATTTGAAATACATGGGAGGAAATCTCTGCACAGGAGCAGTGGTTCTTGCCTTTTCTGGTATCTTGAATAATTCAATTTCTTAAGAAAGAGGATTCTTAGAAAAGAAAGTTCTGAAATAAATTCCTATTTTTAATTATTTTTATGAATTTAAGTACTGAACACAAAAAAAATACTTATCCCAGTAGAAATTTATTACAGAAGAGGTATAAAGCATTATTATGAATGGGTGAAAATTTAAATTTCAATGATATGATGTGAATATGCGATGCAATCAAAAAAATGAAATAGAAAATTAATTGAAAAATAATTTCATCATTAAACAAATACAGCATTATGCAAATACAGCATTAAAGTGATTGGCAAAAATGAAAACCAAATTGATTTCCTTAGGTTTCAGCATTTTTGTTTAATTTCTCTTTCCCAAATAGATGAGTCCAAATTGAAATTGCCATCGTTCAATTTGCAGCTAGATAAAACTGAATTTCTGCTGGCAAAACACATCACTTGAGTAAAGCATTTAACATCTAGTTGGCAGGATAGGAGGACTCACTTCGGTGAAGGCTGAAATTCATAAGAGGATGGCCTCCAGCAAGTTTTATTTATTCATCAACTTTATTATTTCTCATCAATTTTAACATTACTTTTCAGGGACAACTTATATTAAAATCTCATTGCCCCACGCTCTGACGCTTGGTTATTAACATGGAATGTGTTTACTTAAGCAAGGAATTATTAACTTTTAATTTACTCTATGTAGGAAAATACCAAGTTGTGTCAAATGCTATTAAGTGGACAAAGCCTAATGCCATTTATGTGAAATTGCTGGGGTGAAGAGAAATGGGTCTCCCTCTTGCCCATCTCTGGCTAATTACACCTGATATTTGTGTAGTGCCTTTGACACACAACTGGTTTTCAGAGCAGCCTGTGAGTTTGGGAGCTGCCAGTGTCTGTGCCTTACTCCTCACATACTCCTGCTATCTTGCTCAAGCCTTGCCAGGAGGGAAATATTTTCATAGCAATCTCTTTCAGGCTGGCAGAGCCTTGATTTTCCTCCTACCCAAGAATGCCGTTTTATATTAAATTTCTTGTCAGCGCTAGACAACTCGAGCTTATTTCAACAGAACTTCATTAGTCCAAATTTAACCTTCATAACCTCTGCTATCACATAACATAGCTTTTGCCCAGAGCTATAGAGTGTGTGAGACATGTGAACCTGGAAATGCAATTACACTGTCTGAGGGGATTATACTCAGCAGGTAAGGCAGTTTATCCACATATGGCCAAAGCCTGCTCCTAGTTACACACAGGGAAAAAATAGTTGACAATCACAGCACAGCTGCCCTTGCTTTGCCTGTCCTTCCTTCCTTCCTGCCTGCTTGCCTGCCTGCCTTCCTCCCTCCCTTCTTCCTTCCCTCCCTCCCTTCTTCCTTCCCTCCCTCCCTTCTTCC
>VWZU01010907.1:1311671-1439731 GCA_013397095.1 Sterrhoptilus dennistouni
CCTCCCTTCTTCCCTCCCTTCCTTCTTCCCTCCCTTCTTTTTCCCTCCCTTCCTCTTCCTGCTTTCCTTTTTTCCCAGAGCCCCAGGATGGCATTTGCAGAGACATCCCTTATTTGTTGGAGTAGGGAAGATCTTGCTCTGGAGACCATAGCCCAGATAAATTAGAGCAAGAAAATTAGTGGGACAAGCCTTTGTGCTAGTTCAGGTTGTGTTTTCTCCCCAGGGTGCCCACAGGCCATGCTCAGAGAGCCCCGAGTGACCTCCCCTCCTGTCACTGTCATAGTGCAGAAGATCAACCCCTGTGTGATGGAGCTCTGCAGGTTCTTTCAGCTGTGCCTCTGTGTTGGTCAGAGGAAATATTCCAGAAAGGAAGCCATGAGGTAAAACCTAGCACTAGTTTTCCTTTGCTCTGTCTCCTTAAAATACTCCTTCAGGCTTTTTTTTTCCCCCCAAATGACAATTTTCAATCACCAGTGATTGTTTCGGAGGGTCTGTGGTCAGTGGCTGAGACCCAAACATGTCCCACTTCACCAATCAGTACCTGATCTGGCTTCATTATTCCAGCTAAGTGAAAAAAGCTCAGCTGCATTTTTCCAAACATCTAATGACATAATTGAGGTTGGAATCTAGCTTTTCATTTCCATACTTAGCAATAGGATCATGATATACTGTGCTTATCATAGAATCATAGATTGGTTTGAGATGGAAGGAATCTGAAGACAATTTAGTTGGAATTCTGCTGCCATGGGCAGGGACACCTTCCGCTGGAACAGGTTGCTCCAAGCCCCATCCAACCTGACCTGGAACACTTCCAGGGATGGGGCATCCGCAGCTTCTCTGGGCAACCTGTGCCACTGTCTCACCACCCTCGCAGGAAAGAATATCTGCCTAATATTTAATCTAAACCTGCCCTCCTTCAGTTTCAAGCCATTCCTCCTCATCTTATCACCACATGCCCTTGTCCAAAGTCCCTCTCCTTATGAAAGATAACAAGCCTCTTATCTTTAACCGTATCTCCTATCTGTAACTGCATCTTCAGGTACTGTGTTGAATACTATTCCTGGTTTGTGAAAAATGCAAGTTATGTCTGTGAAAGAGTCAAAAGAGTTGCTTACTCCCACAGTAAGTACATTTTCACTTTATATCTCTACATACATTATTATGAAGGCATGACAAAGATTTTTGTATATCCGAAGAATATGTTCTCTTTCATCAGACAGCTATTTTATCTCATAATGATTTTTAAAGGATTAAAAAATATATATATAATATTACCCTCATGCATGTTTAAATATTTCCTTGTAAAACCTCTTCTAACTAATATTTTCTTGTGTTCTTCCAGCATTAAAGCAAAAATGCCTTAAAAACATCTGTACATCAGTTTAGAGCACTGAGAAATTTTACTGCAAGTTGGAAGACTGGTGGCAGTTTTAGTTCTCTTTTTGATTTCTCAGTGTAAAAATCAGAAAGTAACATGTTATTTGCAAGTATTTGAAATCAGACAAACTATTAATCAGATGTTAACCTAGAAATGTGCTCTCCTCCAAGGCATTGTAAAAATAATGTGTAAAAACCAGAGGTGTTTTATACAAGTGATGTAACTGCAATAAAAGCATTGAAAGGCTTTTAAAAATCTTATTTTATAAAGGATATTTACATGGTTGGCTAGTGAATGCAAATAGTTTCTTACTATTTTATCGACATTTGAGACATAGCAATCAAAATTAACAAATGCAAAGTAATTTAAAAGCAACCTGAAATACTGAAGGCAAGAAGGACTCTCTGGTGTTAAACACATGCAGATTATGTTCTAGATCAAAAACTTTCATTACTTTAGCAATACCTGTTGTGCAGTGTCAACCCAAGAAGTGACAGAATCTCTTGTATTTTGAGATGTATTTTGAGATATATTTGTGTGAGCTCACCAGGATTCATAGAAACATGGAATTTTAGGATGGTTTGGGTTGCAAGGGACCTTAAAGATTATCTACCTCCAACCCCACTAGATCAGGTTGCTCAGAGCCCCATCCAACCCTGCTTTCATGTCCTTTATATGCAAGTCTGGTAAACTAAAAATCAGTTCTAGAAAAATTAAAGAATAACCAAATCAATTACACGATCCCATATTTTTCTATGCTACAGCAACATTATGCTACTATCTACCCAGAGTGTGTCACCAAACCATTAATATTGTTTTTAAATAAGAAGTTTATTTGCATTATAATGCTGCACATTGATACTTCACTGAAGAAAGATGTTTTCAAAGGGAAAGCAAGGAGAAAAGTGGCAACATAAGAAATGCTGACCCCAGGGAGAGATGGGATGCAGTAGTTCTATTCCAAAATACATTTCACTGTTGTGCACAATAGCGTGAGAGAAGAACTTCTGTCATCTCAAAGAGCAGGATAGTTTGGATAAGTACCAATTATAGCAGATATTGAAATTTAGGCAAATGGAATAAATAGGAATGTCAATACAGTGGGTATATGCTGGGAATAAGACATGCTCTATCCAGAAGGACCTCAACAGGCTGCAGAAATGGGCCAACAGGAACTCAGTGAAGTTCAAGGAGTGCCATAACATGGCCATGGCATTCCCATGCTGTGGGAGCTCTCCCCCTGTTGCAGTAGCTCTAAAGCTGTGCCCATTGCGTTTTGTCATGTCACTGGGCACCACTGGACAGAGACTGGCTCTGTCCTCTTTGCACCCTCCTCCCCTCAGGGGTTTATTGGGTTGATGAGATCCCCTCAAGTAGTCTCCTCAAGTAGTCTCCTCAAGTAGTCCCAGTTCTCTTGCCTCCTCCCAATGAGGGATATCCCAGTCCCTTCATCCTCTTCATGCCCCTTCTCTGAACTGTCTCAAGTTATTCCTTGTCTGTCCTATGCTGATGTCCCAGAACTGGACACAGCCCTGCAGGTGTGGCCTCACCAGTGCAGAGTGGAGGGGCAGGACCCCTCCTTCAGTCTGCAGGCAGCACTTTGTCCAGTGCAGCCAAGGACATCCTGAGCCTTCTCTGCTGCAGGGGCACACCTCTTACTCCTGTTCAACCCTGTGTGCAGCAGGACCCCAGGGCCTTTTCTCCTGAGCTCTTCCCAGTTGTATGGCCCCCAGCACATACTGGCGTATGAGGCTCCAGGTGCAGGACTTGCAAGGCACTTCTTGTTGAGCTTCATGGAATTCCATTGAGGTCTTTCTGGATGGCAGAAAGTGTGACCCTTTGAAATCCCAGTCTCTCATCCCAGCTCAGTGTCACCTGCCAGCCCTCAAAGGTCCATTCTGCCCCATCATCCAGATGATTAATGGAGACACTGAGCAGGGCTGGACCCCGCACTGGCTGCTGAAAGGCACCACCAGCCTCTGGCTTCCCAAGAGACTTTTTGCCACTGGCCACTGCCCTTGGGGCCCCACCAGCCAGTTTTTAACCCACTTCCCCAGGCACATCCAGCTCAGATATCAACAGCTGCTCCACAAGGATCTAAGAGGTGACCATGTCTAAAGCCTTCCTGAAAACCTTGTAGGTCACAGAGTCAAAGGGCCTTTTGCTCATGTAAGTATTTTTACAATTGCCAATCATTAGACTTCTCACTTCTCCATGCTACAACTCAGTGGACAGTTTGCCTCTGTTGATGGACTCTTTGAAGGGTAGCTAAGGGTAGCTGTGCCTGGCCCTGGCAGAAAGCACAGGTTCCTGATGAAAAGCAGCCTTCCCAAAGCTCACTGAATCAACCTTCTCCTGGATTTCACTCAGCTTGGAGCATGGCCACCGTGGATAGATTAAAGAAGACTTCCCAGCCCTGAGGAATGCCAGTGTTTAAAGCTCTGTAAACTCTCACTCATCTTTCATCACTGAACACTACCTCTTGCTAAGCTATTAAAGCCATATTCACATGCCTGAGAGATTTTGTGAGTGATTAATAACAATGGGATGACTGTTATTTAATTACAGCCAAGAGTATTAGGGAAAGTTATTAAATGGTGAAGGCACCTGCAGGACAGACTTTTTGGTATAGATCCTTTACATGGCTGGAGCCATATCACCAGATACACTGTGGGCACAATGACTCCAAGGAATCTCGTGGAAGAATTAATTAATAAATGTTGAAGTGGGTTTGATAAAGGAAATGATCACATGGGTGAGGTCTATATCCAAGTTGGTATAAATAACTTAGTACTGGCTTTGCTGATATTCATTTGTGTTCCATCCAGCTGCTTTGGGATAATATCCCTCAAGGTAAGTCTTTCTGGATGTTCTCTATAACAAGGGGAGCAGGAAGAAAACAATGTAGAATAAGCTATTTGTGACTTACAAGTAATAGACAAAAATATAGGCAAGAAATTTGGGAAAACAGACCATAAATATTTAGAGCTGTTAGATTTATAATCTCACTTCCTGATGAAATATTATAAGATTTTCTAAGAGAAATGAATTCCATATTTGAGCTCAGAAAAGCAGATAATAATCAGTAGGGACATATTTGAAAACTGATATATGTATATATATGTTCATTTATTTGGCTGTAAAAAGCTCTATGCCTGACTTACTTGGAAAATCGTTCTAAATTTGAAGTAATTTGTGACTGTAGTTAAAAACCAATCTATCATCTTCCATTTAATGAATACTAATGCAACACATTTAGAAGATTTTTTTACACACATTTCTTTAAGATCTCCAAATAGCATCATATTTCTCATTAGGAAAATTTATGATATATTAAACCAGTCTCAAGAGAGACTAGAATAAATGTTTGACTATAATTTTTGTGATATGAAACAAATATAATGTAATATCAGAATAATTCTTCATTTGCACAGTGTTTCACAATATCATAATTTAAACGTAAGAATTGTTTGAACATTCTGTGAGATCAAGGAAGATGTGAAAACTGTTTGCAAAACAGAAGAAACTTCAAGTGCACCATTTTATTCCTAAATGGCAGTTTCATAGATTCTGTTGACTAAAACAATACCAAAATAAATATTGTTATTCAGACTTTTAGACAACATTGGTAAAATAAGGCTATATAAGGCTTATCATTCCTATAATATTTGCATCTACTATAATAAGGGTAAAAACCTGAATTTTATCAAGCAGAAATATATCCAGGCTACAAAAAGAATGATTTCCCAAGATGGTGTCTTTCCAATCCCAGACTGAAGAGATAACATCCTGTCTAATATTTTACTTAAATTTACCAGGCACACCAGTCTGCTGTGTGACTTTTTTCTTGTCTTTGGATTAAACAAAAAAAAAAATGATTGTATTTCTGCTGGTGTCAATGTCCATGGTGGTGTCCAGTGGTAAGTGGCAATGTATTTTATTGTTATTAGACATTATGTCAAAATTCTATTTTAAGTATGAGCATTTGGTAACAACCCCTTAGAAATACACCTTGTCTCTCCTCAAATTTTGGTGTTCAAAACCTAAATCCACTTGAAGATATTTCTTTATGAAGTTCTTATAAAATATTTTTCTCAGGACTTGTAGTGAAGCAGCAAAACATGTAATGGGGTGAAAAATACAACCAAAAAATTGTAACTTATTTTTGCTAGCATTTTGTCATTATTTAAGTCATTAAAACTCCAAATTTATAAGTTTTATATAAAGAGATTCTATTCATTAAATACATTTCATTGTCTTAATTCTCCAAACCGTTCAGTCCATCTTGAAATTTAACCCATGTCAAAAGCTCTTCTTTTGAATTTTAGTGTGAATAGGGGTTTTCTTCATAAAACTCTTTAGGTTTTATTGTCATGAGTGAATGAACTTCCCAGAGTCAGGGATGGGAAAACATCTCAAATTTCTGCAGTCTCTGCACTGTGTAGGAGTGTCAGTAAGGGTTATGATGTGAAGTGAAGAGAAGGACTCTTAGAAGGTCTATCACCATTTCTGGTCAATCCATGTGGACATTTCTAAAGGGAAGAGAAAACTCAGGGCCCTGGCACAGAAAAATTCTGCACTGACATTCATAAACTTCACCAGTTGTTCCTCTTCTGAGGGGTTGCTTGCATTGCAGTTCAGAAAAGAAACAGGGCTAACACAAAACATATAGGCTAAAATGATGAGGCTGAACCTTAAGACTCCAACTATAGAGAGAGAAATCAGAAAGAATATTCACATTTTCCACTGTAGTGACAGCAAATGCCAAAATACCTGCACTATTTATTAATTAAATAAATAAACAAACAAACAAATAGATATATATATTTATATTGATAATGCACTTAAAAATATCTGGACATTCATACATTTTTATGACAAAATATTTGAAGAAAAACTCCTCCTTTTAATGTTTATTAAAAGCCTGTGCAAGTGTTTAGATTCTTTCCCCGTAGCAAATATAATCAGAACATGAAGATTTAAAGTGTTACCACATTTAGGTTTGGGGAGGATTATCGATTCATATTTCTGTGAGATTTATTCAGCTGATCCCTGCTTTGAGACTGAAGCAAATATCTGTGCATGAGGTAGCATCTTTGAGAGGAATTAATGTGAATTACCTTGAATAAATCAGATGGTTTGGGTTTGCTGCACACTGACTTTTCCTGGCATAGTTGAGGTTTTTGCTTCCCAAGGATTATAATGAGTGCGCCCATTATATATGTGTCCTGCATTAGGACATTTTACTGAGCCACGGCTAAAAAAGACAACTGTAAGAGGAATTATGTTTTTTTGATGGCCTCTTTTTAGCCAACATTTCAGAAAACTGTTGTCAGGTAGGAAAATCACAGATGCAATCCAGAAGCAATTTTATATGTAACTGAACATTAAAAGAAATTCCATGGATGAGGTGTACAATGGGAAAACCCAAGAGCTGATGTGTCATAAAAGTCTTCTCAAAATTTACTGATTTTTTTAATAGGTTTTAGAGATAGCTGAGACCAGCTGGCATCCCCAGGGTCATCTGAGTTTTAAAGGATTGATTTTTGTAGTGAAATCTTTCACTGTCTCTGCAGGCAATGACATAGGACCAGTAGTTCCAAATACATGATACCAAAAGAGAAAAAGAGAGTAATTACTCCAGAAAGTATTTTCTTCTTGTTCCTCCCACCCCCAATTGAAACAAAAGTAAGCAATCTTGTTAGCAAATATTGGTTCATCGATCTTGACTTGGTGACAATTAGAAAAGTTTTTCCTTGTAATGAGAGGATTAGAAGAGCCAATGATTTACCAAAATGCTGAGCAGACATTCCTCTCCAGGGGAGCTTCAAATATTTATGTGTTAATTGGGTGTACACGGTTCAGTTTGCTCAGAAGAACTAATTGCAAGTGGAGGTACTGGAGCAATCACAGCTTCCAGTACCCCTGAATTATGGTTTTGTCAATTTTCTCCTCTGATGCATTTCAACTCTATTGGGATTTCCATGTTTCCCAAATATTTTGCTGAAAGAACCAAATGATTAGTGTCTGTTCCTCCAGATTTAGTTTGAGCTGTGGTGTTATGCAGTGTGCCAAACCTGGCTCCAGTTGCACTTGGCAGAACCTGGCCCAGGTGATGTTTGTCATGGCAGAGGAAACACAGGCTTTAAGCCAGAAAATAAGGGTTAGTTTTTTCTTTAGCAAGCATGTGTACAAATATAGCATTCAATGCTGGGTTTTTTGCACCATTATTTAGCCTGAAGCTGAATTCCTCATGGCCATGAAGCTTTCAACAGATTTGTTTCAGTTCTGTGAAAAGACCAGCATTGATTGGGAGACTTTTTCTGGTTTGTAGAAAACAATTTGCTCTCCTTAGTCCTGCTGCAGAGAAGGATGCTTTAGATGAATTACTGTTTATTTAATAGCTTCTCATTGTGACCAAGAATTTCAGGAAAAAGAATAACACAAGAGGAAGCACCTCTTCCTGACTCACTCAATCCTGTATCCATATTCTGCAACTGAACTTGAGAAATTAATTGGTGGGAGCATATGACTGTTACCATGAAGATCTTGTTCACACCACCAAAGTTGTGGACATCTTGAGAAAGCACTTACATATGATCTCAAAAAAAAGAAACAAATCCTATTTTTCCTAATCTTTTGCTAAACATAGAGTTAAGCCTCCTATCTAAAACCCTCACTAGCCTGCTTTACTTTTACACCTATATTTATTGCAGGAAAATGTAACAGATGAGCAAGACAACTTGTCAGCTCTTTTCCAGAGTTCTTATAGAGAGAAAGGACAGCTTTCCTAAGGCCAGTTATTCTGAGACATAAGTGATGCCATGAATTTAACGTTATGGGCTTTTTTGGTTTTAAATATTTAGATTATTAAGACAGTAAATACCCTTTACTTTCTACTTAAAAAAAAAAAAAAGCCAATGTTAAATAAATCCAAAGTAATACACTGTCTTTTGAAACTTTGCAGAGGAAAAGAACAGGTTAAAACATGGGAAGGGAGAGAACAAATATTAGATTTTACTCTAATTCAGGACTTGTGCAACAGAAAAAAAATGGAAGTGTTGAAAATACACCAAATCCACAATGTCATCTTCAAAAGGAAGACAAGAAAATTAACTTAAAATATAAAGAGTTATAGGAAGAGAGACAATGAGGCAACAAGACAATAGCCAAGATGGACTCAGAACAACCAATTCACTTCAAATAACCTTGCTTCACATTCCAGCACAGGGTTACAGAATCTTTGAGACGTAGGTGGGCACTAAACCAATTTTATATAATTCTGCTGAATTGTCCCAGTAAGTGCTACTGTTCAGATGAGAACAGCAAGACAAGGGTTAGCTCATCCTCAGCAGCAATACTCATTTAACAGAGACTGGGTTTGGAGCTGAAGTGAATGTGAATTACCAGTCCACACCAGTCCACACCAGTCCACACCAGTCCATACCAGTCCAATTTTGGGCTTCCCAGGATGAGGGTAGAGCTGAGCAAGTATTTCATGTTTTGATAAATCAGCTTACCTGTGTAGGAAGATATTTAAAATAATTTCAGAGTGTCATAATGAAATATGTGTTGCTGGTTTATTGTGATCTTATGGGTTTTGCTTTTTGGCTTTTTCTTCTTTTTTTTTTTTTTTTTTACTTTTAAACCTTTTTCTTCTCAAATTTATTTGCTGAGGTAGGTGGCCAAGAACTGAAGCCGCCAGCATTCCTGCCAGAGCTGCTTAACACACCTGAGAGAATCTTGAGTAAGAAA
The DNA here is from genome assembly GCA_013397095.1 of Sterrhoptilus dennistouni. Lineage (NCBI taxonomy): Eukaryota > Metazoa > Chordata > Aves > Passeriformes > Zosteropidae > Sterrhoptilus > Sterrhoptilus dennistouni. Next base: position 1,320,805 of record VWZU01010907.1, read on the forward strand.
GGTTTAAGCTTTACTTTCTGCAATATTGCACGGCAGTGGGAATCCTTGTACTGCAGAAGCTAAGAACTCATCTCAAAATGGTTTAACCACTGAAGTGAGACCAGGGGAAATCTGGGGACACTTATGGTCATTTAATTTTTTTCAAGTAAGCTTGTTTGTTTATTTTTTTCATTTAGACAATGACACACTCTTCAACGGAGTCTTTCAAAATGTGGAAAGTGTTGCGTTATTTTTTGGTATGTACCTGTTCCAGTTGTACTTGAGTGCTTAATAGAAACTCTGTGGGGTTTGTTTTTATATGTTTACTAAGATGAAACAGGATTTTTGTGGATGCAGATCTCCCCAAAGACCACTGTAGCACTAAACAGTGCAGCCAAGCACTGCCCAATGTCACTGCCTTGTCTGGTCTCCATGTTCCTGCAAATGTGTGTGTCCCACACCTGCCTCACCTCCACTTACCAGGTGTTTTATGGCTGTTCTCTTTCCAGACTGCCTGGGTTCTCACTTCACCTGGTTACAGTCCATCTTCACTAACTTCCCTGCCCTTCTCAACTTTGTGAACAAACTGAAGTGTGTCACTGGGTTTTGTCCCAGGGATTTTGAGGACTATGGCTGCTCTTGCCGGTTTGAGATGGAAGGGCTGCCCGTGGATGAAGCTGATGAGTAAGTCATATCCATGAGAAGCATTTTCTTCCCTGAATGGTAATAAATGCCCTCATGCTTTGATTATCCAAAGCTTAACACCTATATAAATGATTTAAAAACAGTAATAAAAAGATAGATTTATTTAGGGGTAAGTAAGACCCACACCATCTGAGAGAAAATCTAATCTCAGGCCAGGACAATCAAGTGGTTGTTCAATTAAATCAGTAGGAGATGGGAAAGGAAATTCAAAGAGAATCAAGATACATTCATGTCTGCAGAGAAAATGAGTTTTACAGCAATGTAATGTATTAATTCCCTGAGCGAAGACAGCAATGGCTCAGAAAAGGCTAAGCCTATAGACAGGTGGAAATTAATCCATCCGCTCTGCAGCATGGCTGGGAAAATGGAGATCTAACCCCGCTACTGGAAAAAAGCCATGGAACTTCTCTGTGAAAGGTTTTCTGAACAATTGGGATGACACCCTGAAATGGGAGCTCGAGTTGGTTCAATGGATTGATACCCAAGAGCTGAGCACCTGGGCTTTTGCTTCCCTCAGCTTCATTTTAATGCAGAGCAGCACAAACCCAGAAACTGCAGAAACATCCATCAGCGGGTTTGTCCTGAGAATCATCCACAAAGCCAGTTTGTATTTACAAATTGTTTTGCAGCCCTGGGGTGAGGTTTCCTTACCAGCACAGAATTCCTACTGCCGTGTGCAGCAAACAGAGACTGATTATTGCCTTGCCACTGACAGAGATGTGCTCTGCATTCAAGGGAGCCTCCAAACCAGTGGCTTGTGTGTCTTTCCCAGAGACAGTTCCCACAGTGTTGCAATTGTTTTTCACTGATTTTATATCTTAGAAATTAGTTTTGCAAATCTTGGGGCTTGTCTGCGCCATTTCTGTTCCACAGAAAAGGGCTCAGTGCCTCACAGCAGGTTTTTAAGGCATTAGAAAGTACTAGTCCCTGTGAGACCCATTTCCCATTTCCCAGGGTAGTTCATTGTCATATATAAATTAGGGGCCAAGTTTACGTCCACAGTCCTTGTGAAAAACAAGCAGGCTCAGAAGACAATCCATGTCTTACAATGTCCAGCTTGCAAAGGGAAACAAAGCAATTTTTTAGATTAACTATTACAGTAAATGTTCATGTAATTGTGAATCTCTGAACAAGCAAGAGGCACAGTTTGTGTTAGACTTCTTTTGCAGTTAGAGGAGCTTTTAGATGCTAACACCTCACTAGACCTCAGGTAGAGTCAGGAGAGTGTTGAGACATCACCATTAGATGTTCAAAACCCCATTCCTGATGGAGCTCACAGATTTCTGCCTCATCTCTGGAACAAGGCACAGTAGGATTTGTGGTGCAGAGGAGCCATCAGGCCTTTCTGCTGAATGCTATTTGCCCTCACTTTTTTTAGATTGATTCCTTTGACACCTTCTCTGGTTGTGAAGACAAATTAAATAGTGTGATCATAATTTATTAATACAGTCAGTGATTTGATATGAAATTCTTTCTAAACATAGGAGGTGAAAAAGGGCATGTGCAGCCTAGAAAAGCTCCCTAGAAGGAGCCCTGGCAAGGAGCAGGTGTCAGCCTTCCTGGCAGCAGGTGCTGGGTTTGGATACTTGTGTTGTCCTTGCCTTCAGCATTGTCCAGGCCAAATGCAACTCAATAACAGAGCTATGTTTTGAGTCCATTTCTCTGAAATGAGAGTATTTCAATCTGAATCTAACAGCAAGACCCTTTAATCTATGTAACAATTTTACCTGGGGTAAATGATGACTGTTTTACTGGTATTTCATTTACAGCTGATGTCAATGCAGAGGTGTTGTATTTATCTGCACAAAGAGCTGAAGAGAGGAGAGGATTGAAGAAGAGCTTGTTGATTTAGTTGACTTTTTATTCTTACTCAAAGCTTAAATGGCCTTGCAGGCAGTTTGAGGTTGGCAGGACAGCAGGGGTGCAGGAAAACACAAGGTTTCTGACTGCCTGTGTTGTATAGTGGCAGGAGAAGATTGCTTTTCTCCAGTGTGAGAAAAATATTTTGTGGCCCTTTCCCATGGCTAAATGATGCATTTCAATTGCAGTTGTTGCATCCAAGTACAAGAAATAGAGGATAAAACTACATATATTTGTATAGTCTAAATGAGACACATGAATTCACATTGCAGAGCCATTAACCCTCCATGGGTGCCAGGTTCAGTGTAGTTGTCCAAATTTGCAGTGACAAAGGTTGGAACAGGACTGGATCTGTGATCTGCAGAGCTGACTTGTGGGGCTTTGCTTGTCAGTGATCTGACAGGACTGAGGGGAAGCATTTGTGCACTGGTAGTGGATTTCTCATTTAAAGTGTCTGCAAAGCCCTTGCAAGCACCTGTGTAGCACAGAAGGACAGAAATGTCTGGTCAGACCTGCTCCCACCACTCAGTTTTGCATGTGGCTGTGATTATCCCACCATTCTGACCCACTCAGCCTTTCTTTTGTCTGGGGATCACACCTTTTCTCCTTTGGCATCTTTTCTAGTTTTGGATAAGAGCTACCTGGCATCAGTCTGACCTTGAGCTGAAATGAAATTGTTTGAGCTCTCTGTGATTTCCTTTTTAAGATGCTGTTTCCAGCACCGCAAATGCTACGAGGAGGCGCTGGAGATGGAGTGCACCTGGGACCCAGCAAAGATCTCTGCAGATGCCACCTGCTCTACTAAAAACCTGACCTGTGGTGAGATTGACCTGCTAAAAGAGCTTAACACTGGAGCCTCACTGTGACCAGAAGTTTGTTTTAGTCTACCTACCAAGAGATACAGACAAATTAATCAGAAACCATCTCCACTTCCCAGAGCTCCTCCAACAGGCAGCCTCTTCCTGGGGTTTCCCTTACTCTGCAGGACCACTAAGCATTGCTTGAGATGTCTCCACACCTCAGAAATGCAGCAGATGCTGAGGAGAGACCTGAAAAACAACCTTACTTCGTGGCAACGAGGCCTGATTTTTCTGTACTTTGAGAGATCATGTTTTTTGTTCAGTGGGTCACACACTCCTCAGCTGCAGCACTATCACCAGTGAGGGCAGAGATCATAACAGGAACTTTTCCATGCAATGCTGCTGGTACAGGCCTGACAAGAATGCAGTGGGGCTCTTTAAAGCCTAATAACATTTAATATAATTTTTCATCAAGTATTGGCTCTCAGAAAAGAGTATATGCTAGAACATGTTTTGAGGAGGAAAGAGGAGCAGAATCCCCAAAGTAATACCCTTATGTCCTATTTACATAACAATCTGATCCAATTTCCATTTCTTGTTTCAAATTAAAACCATTTTTTACTATTTAGGCAAATCTCTAATAGTCCAAGTGCATTTAAACATTAAAAATGCTTTTTAAGCTCTTTCCATGAAGTCCCCATCACAAACACAAAATACAAGTGTGACAGCTATGAAAAGTCAATGTTTGTTTAAACTCTGAAAGGTAGGAGATTTTGAAGAGGGAAAATAGTATTTCCTGGAAAACTGTTTCACATCCTTCCTTGTTAGGAAGAAATTCTTAACTCTGAGGGTGGTGAGGCACTGGCACAGGTTACCCAGAGAAGTTGTAGGTGTCCCATCCCTGGAAGTGTTCAAGGCCAGGGCTGGATTTGACTTTGAGCAACCTGTCATATGGAAGGTGTCCCAGGGGGTGGAATGACATGAGGTTTAACACACCTTCAAATCCAAGCTGTTCTAAGGTTCTCTGATTCTTTATAAGGAGCAAATCACATCTCACATGAAAGGCTTGGATTGTGGACTGTGACTTCTTGGAGTTAGGAGGAATATTTTAATGAAGTCTGTGAAATGTTAAATGCAGTATCAGCTGGATTAAACTTTCAATGGAAAAACTAGAGCATTGCTCTGTAGTCCTCAATACTCTGCAGGCACAACCAAAGAGGCAATAATTTATTGACAGCCATGCCAGGCTGCACTTGTTTGAAACTGGTGTTTCAAACAAGAATTGGACTATGAAACTTGACCATGTTTTGCATGGAAAATAACAGTATTAGTAGGTTTGCACTAACAAAATACAAACCTTACAGGGAGGAAAAAGCAGAAGGTGGAAAAGATTTTTCAAATGCACCTTGTTTGGATTTTTGTTTTATTTCCAGAGTCTGTGGATCCCTGTGAACAGTTCCTCTGCACCTGCGACAAAGCTGCCATTGAATGCTTTGTGAATGCACAGATTAACTCCTCGTTGAATGGGCTGGATATCTCCTCCTGCCCATCTCCAGTTACAGGTAATAATAGGGGTCTGATCGACTGCCCCCTCCTGCCAGATTTTCTGCTGGCATCAAATGTGACCCAGACAGAATGAGGCAGGAGCTGAGTGCTTTCCTGCCATAAATCTGGTCTCTGTTTCACGTGTCCTGTCCATTTACTGCTGCTTGGGTGAACACCAGGAGAGAAGGTGGTGGCAGACTGATTGCTATCCTGGAGCAGGGCCAGGAGAGGCTTCTGAGCTGGGGAAGGGGGCTGGAGCCCAGGAGGAAAGATACAAAGGCTTGGGGGAGATCTTTTTGCTGTTCTAAGTACTGAGTGGGATGTGGAGAGAATATGGAGCCAGACTCTTCCTGGAGGTGCACAGGGACAGGACAAGAGGCAAGGAACACGACTGCAACAGGGAAATTCCAGTTAGATGTGAAAAAACCTTTTTTATTCAGAAAGCTTCATCTACCTGGAATGTATGAGTGATACTTGTGATGAGGTCACTAGCAGAAAAGGCTGAAAATATTGCTAACCCAAATTTTCCCTTAAACCATTCAAAAACTGTCTGGAAAAACAAAACCAGGCTTACTCTCTTCAGTTGCTTGGTTTCTATTCTGGAAGGAAGAAATCCCTGCTAAGGATGAAGGGGATTATTTATCCCCATGGTCACACACTGATCCATGCTCTGTAGCTGAAATTACAGCCTTGCAAGACCAAAAGCCTGCCCCATGGGATCAGGCCTGCATTAAAAACTTCATCAATATGGATTGTAATCAGAGCATGGCAGGGGCAGGACCTCTGGGCTCCCAGGCTGAGGGAGATGTGAAAAAGCAGCATTAGTTTTTTCTGATACTTTGGCTCACAGTCACAGCCTCCAGTGCTGAGGAAGACACACACACACACCTGTATCACACCCTGGATGTGTGCACACCATCCTGAATGCATCAAGAGACAAGAAAATGCCCCAGGAAGGTTTGCATCAAAGCCAGGTAGTTGTCTTTTTTTAAGACCAGTAATCTTTCACTGGGATCAGATGGCCCTAATATACAGAATGGTAGATCCAATACACTAAAAATAAAGGGGGAATTGTTTGGTGCAACAGGAAAATCATGCTGCTTTTATCACTGCTGATAAAGGCAGATTCAATTTTAGTTCACTGGGCGCCCCTGTTAATTTTAGGTGCCTGATTATATTTCAGTAGAATTTAGTATCAAGATATAAATACAAAAGTGATTTTAATACTACTCCTGTAATTATAATAATATTTAGAAATAAATTCTCTTCTGATGGCTCTGATCATATTATGCTGTGATACAGTCTAAGGAGCACCCTAAGCCACGAGTTTCAGGAGTAATTTTTTTTTTTTTCCAGAGTTGGTTCATCAAGGGACTGAGGAAAGAGGAGCTGTGACTGCATCTGCAGAGGAAGGTTTGCAATTTAGAGAGAAAAACCCCGATTTCAGCTTCCAAAAGCTGAGAGAATACAAGATGTTTGCTCCCTTTCTGCCCTTCTAAAAGGACTGATGTAAAAGTAGATGTAATGTTTTCGTGATGGATTCAAGATTGAATGGAAAGGTGCAACTTTTCAATTTGTGCATCTAATGTGCTTTACTAGTGTTTATAGTAAGTTTCCCAAGGGCTGAGAATGAACACTCTGCAACAAAACCTGTTTTCATCAAAACAGCCTTTTTTCCCTGGGAACACAGGTTGGAGCAGGTGAGCTGTTTGGCAGAGGTGCCCTCTGTGGTTGCCAACCACTGGACCCAGAGTCAATTACATATTTCTTGTCTTTAAAAGATACTGAATTAATTAAAATCAAGCAGTAGCACGAGGAAATTCTGAGCATGGTTTATGCCAACGAGCCTCCAGTTTGGTGGTTTATTTAGGAAGAGATTTAGGCTGAAACCTCCTCACTCTGGAGCCTTCTTGGTGAGTCTCTAAACCACAAGACCAAGTAGTTCTCATGACAGTCTTCTTTTTCGAATGGGCACTTGCAAAGCCTCAGTGCTGCAGTGTGAGAATCTATTCTCCTCTGGCCTGCATGGTGAGAGCACTGCAACACGAGAGGCCAGGGACAGAAGCACCCAAAGCTCTTGGTAGCTCTGGGAGGGGGCACCTTATAAGAGAGGGCCAAAATATGATGTAGAGAGGCAGAGCAGTCTTAGACTATTACCCAGTTTGGCTGCTGAAGTCTTGTTTTGTGGCTCCATCACAAGCAAAGCCACACTGCTGTTAAGGGAGGAGTGGGATCGCAGCTTTTTGGAAAATGGACTGGGGGTGCTGGTCCACAGTTGCCTCAATAGGAGCCCACGTGTTCCCAGGTGGCCCAGAAGGCCAGTGGCACCTTGCCCTGTGTCAGCAATAGTGTGACCAGCAGGAGCAGGGCTGTGAGCACCCCTCAGCATCATGAGGATGCACCTCGAGTGCACTGCTCAGTTCTAGGTCCCTCATTTTAAAAAGGTCATCACAGTGCTGGAGTGTGTCCAGAGAAGGGCAGCAAGTCTCATGAGAGAACTAGAGAACATGTCTGATGAGGAGGGGCTGAGGCAGATGGGTTTGTTTAGTCTCAAGAGCAGGCTCAGGGGGATCTCACTGCCCTCTACAACCACCTGACAGGAGGGTGTGGTGAGGTGGATGTAGTTGGTCTCTTCTACTGTGCCTGCAGGGAAACAATCAGAGGAAATGTCCTTAAGATGAGACAGGAGAGATTCAGATTAGATATTAGAAAGAATGTTTTCACTGTTCAGGTGCCCAGAGAGGTGATGCAGTCACCACCCCTGGAGGTGTTTAGGAGGTGTCAGGATCTGGCACTGGGTGATATTGGTTGAGTGGTTTGGGGGTCCAGGGGCAGTGCTGGGCTGACAGTAGGACTGGGTGATCTGAAGGTCTCTTCCTGTCTTGACAATTCCGTGGTTCTCTGTTCATAGACCTCATGTCTGCCAAGCACACAAGCAACATGCACTGGACATCTGCAACCAGGCCACTGCTTAACCCAGAAATTCACAGAGTGGTTTGTGTTGGAAGGAGCCTTAAATATCATCTCATTCCAACCCCCTGCTATGGGCAGGAACACTTTCCACTGGACCAGCTTGCATGGGGAGAGGTCAAAAGTTGGATTTTTTTGAGAATCTAAGAACCTGATTTCAAGCTTTAGTGTGCTCCTCTGTGTGTGCCATTGCCCTAAATGTGAATCTGGAATATGAAAACCACACGGAATTTTTTTTTTTCTTTTTTAAAAAACAATGTTTCTGACATTTAAAGGTTTGTAGGTTTATTTGTGGGGTTTTTGTTTGTTTGTTTTTTGTTTTAAATAACAGCACGTGCACAAGTGTAGGTACCTGAAAAGGCTTTATGCTGAATGTAGTGCTGGCTGTTCCTTCATATCTCTCCTGTATTATCAAAGTAGTTTTTTACCATATTTTTCATTTTGGCCTAGCAGCAGTTCCAGTGTTGGTTCACGTTTTCCATCTGCTTCTGGGACACTTTGTAATAGAAAATGGAACTCCTGAAGGAGTGAGAGCAGCTGTATTTGCACTTCTGCAGCAATCTTTTACTTCCTGAAAAAACAACTACTCTTGTTCCCTACTGAGGCACAGTCCATTATAAGACTCCAAGTATTACCAAGGAATAAAAACCTGTATTAGGTATTTCAGAAAGCTGAAAACAGCACAGATAACAATTCTAATCGGTCTTTGAAGCAAAACCAAAACATTTAGAGAACCACTTACTATTTAACCAGTTATCTCCCTGTTTAAGCCCAAAGAAGCTTCAACATTGACAACAGTGGAAGCTTCATTAAACCAAAGCTGAGTGTCACTAAGAAACTCATTCAAAGGCAAACTAGTTTTTCTTCACATCACAACATCCTAACACAGAAAAAGAAGTGGAGATGATTTTTCAGATAATTTGATAGCCCTATTTATAATTTATCAAAAGGCAGCTGACAAATGAAAATAATTTTATCAGGTAAAGAAATAAGTTAGACATTAGGGAGCTATTTGGACTTATGGCCACCCATCCATACCTGACTTTCAGTGCAGGCAAACACAAGGTGTTCACAAGGAATCCTTCTGTGCACAACACTGGGATTCCAGACCTAATCCTGTTTAGTCTATTTGCCTGTCAAATGGACTTAATACTGAATTTCCCAATTCAGTCATATTTATGCTGCTGCTTTCACAGAATCATAGAATCCTGTGTTAGTGCTAGGTACATTATTTTCATTCACTTTGTCTATAACCATCAATACGCCACTGAGAAAAACAGGCAAATGTCTATCCATGATATGTCTGCATCTTCCTGTTTTCAGAAAAAGCTCTTCCCAGCAACCTGACTGTTCATAACTGCTGGTAATGTTTTTCCTGAATTTATATTATCTATTTTCAACAGTGGTTTCTTTCGAGCCCCATGACATAGTCTTGGCAACTTCCAAAGCCAGAGGTAAGAGTCGTTAAACTTTTGTGAAAAATTTGAGACTCTTGACTCCAGGTCAATTCTGTTATGAAGCTCTGTGGTGTCGCAGTCGAAAATCTTCAGCACAGGATTTTTGGATATTTCTTCTGCTGACTTGCACATCCTTCAGCAAAACACCTTGCTTCTCCTAATTACCATATTTATAAATCCAGGCTGTTTGGTTAAGCATTATAATGCTTTAAGTAAAAGTAATTTCAGAAATGCATGGAAGAAATTCAGCTGGAAGGTAACTACATGATGCCTCTCTTTTTTGTACAGTTACCTCAAGGGACCACAGAGGCACAGCTCCTGCTCCCCCCATCCTCTCCACAAAAGGTCAGTGACCCTCAGTTTTCCTTTCTTTGACTGACACAGCAATTCTTCATCCAAAAGCATCACAGTTAAAACTCTGCATGATAGCAACAGGTCTGTTGGAAAATCAAATTTAGATCAGGGTCAGATAGCAGATACACAAACAACAAAACCTGGCTGAGAAGCATTAGCTGTTCCTTGCCTCCAGCCACTCATTTTCACTCTTCATCCAAGTATTTCTGAAAGCCTCTCCACATAAGGTTTTATGATATAATGGTTGTTTCTGTAAATTACATTCACAGCATCTTCTGCCAGAAGCATTCATTTTGATTTTGCCTCCTCCTTTATTATAGATAATTTCATGGAATTCTCTCCCAGTCTAAAACGTGTTCCAGCTTTCACAGGTGTGCTTGGAGCACAGCCTCACCAGTAGGTACAGCTGAAAATGAAGCATCTTGGTAGATCTGGAAGTTTCCTGTGGCCCCTTTTGGGTAGAAAGGATTATCCAGGTGGGCTGAAATCCACCAGAAAAATGTCAGAGCAAACTGCATATGGAGAGTAGAAAGCAGTCAGTTTTTGACTCTGATTAGACCCTCTGAACAATATCCCTGTCTCCAACCCCAATGAATTGGGCATTGCTGTACTAAATACTGGTCAAAATCACTAAATGCTCTCCTACATTAACTTGAATGTATCAGAAAATCTGTGTATTGTGCTGCAGGTCTGCACGGCTCCCAGGAGATTATTTGTGATATCTATTCTTAGCTAAGTGTAGAACTTCCCAAACTCTGGTTTTATTTTCTACATCCACCATGAATCACTTTCATTTTTTCAACATTCCACTGCCAAATAAAGTGGCATAAAATGTGCACCTTGCTGAGGTATCAAAACCAGTGTGTGACTATTGATCCCTTTCTGCCACCTTTAATGGGCTTTGCTGTGTTCTTAGCAGTGCTTTTATTTCTTTTAAACTATTCTCTTATCCTCTGACAGGTTATTTTCAACACATACTAAACCCAGAAGATCAGAGTGACAAGTTTAATGAATTTGAGTTTAGTCTAATTAATAAATTCAGCCAAAGAATTCAAAAGGGAAGCTTTAAAAATATGAAAATACATGCCCATTGCTATTTTTAAAGTGTTTATTTTGTGAAATGCCACATTGTTCACATTGACATTTAGAAAAAATGAAACCATTTGATAAGTGTTTTCATTTACAAATTAGTTTATATAAAAAAGGTTTAAAAAGTAAGAAAAATATTTTAAGTACCTCCAAATTCAACAAAGCATTCCCAATCAACAACAGTGTCATATGATCCAAAATCAAATACTAATCAATTTGTAGGATAAAGAATCTCCTGAAAACAATTATTTGTCAACTTATTTTGCCCTCAATATTTCTTTGTGGTTACAACCCAGTAAACCGTTCAGTCACCCAGCTCTGCGTCAGTTAAATAATTTTCTCCTTTCACTGATGTTACTCTCAGTTTTAGAAATTTCAGTTGAACAGACACTTTTTTAAGCAATTTACTCAGAAAAGAACATCTCATGACATCTCACCTGTACTTTATCTCTCAATACAGCTAAGCAACAACCAACATGACTTTCAGCACCTGGCCCAGCTCTTTGTCTCAGTACACAGAGAACTTAAAAACAATCAGCAACTGCTCATATTTAACCACAGTCCTTTCTTCTGAAGGCAAGAGATGTGAATAAATGACCAGTGTGAATACTCTGCTTTTCCAATTTTCCTTAGCTATTCCTTCTCTATGACCATCAATTCACACTCATTCTGCCTGAGGATATTACTCTCACCAGCTATCTAAAATTAAAATCTTGCTGTTTATTTTCTATTTCTTTTGCTGCTTTCTTTTTTTCTGCTTATTCAGAAGAAGATGGATTTATGGAAGCTTTGGTCCCAGCGGAAGAGATAACCACCTCCCCAACCCCATTCCCAGGAGACAGTAATTCGATGCAAGTCAAAATTGTCCCCACCAACAAGAGTCCTGCAGGCACACCTACAAGGATAAAAAGAAAAGGCAAGTGAAAAAGGAAATTACACCTTTTCTAATTGAGAGCACTCCCCTATTCCTGTTCACAGCTATCTGAAGAGTCAACATTTTTCATGGATATATATATAGTATTAAACTATTTCGTTATTTAAATCTGGTGGTTGCATACAATACAGGAGGTACAACACTGACTGCCCTGGAAAGGGCAGCTCACTGCCCAGGAAAGCTTAACTAAACATTAATAAAAAGCCTCACACTAAGAATGAATAAATTTTAGAAGACTGCAGTTGATAATAGTTTAGAATATGCATTTTTTTGGACACAGTCCTGAAAGAAGAGTTTATTCCACCTACCCAAATCTAATGTATGCATTTGTCTTCTTCAGAGACAAGCCCAGCAAAGGGTGGCCTGAGCACAGCTGCCTTTGGAATAGCTCTGGACCTGGGACTGTCTGAGAGAGGACCTGCAAGAAAAGGTAAATAAAGGGGTTTTTCCCCATTACATCCGATGAAATATTCAGCAACCTCTATATTAAAATCCGGTGTATATTATTTAAAAAGATTATAGTTATTTTAAACCAGTTAGATCAGTACACATGTATTGGTATTTAGAAAAACAGGAGATGGAGACATCTACAAATCTTCCATCACTTTAACCTCTTCTGACAATATGCTGTCAGTAACACTTATAAAAACTACTTAGTATAACCTTGTAAGTACATTTTTCATATAATGCAGTATTGAAAATGAGCTCAGGGAATGTTTTCCCCTGCTTTTGTTTGTTGGAAGTAATATAATCACATCTTTAAATTACTTTGTTTTATAAGCAGCAGCTGCTGCAGCAATAGGAACTTTCTTGCTCTTCTTCATTGTGACCTTTTGCCACAGTCTTGCCAGTCAGGCTTTTTCTCACCATTTCTGATTCTGTTCCAATTTCTGCTCAGAGATCCCAGAGATTCTAAGACATTTCAGATCTGTCACTGCTATAAATCCACACTCAAGGACTGTCCCATCCATCTTTTTAGGCTTCCCAATAGAGAGAAGCAGCCCTGAAACTGGAAAAGAGCAGAAGAATCAAACCCACTTTTCACCAAACTGGAAAAATTGATTTTAAAATACCAGATTTTAGAGAGCACAGATCAATTCCCTGAACCTGTGGTTTGTTCTGTGAGATAATATTGAGTCAAGACCCAAGAAGGCACATGGGAAGACAAAACGTTGACAGGAGCAGGGAAACAGTCTAGAGCTGCAGAGGGAGAGATGGGATTACTCATGGGAGAAAGGAGGATGCAGAGGGAAAAAAAGCCCTCCCTCCCTCCTTCTCCTGCAATCCAGCCACCAGCCCCTTCCATCCTTTCCCCAGCAAAGCCCCAGAAGAGGCCCCTTTGATGTCTTTTTCCTGATATGGAACACTGTGTTCTTTCAAATCTCATGAATAATTCTCAAAATATCAGTTCTGCCTGAGTAGAGGGAGCCATAGAGGCATTATGATTGAGATTTGGTGATGCCAAAACCTCAGCAGTACAATGGCCATAAGAGCAGATCACTCTTGCATTTGGTCTAGAAGCACCACAGCTCAAATTGGACTATATTTCAAATGAGAACAACAACAAAAAGATATTGTTTCCGTCAGCAAAACATGATCATTTCCTAGCTATCACTGTGGAAGAACAAGAGGTTAGGACTGTATTTTCTGAATTATTAAGACAGAAACCACTGAATGAATACTCAGCTGAGTTTGAATATTCCAAAATAAAAATTTACTTATGAAAAGATTACAAAAGACTACTAAGTATTCTCACAGCAGCCCAATTTGACTTGTATGTTCTATCTTCATAGGGATGAGATCATAGAGACATCTTCATATCTTCCCTTCAAGTACTGCCTCGCTCTTTTTTTGTCTTGCTCAGTCAGCTCTATTCTAAGAGCTGTAATACATGGACTGAAGTAATGATATAGAGATGGTAAAATGTTGCTCTTCAAAGTTTCTGATAGCTCTGGAAACCCTTCGATCTTCATAAGACAGCCCCCAACCAGTGCAAACCTGTCAAATAACAACTTTGCTTTGTAGTGTGTGATAGATTGACCTTTCTGCAAGAGAGAGGACGTGGAGGAGTGGAGAGGGAGCTGCCCCAGCTTGGAGAAATGCTCTTCTGCCTGACTGAGAGATGCCCAGAGGAATTTGAGTCCTATGGCTGCTATTGTGGCCAAGAGGGAAGAGGTGATCCCATTGATGCACTGGACAGGTCTGGGCTCCTCTATGTGCCATTAACTGATTGTGGGTGTTATTGTGGTGCCCATGGACCAAGGAAAATCAGTATCTCTTTGTTTTTTGGGTATTGCACAGCTAGGTAGCAGTTAGTCAGGTCACATTTTGGGTGAAAAAATCCGCTTAAATAAAAAAAACACGAAATACTGTAATATATAATACTCTAAACCACTTTCTATTGTTGTGTCAATGTTTTGGAGAGGACTTACTAACTCAAAAGAAGGAGAACAATGGGAGGTAAGCAGAGCAGAAGGATGAGTACATCATATGGAGGAAGATAAGGGTCACAGTGAAACTTGGCTAAGTGGTGCCTTGGAAAGTGACTTACGAAGAGAAGAATTAACATCCACCCAGGGCTCACTGTCCTTCAGAAAGGAGCAAAGCTGGAGCAAAGTTCTGTTGGAGCTGCAGCCAAGAGTCAGCACGGCTGATGACGAGGGGCAATGCAGAGAATTCCAAAAATGAAAGCACCTCTTGGAGTGTTGTATTTACAGATAAAATCTCTTCCTCTGTGGAAGCTGATAACAGTTGGGGCACATCAGGTCTAACTAGAGCACACATCTTTTTCCTGCACTCACACACAAACAAGAGCCCATGCATGAAATACTGGATTAGATGATGGCATGATCTGGGTATCATGACACAGTTTTCAGATTTCCAGCCAAGAACTGAACACTGGAAGACACTTCTCATGGCAGATTAGGTCATGGTTACAACTGTAATTAACAGAGGTGTGTTTTAATTTTAAGGCACATAAACACATGACACAAAAGGAATTAGGAAGAGGGAAGTGAAAGTAGGAACAAGTATAGGAAGAAGGTAGGAACAGCTTGGGTTGTTTTTTGCTCTTCATAGAAAAAAAAAAAATCCAGGGTATGAAAACTAATTTTTTTAGTTTTAATGGGCATTGACAATAAAGACAGATAAATAATTGTGAGCATTCTGAGATACAAGAATAGTGTTTTCCATTTACTTCTACTGTTTATTTTAGATGCTGCTTCTCTCACCACTGCTGTATGGAGCAAGTTAAGAAACTTGGATGTCATGCAGAAAGAAATTCGAGATCTGAAGCTGTGTGTTTTGATCACACGCCAAAATGTAAGCCTGTGTGAGAGGAAATTCTCATGTCCTGATGACAGTGTAGCAACATGATAGACTGAGTGACACAGTGACAGAGCTGCTAGAGCTGAGTACGGAGACAAAAATATTTAGCTTACAAAAAATTAGCATCTATAAACTTGAACTTTTTCCTAGTTGAGACAAAGGTTATTACACTGCTGTGTATGTGACCAGGTCAGGCTGAGAAAATTACATTCAGAATTTTATAATTGTGGACAGAAGTCAGGCATTTGTGTATTTACTTTCACAAATTCAACTAAAGCCTGTAGAACCTTCCACTGCCCAGCACTTTGGTGTCAGGCTTTTGTTTAGGTAATTAATGGTACTTTGGAGGCTAAAATTCATGGCAGATTTGCAAATTTTATTTTCAAAAGCTCATCTGTCCATGGCAAATTATACATGAAGTAAGTTAAACAGCTTTCAAACATTAATTGTGAAAGTTCTCTTTCAGGCATTGGGCAGAGCTCGTGTGAGAAGCTCCTGTGTGCCTGTGACAAGGCTGCAGCCGAGTGCATGGCTTCTGCCTTCTTCAACGAGAGCCTGAAGCGTCCTCAGGGGCAGCAGTGCCAAGGGGAGAAGGTCTCCTGCCCTGAAGACCCTGCTGCAAGGCCCCCAACAGGCACAGAAACAGGCACAGGGGGTTCCAGCTCTGAGGAGAGCAGTGAGGAGGAAGAAGCCCTGCGGAGCAGATCCCGAAGAGCCAAGAGAGGGACACAGCAGCACATTGGGAACTCCAGAACTGTGGGACATGAGGGCAGATAACCACCCACCCCCAAGGCTTGGGAAGGGGCATGATAGTGGCCAGCCACTGAGTACCTGCCTCCTCGTCCTCCACCTGCTGCCTCACACATCCCAGCACACAAATGATGTAACCATAGAATAGGATTAGGTGTTGGGCTGTATTAACTCTTTACTGTAGTGAGGTCAGCACGATGTACCATCTATCTAGGTCAGATATTTCCTTAAATCATTGCTTGACAGTGTTCTATATAATTTCACTTGATTTTTTATGTAAAAACTGTTATGATCAGACCCACTTTTGTTAACTGTGCACTTGGTTCAGACTGGATTTTGCTGATGGTGGCCAAGTAATCCAGGCTTTTAATTAAACCAACCTGCAAGTACTCCATCTCCTAATGCAGACATTTTTCCTTTACTGAGCTTAGCAGGAAACATCCAGAAGCAAAGCCAAAGTAATTACATGAAAATTAGTTCCTCTTTTCATTCCTGTCTATAGCTGTGTGTGATTCCCTTCTGAGGGACCCTCCCTTCTGAGGGTCCAAAATGCTGGACAGGATTTTGTGAAGCCTCTTCCCTCCCTGGGGCCCAAGTTAAGGACATGAGGAGGAAACTTCCCAGCCTGGTACAGCCCTCAGACTGTTACTCGTTATTGCTCTTCTGTGTTGGGGGTGATGAAATCACAATGTGCAGTCCAAGGGTGACCAAAAGAGACTTCAGCACCTTGGAATGGCTGATCAGGAAATGTGGAGCACAGATCATTTTTCCCCCTATCCTTGCAGGGACAGACCTAGTCTATCAATGACTGGCTCCCTGGCTGGGGTCACAGCCAGAATTTGGGTTTTTTTGGCAATGGGATGATCAGCACAAAACCAGACCTGTTTGTGTCAGATGGGATTCAGATTTCCCACGTGGGCAAGAGGGTCTTTGCTCATGAGCTATCAGGGCTGACTGACAGGCTTTAAAATAGACTTAAAGGGAGAGAGGTCTAATATCAGGCCATGACAAACCTCTAAAGATCCCCCCAGCCCAACTCATTCTATGATTCTATAACTCACCAACACTTCCTAGAACAAAAAAGTTGCTACAAACTTCCCAGTGATTCAGCTGCTCTGAAAGGTTTGGATTTCTTCTCCATCATCTTGTTCTACAGGCTGAATTTTGTCACCAAAGTATTTCTACAGACCAGTGACTATCCTTGTGCTGGATGCAGAGATGCTGCCTGTGTTCTTCCAGATCCTGCAGCAGCTCACCAATCCCCAACATTTGATCCTGTGTGAGCTGAACAATGTGAGAACAGCAGGTGAAAATGCCCGTCGATGCTCTTGGATGAGCAGTTTATTTTCTATAAACTTCTGGCCGGTGATATGCCCCCTTCAGTATTTTTTCCTACATTAAAAGTGCAAAGGAATAGCACAGTGCAAAATCCCCCCAAACAAAACCCTAAACCCTAGCAACGCCCCGCCCCTCCCCGGCAAAATGCAAACAAACCAAAAATCCCACCACACAAAATCCCAAAATAAACCCCAAAAGTATTTATTCATACGAATCCCTCTGGATCCCAGTGGCTACACCATCAGCACTATGAAAAAAACCAACAGAACAAAATTATTTTCTTTAAGGGAAGGCAGAGAGGTCAGAGAAGTGATGTGAGAAATTCTATTTGCAGACACGATTTTAATTAACTCCCCCTTTATGCTGTACAGAAAAAGAACATCTCAGCACTGAAGCAAAATGCTAAAACTGAAAAATGCCCATTTTTGTCCTATGCTGAGGATGAGATCTGCATTACACTGCAATTTTATCAACTTTTATTATAGGGATGAAAAATTATTTTGCATTTCACAGAACTTATAAATAAATATTGCAGTGAGAGAGTGAGACAAATAATGAGCCGAAATGTGGAAAACTGGCCTGTAAACAGGTCAATGAATTGCACTGCAGAGTAACAATAACATCATCTTTTTGAGAAGTGTGGTGCTGCTGCTCTGAACACTCCACTTAAAATAAATTCCCATTCCTTTCTGCTAATTATTATTACCTTCACGTTTATGCAAACATTCACTCAACGATGCTGAATTTTCTGACTGCAGAGAAAGGGATGGCTCATATAATCAATCAGGTAAAAAAGAAGTAACAAAATAAATATGTTGTTGTTCAGGCAATGTCGGCATTAATTCTTTTGAGATTTTTCCCCCAGTATCTCTTATTTCAGGAAGGGTTTAACACCCAGGTTGTGCCTAATTACTGCCACATGAATTGTGTTGATAAATTGAAGTCTTAAATAATCTAGCCATGATTAGCTACATTTATTCATAATCAGCGATCAGTGCTAAAATAATAAAAAAATGACAAGCAGATCAAAAAGAAACATTGAGCATAGCTTTTTTCCTTCTTCTCTCATTCTCATAATCACTTTACACCATATTTTTCATAGATTTGGGGCACAGCTGGCCAAAACCCAGCTATTTCCCGAAAGCAAACAACTAATTTATTAACTACTAATCTGCAAGTATTTCCAATATTTTAACTTTTTAAGCACTGAATTCTTTGCCTGTCCCATGAGCAGGGACACCCTTCGTTATACAAGGCTGTTCAAAACTCCTTCCAACCTGGGCAGGAACACTTCCAGGGATGGGGCATCCACAGCTTCTCTGGGCAGCCTGTTCCAGTGCCTCGCCACCCTCACAGGAAAGAATTTCTTACTAACATTTAATGTAAACCTACTCTTTCAGTTTGAAGCCATTCCTCCTTGTCTTATCATGCAGAGATGCTCCAGCCCCTTGTCAACTTTGTGGCCTCCTCTGGACAAGCCAACATCTTTCTTGTTTTGGGATCTCCAGAGCTGGATGCAGGACCTCAGGTGGGGTCTCACGAGGGCAGGGCAGAGGGGGACAATCCCCTCCCTCACTTGCTGCCCATGGGGCATTGGGTGCAGCCCAGGACATGTTTGGTTTCTGGGCTGCCAGAGCACATTGCTGGGACATGCTGAGCTCCTCACTCACCAACACCCTCAAGTCCTCCGCATGACTGCTCCCAATCTATTTTTCTCCCAGTCTGTGTTTGTGCTTGTGATTGCCCCGACCCCAGCTGCAGGACCTTGCACTTGGCCTTGTTGAACCTCATGAGATTCTCACAGCCCCACCTCTCAAGCCTGTCCAGGTTTATTAGTAAATAAATGCAGTAGTTTAATAATGATGCAATGCTGTAATATCTGAAAACAAACAAACAAACAAACAAAAAAGGTGTGTAAACTAAAGGCTATTTTAAATGCTAAAAACTTAGTAACTGACATAAATTGTGAGCAATAAAAAATTAACAGACACCTTAAAAAAGATGATTTTTTAAATTTTGGTTTATTTTATTGCTTAAATATAGATTGCACAGTGTGTTCTTACATTTATTGAAACTGGTTCATTACATACAGTACAGAATATATGACCATTGGAACAACAGACAAATTAGCCCTACTCTGATTTTGGACAACAGGCTATTTCTACCTTTTAAAATTACCATGAATTTAATTTATCTTAAAGTGACTCACTACCAAAAACTGTATTTTTTCCAAGATGACATAAATAGGAAAGAGAACCCCAAGCAACAGCTGGAATACATTTAAACTGGGTACCAATTATAACCATTAAGACAGTGCTCAGTGTGTTGCAGATAACACAGGGCCAGTTTGCATAAGGAGCTTTTAAGTTCTTGTCTGAAGAACATGAAGAGATAAGTGAAAGAAAGCAGCTTTGTACTGTACAACAAACAGCATTCTTAATTCTTTTGGTTTCATTCATTGGCTCATATAACAATAACTACCAAAACAATACATTTTACAGTCACTCCCATCTCCCATGTGTCTAGAAAGGCCAGAGTGAACCGATCAACTTACAGAGTCCCTGAATTTCCATTAAGGAAGAAACTAAGAATCATGTGAACACACAGAGTGTTACAAGCTCTTCAGTCCCTCACTACACCTGCACAACACCTGCATTTCCCAAACTGAACATTGGAAACATGGAAACCTACCATCACCATAAAGGAAAAATACTTCATCAACAGAACAGAAAATGAAATGCTGAATCTAGTTTTTTCACATGCAGCATTCATGCAACAGAATTCAGTCACAGAAACAATCCTGTATTTACAGCACAGTCTCCATATTGCACAAGTGCAAACAAAAGTACATTCTTTATTACTTAGACTCCTTCTTTTTGTACAAAAGTGCCAAGTGATACTCTTAAAAAAATGACAAGAGTGGGTAAGTGTTTTACATTGTATCCCTAGGTAATTTTTTAAAAATTACACTCTTTACACAGGCCAAAAAACTAATAGTCTTACCTTAAAAAAAAATTTAAAAAGTGAAAACTAAAAACTAAAGAGTCCTATTTATGTGTAGACTGTGGTCTGATCAGGCTGAAACGCTGCAGCAGTAAAAATCACAACGGAATGCTGTAGATAAGGGGCTCTTTCGTCATCCACTAACAGCTGTGATTGCACTGTTAAACTGAAAAGAAGGTCTCAATTACCTTTTGAGCTTTGTGAATGCCTTCTGAAAGTCTCAGCATGTCATCTCATAGGTTTAAGTAGCTGATATTTCTCTGATGTCATGCCACATCAGGCTTTTAAATGAAGTCCAGTAGAATACTGTTCTACAGTTCAAAAAATTTAAAATCCTTTTTACAGTGGGTTTCCAAATGCTCCAGTCAGCAAATTGGCAGGGCTAATAATCCTTTAGATCTTAAGTTATGCAATCAAAGATTAATTTAGATTGGGACTTCTGAAAGTCATCTAAACCAAGCTCCTGCTCAAAGCAGGGCCTAACTGAAGTTAGGTTACTGTTCATGTTTACTGTTCATCCAAATCATTCGATTAAATGTCTACATTTATTACAGATACTTGAGAGCATTCGCTCATATTTGCACTGCCCCAGTCAGATTGAGACAGATTAAGGGACTTCAAACTTACTATTCATGGCACCAATGAATGCTGCTTTTCTTTTTTTGCCAGCATGATTTAGTGAGTCATAAAGAATCTTGACAATTATAATCAACTGTCCATGATTTACTCTATCAGTTTTACTTTATTTACATTTGAATAGTATATGCTCAGATACATAAACCTATGAAAGTTACCTTAAAGGCTTGAGAAATGAAACAAAAACAAACACAGAGATGCATCTCTAAAAATGCTTTTGCTTGAAAATATATGTAATAAATTCTTGATCTCTAAATGGTTTAATTGAGTTTTCTTTCATTTTCTAAAATATCACTAAAAAGCTGTTATAAACTACAGAGAAATGTCTCATAGAATATAGTTTCAGTATTTATGATTCAAAATGCCCTCAGTTTATTTTCTGCTATACTAAATATATCTCTCCTGTATTTATACTAAAGCAGACAGTAAAATACTACAGTGTTTTCAAAAGTACAGTTTGTAAACCATACATCTTAAGACATGAAATATATTGCACAATTCCGTGCATCAAGAGGAGATTTTTCCTCTCTTACGCAAAGCTTAACATTAAACTTTCAGCAAGAAACACAGGACATATACTGCATGTATCTATTTAAAAAAGCATGTTATGTGATGCATCAAAATATACTTAACAAGTGTCCATTAATTCATTCACTGTATTTGAACACGTGTAAGCTATTGGGTTTTTTTTTCCACCTATTTCAAACCAAACAAGTTGAGTAGCTGTGACAGCATGAACAAGAAGGAGCTCAGGTAGTGCCCCACTGGTTACACTGAATGAGATGAAGCAAGCCAAAAGCATTCTAGTTTGACACAGAACTGAGGTGGGGAGGAGTAAAAAAACCACAACCAACCAACAAACCAAAAAAAAAAACAACCAAAAAAAAAAAACCAAACAAACCAACAAAAAAAAACCCAAACCAAAAAAAGGCTTTAATAGGTTTTTCAGTTACAATATCACAAATTAAAGGAATTTGAAGCTATACAAATTCCTAGAGTAACTGAAATATTTACCTATGTGGCAAGACAAATTTTAAATTTTAACTTGACTTTTACATGTATTCAAATATGAAAATGAAGAAACATGGTCTGTGAAAAACCTAACTCAAAATATATTACAGAATAAAACAATTCAAGACAGCTTCATGAATTATGCTAAAGTAATCTGTATTTGGCTCATGTCCATCATTATATTAAAGTTAGATACAATAAAATTTGAAAACTCATCTTGTTCTTTCTATTGTACTCTACTCTAAATAATGTCCAGCAGACTTCAGAAGACACTTAATACACACAAAGATCTGGAAACTTCATCTCATAGACTGGAACAGAATGGTAATGAGGATGTCCAGAGGTAATGGTCATCGTTCCTGAGGGGCTAGGCGGAGGACTGTGTGAGAAGCACAACCAATATACAGAATTTATAGTTATATGGATTGCTTTTTTATAACTTTACACACACAGGTGAGAAACAAGAGTAAACTACCCCCCCCATATATATATATATATATACACACACATGCACAGCATATCATAAAATAATAAAATACCGACAGCATTTTACCCTAGTCCTGAAATTCTAATGAAATTATCATGCCCTGAGGATTTTTATATTCTCGTCTACATCATGGATTTCCCTGATGTTACAGAACTATCAAAATGCATCTTACTGCTAATAAATGCTATTTATCCTGCATAATGATGTGCACAACTCTCTATAATA
This sequence comes from Sterrhoptilus dennistouni, assembly GCA_013397095.1. Lineage (NCBI taxonomy): Eukaryota > Metazoa > Chordata > Aves > Passeriformes > Zosteropidae > Sterrhoptilus > Sterrhoptilus dennistouni. The sequence continues at coordinate 1,343,275 of VWZU01010907.1, forward strand.
ACACCATGTACTACTTGGGATGCTCAAGATCCAATTACTTTCTCATAATCTTGCAGCATGTTGCAATACTACTGACAGATACAGAGATACTGTAAGACACAATGACATGGCTTCTGGATATTCTCTACTATCAGGAAGATCCAAAGTAATAAGAAAACTGAAGGGTAGCTGGTATAGGGCTGTGTTTTGCATTTGTGCTGGAAACAGTGTTGGTAACTCAGAGATGCCTTTGTTACCGTTGAGCAGAGCTTACACAGAGTCAAGGTCTTTTCTGCTCCTCATACTGCCAGGCTGCAGGGGGCCAGGAAGTTGGGAGGGGACACAGATGGGACAGCTGACCCCAACTGACCCACAGGATATCCCATATCATACAGTGTCCTGCTTAGCAGTAACAGCTTTAAGGAAATAAGTAGGAAAAACCAGACACTCAGCATCATGGCATTTGCCTTCCCAAAGAGCCCTGCCTAGCTGGAGACGGCTGAACGCCTGCCTGCCCATGGGAAGTGAATGAATTTCTTATATTGCTTTGCTAGTATGGTGACTTTTGCTTTACCTATTAAATTTTTCTTGTCTCAACACATGTTTTTTCTCACTTTTACCCTTCTAATTCTCTTCCTCATCCTGCTGAGGAGGGTTAAGCCAGTGGCTACAAGGTTAAACCACAGCATTCAGTTAAGGCAATTATTTTCTTCCTATTACATGTGTTTGAGAACACTATGACATAACCATCTGAAAATAGCCACAACTGCTTTATAAATAATTTTTCAATTACAATATTCTTTTTGCTTAAGGCCTTACCGGATGGTGAGTTCCAGTATCTGTGCCAGTCTATCGTGAAGCATGTTTGCCTAGAGGAAAAAAAAATTAAAATTGAATTATTAACTCCCAGATATTGAACTGAGCTACAATGGGTGTGCCAGGCCATACTCATGTGAGTGTGTTCCCCACTGCCACATGTAAATCTAGGCAACATTTCTTAATTTCCTTTCTCACTGCTGCAAGGATTCTGAGCCTTAAAGATGCATTTGAGATGAAGTGAGCCTGTCCTGGAGTGCCAAGAATTATACAACAAATTCTTCTTTTGCAGACAGGAGTTTAACAAACCTGAAATACATTTAGTTATTTAAAATACATAGTGGGTAAAATACTATTCCAGTTATCCCAGAATGAAATACGAACGGACTGTGAACTTGGATTTCAAAGACAGCAAGGAAAAAATTAAGGTGAAGAATGTACAAGTTACCCATTACCTTCCAAACGGTCCCGGAAAAAAACAAAAACACACTTCATATTACTGGAATCTCCCAGCATTGATAGCAGTGTAGACAAAACAAAGAACTGAACTTCTAAAGAAGTAACAGCAGCAATGACACATCAACTCAAATCACCTTCAGTCAGCACATGCCCACTAATGCCTACACTGATACCCTCAGTGCCAACATTTTGCAGAAACTCACTTTGGTTTCACATTGAGCTGCGATTTCTTCAAACGGAGCTTTCTGGAACTTTTCAATCACAAGACGCCTTTTTTCCTTCTCCTGTTCTTCAAGTCCGTTGTTATCTTAAAAGAATAATGGAAAGGAAAATAAGGACAAATGCAATCTTTGCCTATGAAGTACCAGAGATATCAAATGTGCACTGCAGAAGTGAACAAGGATTGTTCTTGAAGTGATGCAACCATTCTCAAGCGAGCTGTCATCTGGCATTGCTCCTAAAGCAAAATGTAGATAATATTTCAAGGAGACCGTCTGAGGACCAAATTTTCCCCCTTTCTAAGTCTTTAATTAAAAGTAACATTCAGGCTTCCTTTTGCTTTATTGCCTGCAGTTCTCACTTACTGCACACAGGTTCAGATTCCAAAGGAAACAACAATCTCCCACTGTCATGCTGACAGGTGGCCAGAGTTTTCCATCACAGTTTGGGAAAAGCCAGTTCAACCTCTATGAGCTACCTGAACTTACAAAGCAGCTGGAACTTTACAGCATCTAATGAATTTAAGTGCCTCAGGGATTAGGCACACTTGGAATACTTTCAGATTAAATTCATGTTTAGAATGTGTCTACTGTTCTAAACATCAATGTTTAATCCATATTTTAAACAGGATTTTGGTAGACTGCAAAGCATTAATTAGCAATTACTTACAGTAATATGGAATAAGGAATCTGGATAATTCTGTGTTCTCACAGCCGGGTCACTTGTCAGAAAAATATTCTTTTAAAAAATCTTAGCATTTTAAAATCCACAATGTGTAATTAACAACCTATTTTTTGAATGCACTGAAGACCTGAAAATCCTAATACATAAAAAATACTCAAGTTACTCCATAAGTAAGACCTCTGTGTAACTTGAATATCTCACATTTATAGCTTTGTCTGTATAGCAAATGCAATAGATGACAGGCATTTCCAGATGCTTTTCATTCAGTCCCATTAACTTCTGAAAATGAATTCACTAACATTATCAAGATATAATTTCAGAGATTTACAAATAAATAATTGAAGTTCTAATAAATTTACTAGCTGAAAAGCAACAAAAGTAACATTGTATGCTATTCTGGCCTCTCTTTTTTTCTTCAGCAGTTCCATGGTAATCCAGAGCTATGCTTCACAAACACAAACTGTAATAAATCTTACCAATGGCTTTCTTCAAAGCTTCAAAGGTTATTTCTTCAGTATTATCAACCTAAACACATAGAAATAAAACTCCTTAATCATCACATATAACACATAAACTTCTAAAAATGAAGGAATATGATAAACACAGAAGGCCAAAACAGCCAGAACTTTTCAGCCTTACCAGTCTCTAATAACTTTATTTGGACTTTCTGTGGCAGGCAACAGATCACTAATTCACTAAGAAATTAGTGAGGAAGTTTTTATCAAATGAGATCAAGATGCTCAAAGGCAAAAATACTTTATAAATGGATTTGGATTTTGGCAGAAGAGTCCTTTAGGTCAGGAATAAGCTGCAGTGTTTCTATACTGTAAAATCTCAGCACTGGATTTAGAGAGCTTTTGCCAATAACATCAACTGCTTCCTGAGAGTCCCTGAGTTACCAGCAATGTGATGCTAAAATAGGAGATGACAGTGGAGTGCAGAGTGGAAAATGGTTACTGCTTTAGACTAATTTTGTACCATGATGGATCCAAATAATTTGGTGCTTACATCATAAACACTGGATTTAAAGGGGTCTTTACAACAAGCTATGTCTGATGCACTGAGAAAATTTGTGCGTCTACTGATATGAATATCTATTTTCTGCTGCAGATGTACTTCACCAGGAATTGCTTGAGGATGCAATATTACCAAAGTGTTTCAATGCATTATAGATCTAGTTTCTATATAAATAAATATATTTATAGTGAAGCCACCCTTATGGCACTAGGGGAGAATTCTTAGATGGCAGAACAGTCTTCACCTGAACATAACACGGTTTCTTGGCTTGAACTTCCCCACTTCAACCCTTCCAACATGTAAACAGGCAGCATTATTATTTTTCCTGATAAACACTAACTCTTTCTTAATTCATTAGCTTGAACTACTGTTAAGGGAAAAGGAAGTAGCTGTTTCCTTTTTATATGAGTTTTTTCATGAGCTGCAGCTGTAAATTATATTTTTCTAACAGGTTTTATTTAATAAGCATGTATTCTCTACCTCTGAATAAATAAAATTAATAAATAAACAGTGAAACACCTTTTCTTGTCAAATATTCATGTATATGGCTACAGATCAAGAGTATTCAGGTTCTGAAATCACTTTATATACAACTCACATTTGGTAAATGTTAGTAATTTATGGCTGCCTTTCATAGTACTAGTTAACCTCCCCATTAGTTGCTGATATTATCCAGCATTATACTTGGTTATTAACACCACAGAGGCATTACCTGCATTTCCAAGTACTTTCATCTTATAAATGGAGATAACTATGGAATGATTCACCTTCCTGAACAGGTTAGACTTGGCACTACAAAAAATTTTGCATCCACTGACAGAAGAATTGCATTTGTACTGTTTATAATAACAACTATTTTATGGATAAACACTCTTCTATCTCAGTGCAGACATGATACCATTCATCATTATGTCCTAAAACTTCCATTAATTAAGGAGGTAATCCTCTCAATCATAAAGATTACACTTATTTTTTTGCAGTTTAGTTCTACTAATGTTTATGGATTGCTATACTGACTAATCCACACAGCAAGAAAACCAGATTTCATGTAGAGGTATGAAGATGCAGTCAGCTAACTGGAAAATACTGTTTTCTCCTTGCCTTGTAAACAAACCTCATAAAGCAAGTAAAGGAGGATATTTGCTTCCTGTGTTCCTGATTAATAAAATTCTTGTTTTTAAGAGATAAAAAGCAATTAATTATTCAAGACACTAGACCACATAAAGACCACAGTCAGCTGAGAACCCATAAAAAGATTTTGTCTACAATCACTATATCCATTTCAAAAATGTCCATTTCAATATCAGCATAAAAACTGGAAATCTGAAATGGAAACGTCTCATTTCATTATACTTTCAAGGGAGTTGCTCAATTACATGTAACCACATATAATGTGTGACTTAAAAAAGAATACTACAGTCAAACAGCCTCAGTCCTGTGAGGAGCATTTACCCGCTTCAGAAATCTGATTGTCTCACTTATTTTTCAAACACTTTTTTATTCTTTCTCATGAACTTTTATCTGTATCCTTGCCAAAGCATTTAAGCAAGAAGTGAACACCAAAGATCATCTGAGGTACCATCACCACAAAGCAGAAAGGCATAATAGTAGTAATAATAATAATATTATTAAAATATATCATTTCTGTCTAAAGTAAAGCTTGCTCCTTTGCTATAGCTTAATACTGATTTTTTTAACTAACACTCAGCTTGACTCAGTCCACACATTTTGCTTTGTGTCTCCAGGCAGCTTGTGCTTGAAGATGTCAAAAGCAGGAATCATCTGTACCTCATCTGAGGTACAACCAATCTCAATTTCAACAGCTAATCTCCATTGCAGCCAGCAGAAATCTAGTTAATAAAAATCAGCAGAACCTTACAAAATATTCAGTAGAAGTAGAAATTTATTTTAAGAAATACTTCAAATGAAGCATCAGTCGATGTGGTATAATTTTAATTATAATGCAGCTTTCCAAAGGGATAATTAGCATCAGCTCCTGTACCCTACATATGAACTTTCTGTTACTACTTTATCCTTCCCGTGACTTTTATGTGCTGCATGCCAAACTCTTCTGGAGGGGAACAGCGACACTGGTGCACACAGCCTGCCCAGTCTTCACTCCTCCCACTCAGAGACTGCAGGTCTCCCACCAGGCTTCTGTTTCTCTAGGCTTGTAAATCACAGCCCCAGGTTGTTAAATAAGTCTCTCTAATACTTCAAATGATACAGTGATACAGATGCTGAAATTCATTGTATCCCTCAGAAGGCAAAGAAAACATTTTGGAATATTTACTCATAAAATATCAGTTGTTCAGCATGTAAATAACTGTATTGCTACACCATAATCTGCAGTGCTATCTGTAAAAATTGTAGTGACAAAATACTTGACTCTTTTATACAATAAGATCACCAGTGTCTGTGACAACAGATTTCTGCAAACATACAACTTAAAAAACCAACTCCTTGAAGTATTTAACATTGCTAGAATAATCAGATATCCAACCTCCTGGGAAAACTTCACTTGCATACCCCCCTCCCTCCACTCAAGATGCTGCTGTAAAATAATCTGTGATTCTCATACCTTATCCTCTGCGACGTTTCCAGACAGAATATCCACCTGAATTGACACTGTGTCCACCATACTCTTCCTCCTGGAGAGTCTGTCCTCATCTAGCATGAGGAGAAATTATCTCACTTTTTGCATAACACTCTCGAAACATGATCAAATTTCTACTCATCAGATGCAGATTTATTTCCATATGTCTGTTTAACTCAAGATCATCTATTTTATCATCTTAATTGTGAAAAATGATACATTTAGAGTTACTGCTTTATATTACTAAATATGAGGAAAAATAACCTTTTCATAGTCCCTCCCTTCTCTCATTTCAAATCTTTTCAACTTCCCCTTGAAAGTCCAGAATTTGAAAAATTGAGGTCTTATTCAAATGAATCATAAATAACATAGCACATTATGATACATAACTGTAAAATCCTTTACAAAAGCCTGAACTTGTTTTTTTGTTATGAAATTGGAATTTCACAACCAAATTGAAATTAAGGTCTTAATTTTCAGGTATTTAAGAGCTTCTTGGAAGATGATTCATTGACAGAAGAAACAAAGACTTCTGAATGGAAATGAACAACAATCCTTCCTTATTCTTGTTGCTACAAGTACCATATTCAGCAAGTCTAAAAATCTACTGTGTGAAAAAAATTCTCTCCATTTCTCACTTCCTACAAATATTTTAGCAGGTCCAGCTGGCCTAAAAAGTTGTCAGAATAAGACCAACTGTGCTGATACTTAAAGAAGCACAACAATTTAATTAATGCATAAGGAAATTATGATCAAATGATCCATCAGTTGGTGGAATCTCCTGTGACTGCAGTCCTAGGATAATGCATCACCAGTGTCTTCTCATTTTTGACATTTTAATAGATTAACAAAAGATTTTAATGAAAAGTAAAAATGCATTTTAAGACTTGTCACAAGGATCCCCTGATAAACAGACACTTGAGTGGCCTGACTTCTGTGTATCTCATTTATAAAACCATGAATTGCAATGTCACATCTTAGATTTTAGACAGGATCAAGCCATTTGGACCTTGCTGTCATTATTTGATGACTTGCACTGCACAGTTAGAAACAGCTACAGGCATTTGATACTAAAAAAAGGAGAAGGTCTGTAAAACTCTCCCATGACAAAGTAATTTATGCTGGTTCTTCTGCAACTTTTGTTTAAACCACTTCTAGCCAAGCAAAGTGCTTTTGCAGTGTAAATATTGAGCATGAACAAACAGAATTCATTCCAGCAGAGCTGAACCTGCTCAGCTTTTAAAAACCAAGAAATAACTTTCAGAAGTCACATAAATGAAATGTCATTTTAAGATCAAGAGGCAGTGAAAGAACAAGATTAGTGAAAAACACCTGAATTTTACTAATATTTGCCAGGTTCTCAGAGACCCTGAGCATTTGAAATGGCATTCTGAAGGATTTACTGAATTTATAATCCCTGATGGCTCACTGGAACATGACCCAGTACATTCTAAATCTCATGAAAGCTCCTCAGCCCCCAAGAGAAAACACTCGACAAAACCACATCTCTGCTGCCATCTTGCTGCCCTCTCTACAACTGACACACCAACACCAGGAGATACATTTTAGGGACTACTTCGGATAGAATTCATTTTTGTAATGGATGCCCCACTAAACTTGCATATGCAATATGCCCATTTATCTTTAATTTCAACATATTAAATGGGTAAAAAAAATTGTGAGAATTACTATTTTTTCCTTATAAGATACAGTGTTCATGCACACACATGAGGGAGCCCAGGGGCTTGAGGACAGTGATAGAGCCCCAAGACCAACTGCCTCAGCCCCTGCCAAGGCTGTCCCAAAAGCCCTGGCCCCACTGCCCAGGGGCAATGGGAGAGCTCTGGGTGTGACCTCACTGACTGATGCAGGATTCATCACTTCTGACAAGGGACAATGGCTTTAAACTAAAAGAGGGTAAATTTAGATTAGTTATCAGGAAGAAATTCTTTCCCATGAGGGTGGTGAGGCACTGGCACAGGCTGCCCAAAGAAGCTGTGGTGCCCCATCCCTGGCACCTTTCAAGGCCAGGTTGAAGGGGGCTTGGAACAAGATGCCCTTTAAGGTGACTCATTTTCTGGTTGAGGGACTCTGTTCCTTGTGCAGTCATTATCCTGAATGGTGAGTGACTAAGATGAATCACCTTTGAACAACTGAGAGCTTCTTCCAACTTTCTACAGGTTTTTGTCATGTCACTCAAGGAGGTAATTAGTACCATCACAAAAATGATACCTATGGCTCTACTGCCTGCTCAGGGAAACAAAACAGGAAACTACCATTTGGTAGAGTAGCAAACCATGAGTAAACACAACAGCAAAGCCCACAGCAGCTAACATTGCTACAGGCATGTCAGGGAGAGAAACAAACAAACAAAAAAGCATAAGGAAACACTAAATCCACTAAGTGCAACACAGTTTCTGGCCTGAAGGTCTTTAGGCCTTCTAAAACCAACTTTTGACTGCACATCCTATAGGGACACACCACAGGCAGGACAGCAGGCTGACCTACAGCTCATTTTTACCTTTCGACTTGTGTTTGCATTTATGAGGTTTTTTGCCTAATGGAAATAGAGTTGAATTAAATATATATATATGTGTATAGACAAAAAAAAATATTGGAAGTCTTTTAAATTGTTTTCTCCCTCAAGTAAGAAACAAGTATAAAACTTTGCAAAAATGAATGTCTTTCTAGTTGTTAAAAGTATCAAGAAATGAAACAAAGACAAGACCACAAAATTATGTCTTTAAGTCAATGTTAAGCATCATATCACTGATATCTGGAAATAGCAGAAACAGATAGGATGAAATATTTACTGGCTTTTTGGATTCAACCCTTGGTTTCACAGGAATATACAAAAAATGGATCTTTTTAAAATTAAGATTAATGATCTCTTTTGAAACACTACATTCTAACATTATAACATTAATAGCAGAAATCCAAGATTTCACTGCAGTAAAAGTGAAAAGCTTAAGAATTCCAAAATATTCACTTGGTCCTGATTTAGTTAAATGAAAAGCTTGGGGAACTCGATATCCCACAGGATCAGAGATTAATGAACTTAACTAGCTATGGCAACAGTCAAGGAACAAGTTTTGGTTGCTCTTCTTTATAAAAAAATTACAAAATCCCCAAAGCCATCTGATTCACATATGCTAAGACTCCAGATTAAATTTGGCAATTTCTTATCACCTGCAGAGGCAGATAATCACACACTTTCAGCTAAACTCAATTAATGTTGATGTCAGAACTTGCGTCTCTTCCTGTGTGGGGATGCATTTTTAGCAAAGCATATGAGAAAACTTTAGTGAGGGCATTTGGGTACAAATATATCTGAGTTTCTAAAAGAGGCTTAACATAAATTTCAAGCCAGGCTATCTTCCTCACTCCACTGTCGTTCACTCAAAGCCTGTAACATTTCCTCACTTGCTGCCCACCTCTTCTGCCAATGATAAAATGTAATGTTAACTGTTTTTTTAGATGACAGAAGAAGTATAGGAACGTTATCCTTTTTAGAAGAAAACAACCAGCAACAAAAAACACACTGTGGCTGTGCTGGAACATTTCATTCATGTGTCTGCTTGCATGTGGGACAAAACCACACCTGTTTTCTGGAGAATTCGATTCCTCCCACAGTAACTATCCAAAAGAGATACTCAAGAGCGGGCAGCAATGTTTCTGAACCAGACTGCAAGAGCAACATATCTGGAATTCACTGTCTGTATGCACTTTGGTTCTTTCTATGTGTGAGCTAGAGAATACAGAAATCACATTTTACTGCACCTGGCTGAGGAGGAGGAGGCAGCCACACCAGAGACCACCGGGCTGGGACAAGGGCGGCTCTGTAGCTGAGAACTGAGTGCAGACAGAACCCCGGAGATCCTGCCCCACCACGGCCTCATTTTACCACCTTCAGCCACTGCCCCGGAAAAAGACCATCATGACCCTCTGCAGAACTGAGAGAGATATAAACTCTTTCCTTGATAGATGAAACCTGCAAAGCACTAATCCTTCTCTTACGTAGAGAGACAATATAAAGATACATGTAGAGAGACAATATAAAGATAACAAAGTGAGCGAAGGAGGAGTTTAGTCTTAGATGGAAAGAGAGTGAGAAGATGCCTTGGTTTTAGGCTGAAATTCTTCCATGAAGCCATGGTAATGGACTGTAATATGCTAAAATATCTTTTAAGTAATGGAAAATACGTATGGGGAGATGAAAAAAGTGTTCAGATTGCAGATATAAGCAAAGGCATTTGTGGTGGACTAAGTAAATACTGAAATTGCTGTGATTTTATGAGAAGCTTGAATAGAGAGAAATGAGATGATCTCCCCCCAAAATGAGAAAATATTTCTGTTCCTAGAGATGAAAAAAACTTTGCCTTTAAACTGATCTTTAAAAGGGTACCACATGAGTTTACAGGGCTCAATACAGCTGTGGGAAGGCTGTGTGATATGGGAGGGACTTCACAACTGCAGATTCCCGGGCAGCTGCTTTGTGAGAACTAGAAGCCACAAGAGAACTCTTCTTTCTTGTGGGGAAGTTTCCCAAGCAGACAAAAGGAGACTTCTCTCTCTACAAGAACTGATGAAAGACTATTTTATAGGTGAGAAGCTGACCTAAGGTTCCAAGTGCTGTCTTTATACATTGTCAGTAAGAAAGAAAAGAAGCTGTTGGAGGAGAGGGGAGTGTTTTGAAAGGTTTATTCTGATTCTTACAATTTTTTTTCTCTCTCTGGTAGTTTTGTTAATAAACCTCTCTTTACACCCTTTTAAGTCTTAAGCCTGCTTTGCTTTTCTCCTTATCCTATCTCACAGCAGAAAAAGAATAAATAATTCTACTGAGCACTCAAACCACTATGCTAATTGGTGCATTGGCTGGGAAACAGAAATAGGCAAACTTGAAACCACTACAGGAATTGGTGTATCTGCCTGGTTTTGAACCATCACACACTGTTACCTGACGCTAAGCTTGCATAGGTATCTAAGAGAGGAAAACATCTCATTCTTGCTTAAATTAACATCTGCTCATTGAGAATTTAACTAAGGCAAATGAATCAGTACAAGACTATATGAAGTATCTTTCAACCAATATTTACATGAAAAGGATAAATTAAGATGACTTGTCTATTCCTTCCTCATTTTCTAGATCAAATTAGCACAGCTGTTCTTTTGAAGCAAAGACTTCATTAAAAAGAAGAACCCACTTTCATCAAAGTGGGTTCTAGGAGTTTCTGCCTCACTTCCATTCTTTAGGGTAAAAAAAAATTCTTAAAAGGACAAATAGTTGAAACTTCTTAGCAATAATACAGTAGCTAATGAGAAAAAAAAAAACAACACCTTGAGTAGACAAAATGATCTGATCAGGTTTTGTTGGCAAGCAGTAACATTACATTTCATTGGCACACAACATTCTTAATAACTGGTGCTAAGTGGTGTTGCTACTAATCACCACTTACCTGTTACCTGGGGCACATATGGAACTGACAATCTTTCCACATTGTATCCACTGCCTCCTAATGATTCTGCAATCTTGTTCGTCAGGAAAAATAAATCTTTTTCATCCTTCTGTAAGGATTTTGGAAGACTGTCAAAACATATTATTTGAAGTTATTGTCTACCAATAGATATTTGTTGGTTAAGTAAAATATTTTTCTAATGCCTGTGACCAACCAAGAAGCATCAATGGTAATGATTTGATGGAAATAAAGCTTAGTCAGTTTTTCAGGAATGAATACACACCTAAAATTAGTCCATTGAAAACCTTTGCAGTATTTTAGATTACTTTAACACTTCTTGTTTATCTGAAATATGTTCTTATTCTGCTACATCTTGAGAGAATATGATCTCTGTTAAATAATAATTTAAAAAAATCCTGCACAGCAACAGTAATACTAATAATAATTTATTAATTGTAATATTTGTCCTTTGCCAGCAGTGTGCTCTTGTGGCAAAAAAGACTGAGGGTATGCTGGGCTGCATCAGGAGCAGGAGGTTGAGGGAGGAGATCCTTGTTGCCCTTTATTCAGCTCCAGAAGGCCACACCTGGAGTTCTGAGTCAGGAGCTGGGCTAGCCAGGACATGCAGGGAGCCCACCAGTGTCACTAAGGCAGATTATGAGGCTGGAGCATCTCTTCAGTGAAGATTGAGAGAGCTGGGCCAGTTCAGCATGGGGAGGAGGTGAATCTCAAAGGTGTGTTACAGCTCCCTTAAGGGAGGGAGGATGGAAAGGCCTCAGGACTAGGCACCTCTCAGGGCAGCTTTGTGACAGAACCAGAGGCAATGAGCACAAACTGACACACAGAAGGTTCTGTCTGAACATCAGGAAACACTTTTTTGTGCCAAGGTGAACGTGATCAACCACTGCCGCAGGTTACCCAAAGAGGTTGTGGAATCTCCATCCTTGGAGATATTCCAAAGCATCTGGATGTGGTTGTGCACAGCCTGTTCTAGGTGACCCTGCTTAAGCAGGGAGCTTGGACCAGATGACCTGAGATCTCTTCCAGCCTCACCCATTCTGTGATTCAGTGAAAATTTATTTTGCCGTGTTAGCACACTGAGTATATTATTGTGCATAAATGCCTCTGACTACAATAAAAAAGTCTGAAATCCAATTTTTTTAATCTGTAAGTGTACATGCTTTTAATGCCTGGGTTTCTCTTGCCTGTCCAGAACACCATAAAGCCTCTGATTTTTTTTTACAAAACATTTTTCAATTATGTATGATTTTAATGATCAGTGGATTTCACTGTCCACTAATTCCCATTTTGTATCTACTTACTCGCATTTGTCTTTGAAAATTGTTTCTGGTAGAAAATAAGCTGCTTCCACACTTCTGGTTTCAATGACCTGAAAAAAACCCCCAAGTCAAATAGTACAAATGGAGTAGTAGTTCCATAGCTGTTTTCTTCAATAACTAACCTTTGGTAACATCCACCTCAACACAAATAAGACGTTTGCGATTTTTTTTTAACCAGGGAAGGAGACTGTGGCTCTCACCGTTTAGACTAAAAATATGGTTCTCATGGTCTTGTGCATGTCAATACTGTTTTACCAAAGACAGTAGGGCTGTAAAGCCCTATACCAGATGGAGACTTGGCCCTTTATATATGGTACCATAAGCAAAATAAAAATGCTATACCTTGAGAGATTATTTTGTTTATAATTTTGAGTCAGCATATAATGCCATGAGAGACTGAAGAGCAAGAAAAAGGTCAGTAGACACAAATATGGGAGATCAACATCACAAGCAAGTACCTGACACAAGTTATTTACTGATTTTACTGTAGACTGTATTATTCTAAATGACCTGAATTATTTAACCATGTGTTACCTTGCTGACATGCTGACAAAAGGCAGGAACTGCAATCATCTGACTCAGGAAGTTTAGATATGCTGCAACCAATGCCATGACACCACAACGATTAAACATTGGGAGATTATCCTCATTGATGATGGCAATATCCTGAAATATAAAAGGTAGAATCATGTTTTCCAAAGTTAGCAGGCTCTTCTGAATATACAGAAGTCAAAATTATCATTGGTAACAGTACCTGACATATGATGTTTATTTGCTATTACTTAGCATTTGGTATCTCTCATCATAAAATTCTAATCTTTTAGCTCACTCCTGAAGTAGGAATTTATTGATCTGAAGTTAGAGACCTTAGAAGATTCAACCATTATAAAGAAAAATAAATTTGCTCAACTCAAAATTTTGTTTCTCAGACAGGAAGTACAGGTTAATGACTGGTTGTCTCTTGTCCTGACCACCTGTTGATCATAATATTTTCTCAGGAAAATCAGAAACAGCAGTTTGATAATAAAGATCACCAGTGTGAATCAGATACAGCACAACAGAGGGAATTATTTAATGCATATTAACACTTCTATGTTTATGCAGATTGCATTATTTTTGCTCTGGTAAAATTCCTAATGTAATTTCTATCAAGTAAGGATTTGGTTCAATGACATATTTTAAAATTAAGGATGCACACTGCATTTCAGATGCTTTATAATGCAGCTGTATATTTGGGAATAAGGTTAATGACACAGTGAACTGGGAATACCAGGCCTGATTTCATCAAATTTCCAGGGCACATGTTAGCACTACTTTATTTTTGATTTAAACACAGATAGACTTAGTAATTTATCCAGTTTCCCTGAGGACTGTATGCCAGTGTGAGTTAATATTTGAACTTATTAAGGAAATGTTAAAGAATAAAGCCTAAGACACTAACAGAATTTTACTCTAAGGTAAGATTAAATAGCCTGGTTTAGTAACTATTCCCAACCAACCAATTATACAGATTAGAATACAGAATATTATATACATATATATTATATATTTTTCATCCTGTGTGCAGACAGGTCCATACATTTTATACAGAACACAAGATCATGGGTTGAAAGAACACTTTGGCAATCTGCTAATGAGTATCAGTGATGCTAAGAAATGTTTCAACAAATTTCCACATCTGCTGTTTTTCCTGAACAGCACATGCTGTGGAAGTTTGTTACAAAACCGATTAGATGAAGTTTCCCGATCAGTAAGTGGCACATACAAAGTGCACTTCCTTAGTGACCAATCATTCAGACAGAATGATGAGATTTCCAATTTGAAGCTGAATATCCAAACCCCCCCAAGTTTCTCCAATTACACACATAAATTGTCTGCCAATGAACCCAATCCAAGCCATACCTGCAAGGCAATAGCCAATCGAATGAGGTCAATAACCACTTCTTCATTGGCCAGTTCAATCGTGGTAAGAGCTAGAGATGTAAACAGGAGTTCAAAATTTTTCTGGACATTGTCTTCTTCTTTGCAGCCTAAGTAGATGTGTCTATACAACTGCTGACCATGCTATAAAAGACATAAAAGGGAAAATGGGTATAAAATAATAGATTAATTTAGGTTAGAAAGGATATTTGAAGGTCCTCTAGTCCAACTCTCTACTCCAAACAGGGCCAACTTTGATGTCAGATCAATTGAGATGGAGAATTAAAAAAACCAAGAAGGATAAAATACACATGTACACATATATACACAAACAAATACATGATTAATCAAGTAGACCTCAAGTTTCTATCAACAGCTTCTTTATAAACACTGTACTGGTCTATTTTATGCACAAATGTACCGATAGAGAAGATGATACAGAGAATTGCATGATTACTGCACAGTATCAGATGTTGAAATTCATTTCCTATTGAAATATTATAAAAAAATATTTGCCCATTTATGAGAAGGAGAAATTAAAAAGTAATCCTGAAATATTTTCAAGAACATTTGAGTAACTGGTGAGCTCCAAGTGTTACCCTCGTGAAGACATCAAATTTATTCATTAAGCAACTCTCCTTGAACAGCAAACTAAGAAAAAATTCTTCTAGAAGGTGTTTGAGAAGGTGAGCAGGGAGCATTTACTGATGTGTGTAGGGAGGCTGCAGCTCTAGTGAAGAACACAGGTCATTTAATGAAAGACTCTCTACTTCAAAAGTGACTTTCTTCTCCTTGTAACACTGTGCCTAACCAAATCTCTGTAAAGAAACTATTACCTCAACACAAAAGAAGAATGCCAAAACAAGACAAATGGGATAAGCAGCACATGTTGTATGGAACACAGAGCTCAGTACCACCCCAGCATTCTTAATCTGTGGGGGTACAAGTCTGTAACAGCTGACACAATTGATTTTCAAGATCTAAAGACTGACTCTGGACATGTTAATTCAGCTCTAGACGGAGGAAAAAAAGTGATTTTCAACCTCCCTTTTTCAAACAGGACATATTTACTTAAGAAATAATGATGACACTGTTGGTCTTTTCATTACTTCTAAAATCAAAGAGTCGATCTAATACATTCTGTATTTAGAAAAGAGGGAAACAGACCTTTGCTATTAGAAAAGCACAGAAGCTACTACAAAATAAAGTTTAGCTGTTTCAAAACCCAGGATATTTGAAAAATAAAAGCAATGAATTTTTTTTATCCCACTGAAAGAACTGCACTCAAATAGGAAAATAAATTATGTGGATTTTCTCAACATGTATCTTTCTAGAAGACTGGAAAATGCAAGAAGTTAAATATTTCCCTTCAAGGTAAGGATAGATATAAACTGAGCAAGTGGTCTGAGATGAAGAGTTTAACACCTGTGTTTGGTTCCATTCCACCTGGGTATGATACACAATTGCCTCAGGATCCCCTTGTAACATCAAACCAGCCTTAATGATTGTCCTGATATTAATGAACTTCTGGAGATGCCTCATCTCTCTCCTTTGATTATGTAGAGCATCTGGGAAGAACAGGCTGGTAACCTGCACACCTACACCAGGTGAGTAACATTACACCTATGCACCTGAAAGAGTACCACACAGATAATCATTGACTTACTTCATTTCCCAGGGTTAATATATATTTTTAGAAGCCTGTATGATCTTTTCTTTACCTGTGAACAATCTCTTTTCCTCTTCAGCCCTTTTTTTAAGATCAATATTAACAATTCAAATATTTATTTTGCCAGCTACGATTATAATCTGGCAAAATGCATCTTATCCAAACTGCTTTAAATCATAGATATTAAATTAATGAACTAAAATTTAATTAAAAATTTAAAAGATACTTTACTAGTAATTGCCAATGTTGGAGTATTTTTTGTGATTGTATTATTGCTGTTGTACATGTACTGGAAAGAATATTAACTGGACTAACTTAGCAAGAACATTTATCTTGCAGTATTATTTGACTGCTGTACAACTCTACTTTGCATATTATTACATATGCAGTATTTTGGCCTGCTTCACTATTTTCTGTTTTTTGTTTACATACCTATAGAGATAAACCACGGTCGGGAATGACAAGGCACAGAAACAGCTTTATGCATTTCCCCCACATAAAACCCAAGGTGTCTACTGTAAGCACTTTCACTCCATGTAAGTATCATCTAAAAAAATCTGGTTTTCTTTAGAACTATATCTACTGAGAAGTCATATATATGTATACCTGGAAGAAAGGTACATATATACCTGTTAAAAAGTCCTGTGAAAACAACTTTTAAGAAGATAGCTGTTCTGTACAAAGTTAACTTTCTTAGACATCTTTACTTAAACATAAGACAGAAGTCCCTGCACCACAACTATAAAAAGATTTCTGAATACAAAATTGTCTAAAAATACAGCAAAAATAAAAGCCATACAAGTGAAAAACGGCTGCTGAGCAAAAATAAAATGCTGCATAGGGATCTAACAACAGGGAGATGTTTCCAGAATCATGGTTTTGACATATGCTGTTCTAATTTCATGCATATAAAGGTTTTAACTGAAGACATAAATCAAAATTTTATTGCATGGAATAATTTATCAAGTATCTAGAGCACCTCAACACTGAAATCACTGTAACTTGATTACAATAATTTGAAACTGATCTTTGTGACTTGTTGCAAAACCACAGCTGTAGAAGAAAAGCAAAACCACTGGTTCAGTTATTTCCAGAGAGATAAGTGATGTTTCATCCTATTACCTTTTTCATGAAGCTCACATCTTGCCTTGAAATCTTGTCTCGTTTTATCTTTAGATCAGAAACATCTGGTATTATTCTACAAATGAAAGAAACGTGTTTTAGAAAGGAAAAACAACAGGAACTATTCAAACAGATCTTGACCCAATTCTCATTTTAATTACATCCATGCTTAACAAGGATATTCAAATTTCAGTTGAAGAGGGAGAACCGGAAAGAGAATTATGACAATCATGTAATTTTTTATCTACATAAAATAAAAAAAGAAAATTCTGTCTTCTACACAGCTAAACTATGATTTTTGTAATAGTTTTTAAGGTACTGTGCTCTGAGGCTTACCTGTAAAACACTTGCAATGAGTACATGATACCGAGCACTGTGCAGTTACCAAAACAATACATTAATAATTCACATTAGTAAAAACATTTAAAAATCAACAGTGCTTGTCATCTAGGTAATGAACTGGAATTTCAAGTAGACAATAAATAAAAAGCACTACCTTATCCCTCTCAGCTTGGCTCTGTTGTCGTGTCGATCAATGAGGTTGTGCAGGATTTCCAGGACCAGCTGCCTCAGCTCAGAGTCCTCCATGAGGGAAGGAGACAGCAATGGGTCCAGAAAGGGGGCAGGAAGTGCATTACTTATCGTTGTGCCTTTGTATCCTGAAGTCACCTGTTCATTGTTGGAAATAAAATTAATGTGTCATTACTACATTATAAGAATTAACTGCACCAGACACTTTTTAGTGGATTTGCTTTGGCATCTGCAAGGTGGATTCAAATTGAAGCATTGTATTAATTTTGAAAATTCCTGACCTGAGTATGAATTTGGAAGGACTTTAGCACACATTTTCAAATTAAGTTCCTCGTGCTAAAAGGATTTTTCAGATGCACCTCAAATCAGAAAATAAAGGTATGATTTATGACTTTTTTTTTATATGGCCTATGAAAAGTTGCAGGGCATAAATTGAAGATGATAGCTAGTAGTCAATAATTACAATAGAGATTTTTCCATTTCAGGTTATGAGCTGTTCCCAAATGGTAGAGCAAGCCCATGTGAAATAAAAAATGAGAAATCAGGGCCTATATGTACCCTTTAAAGATTTATGGACACTACTTTATTGCAAAACATGAAGTAAGCAAATATCACTTTCTCAGAAATCTAGTACCATAGTGTTATTTTAAAAATTAATACTACATCTGATCTGTCTCATTCAATTACTTTTAATCAAAGCAAACTCTGCAGGTACACAAAGAAGAAAAACTTCTACCTAACTATTAATTCAAATTTTAATTAGCTGAACATCTACAGTAGTGGGAAATATTTAAAATTTACCATCCCTTAAAATGGTGGTTACAGAATACTACAATCTCAAAATATATTATTAAGCATATATAACCTGTCGAGAATGAGAGGAGCAAAAATATTCCAAATACAATAGTATTTTCATCTAAGACTTACATAATAGTTGTATCTTCTTTATGTATATTCCATACTCTTACAGCTTTTACATGTGGACTGCGTTGTACTAATTTTGGCTGGGATAGGTCATATTCTTGATGTATGTGCTGTAGCAGATGTGCTACAGTGTTCTGGCTTTGTGACCAAACCAGTGCTGGTAACACAGTGACGATCTGGCTACAGCTGAGTGGGGCTTACACACCTCCAGAGGGATATCTCAAACTAAAATGTGTCAGAACAGGAGGCAGTTTGTGAGGGCTGCCAGTGCTCAGGGACTGGCTGGCTGGCTATCAGTTGGCTTGTGGTGAGCAACTGGTTTTTTTTTTTTTTTTTAGGTGGGGGTTTTGTTTTGTTTTATTTTATTATTACTTCTTTTTTTGTTTCTTGGTTTCCTTTTTTTACTTACTAAACTGTCTTCATCTCAACCCACTTTTCTCACTGGTACTGTCATGGTTTGTTGGAATGTTAGAAATTTAAGATTTTCGTATATAGAAATACATGTGAGTTAAGACTGAGGATTTTGTGTGTTGTCTAAGTCTAGAAGCTTCACCTTCTTCTTCCTTCTTCCTCATAGGTTCAGGCAGTTTTGTGTAATTTGCGTGAAAAAGGTCCACACTGCAGGCCTTGTGTGTTCACTATTGGGTCAAAAGTATAAATAATATAGGTGTCACCTTGGTATTGGGTAATTATCACTTAAATAATTAACTTGGAAAGAGCTAGAAGCACTCTAGCTAGAAGCTAGAATTTTACCTACTTTCTCTAGCTTGCTAGTTAAGCCTCAGAGTCTGTAAATACTGTAAATAAGTAAGATATAATAAACATCCAAGTCCAAACTCCAATCTATGTTTCCTGTATCCTTCATCCTGACCTTGGCAGAGATAAAGAAACCAGAATTGTAACACTGGTTCTCTCCCCATCCCCCTGGGGCAAAGTGAGTGACTGGGTGGTCCCTGGTGCCTCTGGGACATGGAGCGAGCACGGTGCCCACAGCTTAACTGAGGGGTTTACAGGAGCACCAGGGAACAGGAAATATCTGATCAATCATTCTGAAAATGGAAAATGGCTGATATCACAAGCAGCCAGGCTGCAAATTTAAGTGTACGCTTTTAATGAAGTGCCAGATTTCAACTGCCTATACAGCATTAACTTGTCTGCCTGTGTATGGATGACTACAGACTAATTATCTTATGAAATATTATTCTTTTGCATAAAATACATGATGTACAATGCTGGATTTTTTCCCTTTATATTTACCAATGACTAATTTATAAGGCATCAGAAAAATGACTTTGACACCCTTGTGCCATGATGGGATTTTACTTCCATATTCTGAAAGAGATGGAAACCAAAATTCAGTGTCCAAAATGTTAAATGCTTTCCACATGTACACTCTGAATCCCTTAAAGTATACTTACAGGCTATATATAGCTCTCAAAATCATTACAATCATTACCTGTTTTAATGGAATTTTAATACTTGTGAGATGAATATTTTCAGGAACAGTTTAGACATACCTGAGTCTATGTTTAACGAAGGCAATGTGCAAAATGACCACCTGAGGGCCTTCCTAACAAGTTTTCTATCCTTAAGTTGCAACTCTGAATGCCCAGCTCTTTTGCAAACCAGAGTCTAAGATTTCAGATCTGGATAAGCCAAGAATGGCTTAACCTATCTGCCTAACATCATACATGAGTTTCATGTCAAAGCAGGGATAGAAACTCATTTTCCAGGAGGACATTCTTCTGCTTTAGTTTGTGAAATTATTCCCCTGTTTGAGTCACTAAACAATTTTCAGCTTCTGCAACGAAACAGACCAGGATTCTACTGGCAAGAACGTCCTTTACTACCCATTTCCTGATTTTTACCATCTGGGTCTATTTCCAGAAATACTCTTTGAAGATTTACAGTTGAAAAACGTATTTGTGATAAAAGATTAAATCACACTTTACAAGAAACTTGGGAAACATTTGGAAGGAAAGAACAACAGTGTCTGAGGTATCCATTCCTATGGTTTTAAAAATATTGGCCATTCTACTAAATACCACTTTTCCAGGCTCAGAGATGAAAGTGATTTCACTTTGATGTTGCCAGTATTGCTGGCAGAACTCAACCTACTCCAGGATGTTCTTTTGGATCTACAGATCCAATTATAACTGACATTCACTGAAGTGCTCTAAGAGGTGGAGGCGTATTTCTTGTGCTGTTTGTAATGTAAGCTGGAAAAATGCTTTCACAATATTACACAATAGCATTACAGGCCTATGCAATAAGAATGTATGTTTATTTTCATAATCCAGTGTTGTTATACTGTACTTTTACATGTAAATAAATACATAAAGTGAACCACTGTGTGTTTATAACATAGTATACTGATCTACAGTAGGCTTACCATAAGTAAAGATCTCAATAACATGATTTGAATCCTCCTGGTTCCCAAATCTCTACAATTGGAAAAAAAATTTGCAAATTAGGTTTTCTTGCATATCTTTGAAGTATTATTCTACTGTAAACATTATTCTCATTTTTGACAAGTGAATACAGCAGTCTTGAAAGGGATGCTGGATGATCATAGATAAAGGAAAATATCTCCAATGGAGCTGCAGTAACAAAATGTTTTTGAAAGACATTTACAGAAAGACTTAAAAACTGGAGCACATGGAGTTGAAGAAAAAATTAAACTGTATATGTGAAGCAGATATAAATCTTTAGAAATCAGAAATCTCTAAAATGTTTGATCATGAGCTTGATGTCATTTTAACAAGCATCAGCACTGAAAATTTCTTCTGGATTAAAATGCAATTGAATCTTTTAAGAAACGTGGACATTTCTTCTCTAAGTCAGACCCCAAAACATTGAGATTGGAAAGAAGTTATGGCTAAAATCAGTAAGAAACACTGAAAGACTCCTCAGCTTTCATATCACACAGGAAGGTACTATGAAACACTACTTGACCTGTTTATAATCTGTTTTCATTTCCCTCCTGCAGGTACTAAAAGTAGCCAAATAGCTAAAGGTATACAGTCACCATTCTTGAAAGATTTTAGGAGATAAAAGTGCACTTGGAATAAATGGCTCCATTCAAAGAGATTCTTTCAGGAAAGTAAAAAAGGGGTACAAGCCATTTTGTCCATTAAATAGTGCAAAGGAAACTTAACCTTCTTCACCAAAGTTGGCCTCTACGTAACAGTGGAAACTTCTACCTTAACGGGCTACAATCCTGCCTGTTTGTATCATTCAAATGTCTTGGGTAGCTGAAACCAAAATTCTGAGCAATGCAAGACTATCAGCAATCAGAAAGCCTTCTTTGCTCAGAGTGACATATGCACATCATATTACACACTGCTCAGGCACATGTTTACACAGAATCTCATAAATGGAAAACTGTACAGTTAAAAAACACACCACCACCCCCCAACTGTTAATCCAAGTAGAGAATTTCATATGGATTTGTTCTTGAAATACCTCCATAACCAGTGACAACCGCCTGGCACAGATTTGTATCTTCCACAGAACAGCATCCCATGCTGCAGGGATACTGTATGAAAAGCTATCAATAAGCTGGAGAATGACTAGGACTTCCTATTTTATCTAGTAGGAGATCACTTATATGGTGCAAAGTGTCTGTGTACATTTGGAAAGAACAGCTGCAGCCTTTTCAGTTACTTCCCCATATTGAGGAAATGCAGTCTTTTAAACAAAATTATTCCTGTTACAGTGAATAGTATTCAGTGTAGAGCAACTTTTAAATTGTGGGTTTAGGTCTGCCCACTTACAGCTTTTTCCTATTTCAAAATACATAGGGAAAACCCAAAATTCACTGGAATTTCTGCAGTTATTTCTTCATCTGAAGTCAACTTGTACAGAATTAAAAAGAAAAAACAAGCCAACCTTAAAAAAAGTTTGTAAATTATGCAGCTATTTAAAAAAAATGTATTTATAATTGAATTCCTCTCATTCTCAAAACTCACATATAAAAAGTTATGGAATTAACAACCATAAAGTACATAGTTTCAGAAAAGATCGTACAGATGCAGAGAGGAAGAATGTTTTAACGAAAAATAAACTGCCTTCCAATGAGGTAATTCTTATTAGTAACGTAATGGTTTGTAGGTTGATTTCATATTGCTGACACTGAGCTTGCCTTAGTTTGGCATAGTATTTAACACAGCCCCTAAGGAGTGACAAGTTTGCATTTCACTTTTTTAATGTTTTTCACTTCCTAATTTATCAGGATTCTAAAATCTAGGTTTTTAATTTGAAATTTTAAAATGTAGGATATACAAACCCAAGGTTACTGGGATCCAGCGATTTTGAAGCTGTCCCCAAAACAGGTACTTTGCTCATAATGAACATCATAATCTCTGATCTCTGGTAATCTGGGAGATTGCTTCCAAAAAATCCTAAAACAGAATGGAATCAAAGAAGAGAAAGTGATATAGGGCCCTTCTCTTTATAATAGAACCTTTAAAATACAAGGAATATATTAACAGGTCAAAATAGATGAAGAATAAATGTATGGCTTGTTTTAGGGCATAATCTCACATTTATTTTTGCTAAATGATTTTACCAAGTCTTTTTCATTATATTCACTTTAATCTTTAAATACTAAAACCTTCTAATTTTACCCTCCTCTAAATATACAATTTAAAAATCGAATATCTGGAGTTTAGTAACTTCTACATAGTGAGGAATCGGTAATGTTTCTCATGGCACACAGTATGGTTACTTTTGTCTGTTAGGTCTCCAATAAATACTACAAGTGAGGGGACAGAAATCCCAGAGATATTCAAGTATTTTATGACTGTTGCTGCTCTTGGGGAGTGATGAGGTGAGCAGCTTCTGTGCCAGCACCATGGGAAAAGGAACACTCCAGCACAGGGAGGATACACGGAGGGTTCCAGGGGAACCTCACAGCAGCAGAAAGAGCCACAATGGCTGAGGGAACCTGGGCAGGGCCAGCAGAAATGTCAGGCACAAAACACACTTCCCCTGCCTTCAAAGTGTTTCTTAGGAAGTGCCAGCATCAGTTGGCAGGAAGGGCACTTAAGCTCCACCAGGGGGAAATGGTTTCCCCTGGCAGAAGACTCTGTCCTCTCCCAGCTCTGCACCTGCCCAGAGACAGCTTCAGTGGGAACGGCTGCAGGCTGCAGCTGCAGGCTGGGCCCTGCTCTGACAGCAGCACAGCCACACAGTGGGCACAGCTGTGGCAGTGCACCCAGGAAACAGAGATAACAACACTGTTATTCCCAATTTCCATTCTCCACGGAAAGAGATCGGGGGTAAATGGCAAGCCCAGTGTGAATCAGGTATGCCCTGGCAGCCAAAAGAGCCAACTGTGCCCTGTGGTGCACCAAGCACAGCATCACCAGCTGGTTTAAGACACGACTGTCCCATCTGCACTGCACTGCTGTAGCCCATCCTCAAGTCTGTGCTTTGGGTGCCTCGATCTAAGAACATCAAACACCTTCAAGGGGAGCAGTGAAACAGGAGAAGCTGATCTCTCTCTGATGACCAGTGACAGGCCGTGAGGAAATGGGATGGAATTGCATCAGGGGAAGTTCAGATGGGACATTAGGAAAAGTTTCTTCACTGAAAGGGTGGCCACTAGATCAGGTTCCCAGGGAAGTGATCACAGCACCAAGCCTGGCAGAGCTCAAGCAGTATCTGGACAATGCACATGGTTTAGTTGAAGCAGTCCTGGGAGGAGCAGAAAGTTGGACTCAATGATCCTTAATGTGTCCCTTCCAACTCCAGATATTCTATTTTATTACTGTGCAATAGTATAATGTTAACTTCAGTAGTGAGAAGCTTCACTTTAAAAGGTTGGTTTGTAGGGTTTCTGGAATTTTTTTTGGTGGGGATTTAACAGTTTAACTTGGGAGCTTTACTGAAGTCATGAGAAAAAATTTACTGCATACTTGTTACTGCTCTAAAAAGTTTCAAAGCAAGTGAAGGTACAGATCAGTGAAGAACATTTAAGCTACATCCCCCTTGCACTTTAAGAAAAGGATCACATATCATAAATGCACCCCAATATATAACATCACTATCATAAAGGGAAAATCTGAGAAAGGGAGAGACACTATTAAGAAAACCATTTCCAGTGCTGTGTATTGAAATACTTCAGTTAAGTGAGGGTAGCACAGCTGGCCATTAGGTGTCATTGTTGTTACTATGTCTAATATTCATTTCTATCAATTTTAAAGTAGTACCTACTAAAATAGGTATTACTGTATACAACTGTTTGCAGTGATTTTCATAAAAGAACTATTAGAAGTGCTGTACCAAAGGTAGAGATTTCTACATTTCAAGGGCTACAAAATAATATAATTAAAATTAATTTTAAGTCCACCAGCATTTTTAGTTTTCATAAGCTTCCTGGCTATGTGTTCATTAACATTTGAAAGAAAAACCTGTCAGAAATCAAACAGATAAAGCAAGACTGAGAATGAGAGGCAAACATAATCAGAGAAACCACATTCAGTAGTATTCCTTCACGATTCAAGCTGGTCCAATATCATCTCACTGGGGAAGAGGGAAAAGGAGAGGAATTTTAAGTGAGCCTGTGTCAACTGTATTACTCACCAATTGTTTGAATAATTGCATTCTGGACAATCCTCTCATCACTCTCCTTGGAGCTGGTGCTTAAAGTGCCGCTTCCTACTGAACTGCGTCTGTCACCCAGCTCAAAGTCAACGCTGATGCGCAGGTGCTTCAACAAGGTGTTAAAAACCTCCAGAACTGTTGGGCCTGGAAACAACAAGTAACAGTGAGAGCACCTGTCAAGGGGGAGATGTCTGAAGAAAATTAAAACTGGGCTTCTCAATCCATTTTCACAAGTCATGAGAGTAGGACGATGAAGAGAACCAAGTGAAATACAGTGTTTGAGGCATCACAACTAGAGATAAACTTTTGAGGTATGCCTACACCTTGATATTTTAGAAATTAACTTGGAATCAGGAAATATAATCAGGTATATATGCATAATCCATTATGATCCACTACTGGGTCTGGCCAGGACAGAGGTAATCTGATTTTTCCCTGTGCATGCAACTTTTGCTTCATCCATCAATTTCCATCAAACTGTGTTTATCTTGATCCATGAAACTTCTCAATCTTCTCTCCACATTGTCCCTATCCTGTGGAAAAGGTGAATGAAAATGGGCCCAGAATTGATTCACCACACAAATTTCGGATACAAAATAGGAGTGGTTGCTGAAATTAAGCATCAATAATGGATTAAACTGCAGGTACTTGCCCCTGAACTTCAGTTATTTCAAAACCTGCTACTAAAATTCAGTTCTATACACTAGATCAAATGATGAGTTCTTTTCATCCTGTGGCAGAAGATTTCACAAGTCTGTGTATACAAGTGGATCTCATATGAAGAGGAAGATAGGTTCAGGGTCAAGCTAATGAAGCAAAACAGTATTTCAGCTGGACACCAAAGAACATCAGGAACAGAGCACTAGACTGGACATCTCTTCATAACTACTCTTATTTCAAGGATCCATCCTAATATTAAATGACATGTTTCACCTTATTTCAGCTGCTTCACGGTCAATAAGGTAAAATTTCTCAAAGGTCATTCTACTCCTGCAATACTCAGGTCACAGCTGTATCACAAAGCGACAGTGCTCTTGACATTTTGCAGTGACACACAGTTCTCTCAGACTTTATGATTTCTTTCCAAACAGGAATACCTGCCTTTAAATTTTTTTTCCACTCATTTTTTCAATGCAAAGGATTATATAAGAATCAAAAACCAAGTACATATGCTTAGAGTAACTGTAAACCAAGTAAGATTGCAAGCATTTTATCAGCACAAAGGAAAAAGAAAATAATATATAAAACCTTCTCAAAATGTTTTCAATCAGTCTGAAACCAAAGTGAAAATAAGTACCACTTTGCAAATTTATCCTTTGTCCTGATGCCTTTAATTTAATACAATTTACCTATCGATCCTTTAGCTGCTATTGCAACTGCTTCCAGGAGAACCTGAATAATGCCAGCACGAACTCGTGGTGAATCCCTTTTGCGGACATCAAGGTGTCCCAGGATTTCTTGTATTACATGATGGGAATATTGTGCCTGTTAAAAAAACAGACAGAAAATCTTCATCTATGACTTTAACAAGAATAAGCTCATACTCCACTCAACTGTGGTCATGACTATGTTCCCATTCTGCAATATTTTCATTCAGAAATTTATCAAAATGACAATCAATTCATGACTAAATACGGATTCAAAAAACTGCCGTAAGTGATGAAGCTATACAGGTTTATTCAGCCAGCCCAGTATACAAAAGCTTAGGGTCTTAAAATAACCAGGAACATCTACAAGCACAGACAAAGCATGAAGTGGTCCTTCACTCAGCTAACTTCAGTTCAAATAATTCGGCACCATTGATGTAAATGCTGAGAAAAATCAGCTTTCTCCCACAAACCCAGAATTTTACACTTTTATCTTCTGGGCATCTATCTGTGTTTGATGCAATCAAAGACAAAAAAACCCCCTTGATGTTTACAACAGACAATCACAGAATCACAAAATGGCTTGAGTTGTGAGATATCTTAAAGATCAGCTCATTCCAAACCCCCTGCCATGGGCAGGGCCACCTTCCAGCAGACCAGGCTGCTCAGAGCCCTGTTCAACCTGGCCTTGAACATTTCAAGGGACAGGGCAGCCACAGCTTCCCTGTACAACCTGTTGCAGAGCTTCACTACTCTTCTGGTAAAAAATTTCTTCCTAATATCCAATCTCTACCTTCCCTCCTTCAGCTTAAGGCCACAATACAGGCTGTCCACTATTAAAAATCCTCAACACAACAGTTACAGGTGGTTTCTTGGGTTGGAAAAGCAGCACAGCTGTATTGGCACACAGAAACAACCAACCTGAGAGATTTCCTTGTCAAGCACAATGTCACACCAGCATGGTTACCCTGCCCCTTGTTCTGGAGAAGGACCACCCCACTACTTTCCCTTGGATCTTTTCGATTCTTTGACTTCATCTACTGTCTGCCACTAGCATGGTGAGATGAGCATTGAAACCTCTCTCATGTGCTCGAAACATGTATGCAAGGAAAAAAAATCCATGAGAAAATCCTACCTGTATAGAATACATGATGATTTTAAAGCAGGAAACAGCAAATTCATTAGGATCCCATAGTCTGTGATGGTCCAAATGCCTGTAAGCAAAAATTAAGACATAATGAAATAATTACATTCTGCAGATATAATAAATGGTATCTTAAGAATCTTCTCAAAATTCCCCTCAAAGGGATTATTTATTTACATAAAACTTCTACACAATGACTGAGGAACTAGGTGAGAAATTTAGAACTTCACAGAAGCACTTATTTTCTAGGTTTAGGATGTGATCACAAAACATTTGGCTGAACAGAAATTCCTGTTCCAGAAATTTAAGGAACCTAGTTACACCAAACATACATATTTAAGGATATACTGTTTCCACACAGAGTGCTATGAGATTAGATGCTTATTTACATGAAAGAGATCTGCTGAAGGTTTTAACACCTTGAACAGTTCTACTCTACAGAAGATAAATAAGTTGTTTTGAATTACAAGCTGCAAAATAATTAGGGCTGAATGCTCCATCCAGAACAGAAACTCTACGAAATATTTTTGCTTTCATGGTGGTTTCATAAATAAAATATATGGAAAACAAAAAAGAGCTGCTCTTTGTCTGTATGTGCCTTTATGCTGTGAAGCATTTCAACACTTACAGCAAGAAATATCAAATCAAAATCCAAATAATAAATGCATCAGTTTCTCTTTAAATGGAATAGGAACCACAAATGAAGGAAATGCATCAGAGTTTCAAGCAAATACAAAGAATTCTGCTTAAGCAGAAATGTTGACAGCTATGAATAGGGCACACAGATTTTCGGAAAAAGGGGATCTGAGTCCCTGAAAAAGCATGAAAAAAATAACTGTGTTTTTCAGTCTAGAAGACTGAAGAAAAGGTAATTTTGGATGCATTTTAATTGGTATGATTTAGGTTTTAAAAAAATCAAAACAAATCCAAAAACAAATTCACCAATGAACAGCAATCATGCCAAATCAACAAAAAAACTTTGTAACAGAAACTGAATTTAAGTTCTGCTCCTAAACAGGTATCTCAGCTACAGAACCATTACTGCTCTCCCTTTTCTCAAAGAACTTAGGAAACATATAAAGTTGCTTGAAACAACAAACAGGAAAGCCCTAGAGGTGAAAGAAGTCAGCACTGTGAACACAGGACTGGGTGGATGCTGTAACTTACTCTGCCCAGAATCTGGATATCTCAATTCCCTCACTGGGCAGCTGCTCCCAGCCCAGTCACCCACATACAGAGATTTCCTTCAAGGCTGATGAAACCAGATGACAAAGTACTTCCTGTGCCCTACATAATCTTGCACTCCATTGCAGAGATTTAAAAAAGGTTCTGCTATTTTGACGCATCACATACCTTTAACAGAAATCCCTAGAGGAAAGAATGTCAGGAATTTTAAAGGCATTTGCTTGCCAATAAAGCAGCAGATTTGCATTACCAAATATCCAACTTGAGTACCTGTTGGGGATAGCTGCCTTACCTGTGCACAGGTGTATTTAATCCTGCCTTGGGACAGAAAACCAAACAAAATTACATCTTTAAATCCTTCAAGGCTTTGTGGCTCATAATGTATTTATTCATGTCTTCTTCCTCTCTTAATATCATTCCAGTACAGTCCATCACATCTTGTACAT
The DNA here is from genome assembly GCA_013397095.1 of Sterrhoptilus dennistouni. Classification (NCBI taxonomy): domain Eukaryota; kingdom Metazoa; phylum Chordata; class Aves; order Passeriformes; family Zosteropidae; genus Sterrhoptilus; species Sterrhoptilus dennistouni. The sequence goes on from VWZU01010907.1 coordinate 1,372,758, forward strand.
GATAGCTTATTTTAGCTGATATATTTTATTTGTCTCATCAAATGGAATATCATACTCTCCACTATCTCCTCCTGATTGGAACTGATTCTTTCATCTTTCCGGGCTGTATATGTTCTCTGTTACCCTTGACAGTTCCTATACATCTGCCCCAAAGATCCATTCAGGCAGATTATGGTCAACTGCATCCCATACCATGTTAACAACAAAACAAAACAAAACCAAAAAACCCAAACAAAAACAAAACCAAAAAACCCCTCACACACACACACACACCAACCAACCAACCAACAAAACCACAACCAAAAATTTCCTCTCTAAACAAGACATGCAGTTTTATTGTGCCAGGAAGGCCAAGTATTAGCTGCTTCAGATAGATGATCTGCTGGGAGTCAGCTGGGGGAAGACAACAGACTTGGTTAAACAAGTGGACTTTGTGTAACAGCTCAATGGACAGCATATTTGTATACTGGAATTTTCCTCCTGAGGACAGCAGGTCTAGATTCCTGTAGGTGACGTATTTCACCGATCATAACAAGTGTATTCAATGTAGTTTTGTTTTTGCAAAAGACAGTAAAGGGTATTTTTGGTATGGTGCATTTACTTCAGTTAAAATCAATTAACTCCTCTTTTTTTTTTTTTCTTCCAACAAAGAATATCTAATTAAGATTGCAAAACGCTCTATTGCTGGATTAACAAATGACAACTCTGCGTTCCATTGAGCTCTGCTGCGTATATGTAGCAAATGTGCACAATTAGGTCTCTCAGTTTCAAATGCATAGCAAAAGCAATAATGCAAGTTTCTGGGGAGAGAGCCACTAATGACCCCTGAATTCTTTCTCTGTGCCACACATGCAAGTAATCCTGTAAGTAATAGATGATAAATTGATACCAAGGATCAGAAAGCAAAACTGAGGCATCCACGTATGGGAATACATAAAATATTCTGCTCATGCATCATGTTTGCTGAAAGAATATTGAAGACCAGTCTGTTAATATTCCAAACCCCTGCACAAGTGATGTGGTGGTAACTGACAAGAATGGAAGTGCAGTTGCTACACTTGGGAAGCTTCAGCAGATTTCTCGATCTCTCTGAATCTGTCTAATCTATTCACCATTGCAAATCCAAGCTAAGTATGTCTCAACACCTTCTGACTGTTGACACAACATAAAAATCTTTTTCATGTAATGTTCATGTAACATTTTTTTACTTTCATTAAGCAATTAGTGAGATTGATCTGTAAGATTTTATTACAAATTATTACTTCAGAGTTTCTAGCTATTGTATGTAGACATTTATAACCATGGAGATTTTCTGCTAAGGCAAGGAAAATTAATATCAATTCAAACCTATACCAGGAGACTGAATTCAGATTTCTACTATCTTCCTTATATTTAAACCCCTCAATCACTGAATAGACCCTGCCTCATAATGCAAGCAGCACTGCTCTTTCAGTTTTGCAAAGAAGTGGCAGCATGTTGCCTGATATTGCAGTGCCACAGGAAGCAAACCTTCAGGTGGGGAACTGAACCTGCACCTTTATGTCAGCATTGTAATAAGAGGCTTTATCTGTATTTCCAGAGTTTCATTAAAAGTTGTGAAATAGCTGAACATTGTTCAAAGAAACTGTTTTCCAGTCAGAAGCTAAGTCAGCTTTTTCAATCTGATAAAGGACAATAGACTATCTCAAACTTTCATTCTAACTGTTCTGTCATTCACAAAGTGAAGCTGATTAGATAGAGCACTCCCATTTTGTTTAGGAAAACCAGCTTGAAATTGCATTTTCTGCATCTCTTGTTCTTCAAAAATACTAAACGTTTACAGCAGTCATTTCTAAAAAGACACATTTGGCAATTTGTCCTCAAAGTGGAATACAAAAATGGTGACAACAGAGACTCTCTATTCATAGAGGAGATAACACATTCTGAGTAACTGGTCATTATCTACTCATTTTGGTGCATAAATGCAGCATGTGGCAAGCTGAGGTGCAGAGAGTCAACTGGCTCCTCACAGTCATAGCATGTAAGAAAAGAAAATAGGCTGGAAATAATACTTTAGAGATGTAGATTAGCCACAGGAAAAGCAGCTATGATCATTCTCAAACCCCAAACCAAGCACTACCTCCGGTCTGTGTTATCAGGAATTATTAGGAGGAAACTTTCCAGATACTAAAATGATTCCAAAGACTGAAATCACTGCAAATGATGATAAAAGTTTTGAGATAAACTCCCCAAAATAATTGAGAAGTGGTAAGAAAGCAACTGCAGCATAGCACCAAAGTAGTCCATCCAAACTGTTTAGTACCTAGGTGTTCACTGTGATCACAGGTATTTTGGAGGGATGAAAACTTTAAATCTAGGAAAGAATGAGGTTTTTTTAACACTCAATTTTGCAACAGGAACTCCTATCAGGATGGTTTAACAGACACATACAGAAAATAAGGGAGTGGTACAGCGCTTAGTAGTCAATGCTTCTTCAGGATAAATAGCGTGTTACGAAAGTTTTCTGCCTTTAACATCAACTCTATGTTTTTAATTTCTGTTCTTAAAACTAGTAACTTGAAAATGGCTTTTGGTAGCTTGAAGGTCTTTCAGTGCATAAATAAAATACTTAAGCTAGGTGGGAAAAACTAGGCCATCTGAGAGAAGGTAATCCTGTACCAGGGATATACTTTGAAAAATCTACAGGAAGAAGTAAACAGGTCTCCTCATGACCAGGAATAGCCAGGGTTTGAAAGTTGTATCACTGAGTGTTACTATATTATACCTGATGAGGTATAATTTGTACTGTGTGTTTTTGTGCATTATGTGCATACCGTATGCATATCTGTCACTCCTAAATGAGCTGTTAAAGATATTCCTCAAAGAATATTGAAACAGGTCCTGGAATAAAGTGGCAGGAAAACATAAATTGTAACTTTCTGGGGCACAGTATTTCTTTGTGCTACTTGTATTTTACTTGGTTTGATTCTCCAATAACTGTAATGCTCATCTATGGGACATTAATAGCTTGGATGAAGTTTCACATTACAAAAACAAAAGGCCAGCTGAAGCAACAACTCATATGAATTACTGTATTTCACTTCTAAAAATCATTAAAGCAGGACATGCATTCCTCCATAACTGCCTTCAAGTTTACAGACAGGCAGCAAAGAGGTGAGATTTAAAAGAGGGACAATTTTTTAAAGAAATGTGAATAGAAACTTTTGAGCTGAAAAGTAGGAAGAAATTTAATGCAACAGAATTGAGGATGAAATAAAGAAAACCTCTTAAGATCTTCCACGAATTTTCAACTTACGCAAAAACGGGTCTGACAGCATTATTCATATTTCCATATGTTGCTCGTCCCAGCAGTTCCCTGAAACAATTTTCAGCCAGCACAGAAGGATTTTCTTCTTTCACTCCTGCTGCAGGAGAGGATGGGGGGCCTAGTCTGCTGAAATAAGACAAAAAGCACTGATTGTATCATTGACTAATATTCGCTTTTTCTGTATTGTATCCACCCTTGGATTAAAACATTCATGAGTCACACTCTTGAACTAGGCAAGAACTGTATTTCAAAGATGCATCAAACCAGAATTCTGAATAAAATATTTTATTCTCTTATAGCAGGACCATAGAATACCACCTGTTCACTCAGTACTGACCACTGTATTAATAAATATTTCTATGGCAAACACAAAAGCTGCTAATATCCAGTTAACTTGTTACCTATCACATTTTGACAAAACACTATGTGTTGCTAACAATGAATGAAGGCTGCAAAACCACTAAAAAAATTAGACACGATCTTAATAATATTGTTCAGAGTAATGATCTCATTCATCTGCCCTCTACCGAGTCCATACTGTGTGGGTATGGACTTCAAAAGAAACTCCATGAAACTTTAAATGAAATGAAAAGTATTAAATGAAACTCCAGTACTTCTGCACAAACAGATGGCTTGTGAGTTGAAAAAAAAAGTCTGCATGAACTGATCAGAACATTATCACCCACACAGTTACCTCTAAACAGACAGTGCAGAAGTTCTCACCTTCTACCTGTGTGTCTTCCACCATTACCATGGACAGGGCACTGCTGAGCCCTTGGCTGTGGGCACTGTGGTGAACACAGGTTTCACAAAGAAAGCAAAAGCTCCCCCAGGGTACCTCCATTACTTACCAAGAGTCACTGGACCTACAAGTAGCAACCTTTTCTTCCTCTCACAAAACGCATTATAAGAACTTAAGTGACGATTCATCCACTTACATTAACATGATGCATCTTTAATTTTAGACTGTGGAAACCAGTACCCAAAACCCTTAATGACAGTTTCAGTTCTGCAGTGCAAGCTTGTGTGTTAAATATGTTTGAAAGTGTCAACCAAGAGCATTTAGTTTAGTTAAGCATCATAAAAGCTTTAGAGCATCACAGAAAGTTGAAAATTGAAATATCACTAGTCAAATGAACACATTAACATCATAGTTGTAATATATCTTTTGATGGCAAAAGACTTTCTAGTGTTTCAATACTACTGCAATCCAAAATTGTCAATATGAAAATCCTGTTGCTTCTGGAAACATCAGTGTTTGAGTTACCACAACAGTGCTAGCTTGTCAGATTTTACCAACAGAAGAGCCTCATGAACCCTGATATAGATAAGGAGGAATAGTTTTACAAGTGCAGCATGATTAGAATTTTAAAAGGCATGACAGCTTGTATATAATCCACCACGAGTACCACAAAACTCCAGCTTTATCCAACTGCTGTGCCACCCAACTTCCCCCTTTTTTCCTTCCCCTGCACTGCCTGGATTCTGATCTAGGAAGATGGACACCCTTCTCAGCACAGAGAAGGTACAGGAGATAGAGTAGGACTGTCATTTCCATTGCTGCTTTGACATAGATTCCCTAAAATACGCCAGCATTGCAAAGGTGGGTGTGTGGGGAGGAAAGAAATCAGGCTGCATAGCACTCAGAGCTAAGTCTGTCTGAAAGAATTCCAGTTAAAATGAAGTAAAATAAGTTATGTTTTAAGTGCTTGTATATGCAAACCTACAGAAGGTGACTTCTCAGCACTGCTTGGGAGTCCTTTTATAGATCAATCTTGCTAGTATAAAATGGTACTCTTTGCATCACAATGTCTAAAATTATCTTGTGTTGTCTGTAGGAATAACGTTTTATTTGAACTTCAACAGCACCTACCTCAAAGTGTTTCTCAGTAAATTTTCCTTAGCATTGTCAGATAATAGACAATGAATATTGAATACTCTCTTTAGTTTTATAGGAAAGCTTTGTACAGCCTCTTAAGATTCTAGATTCAAATGAGTAACTCATACTCAGTTTGTTTCACTGACTTGGTTTTCACAGAAATATCATAAAACCTCTGAGATATCCAACTGCAACAGTTAAGAAAGAACAGTAGTATCCCTCTGCATCCAGACCTTTTGTACTATCACAAGGGGGCTGAAAACCGTGCTTTACAATGAAATGGGTAGGGACAACCCCCTCTAGCTGCTCTACTGGCTTTTTTGTGGGCAATCTCTATCACAAGTGGCAACAAGGAACTGGAAGGAGGATGTGTTGAAGTACAGCAGTTTCCATAGCAAACACCTCATCACAGACTTCAACTAGCTCACAGCAAGTCAGCAGCTAAAGCATGAGACTTCTTAAATGCCACAAAATCCAAAGATATGACAGGACACGTGAAGTAAGACTTCACCACCACTTTTGAGCAGAGGAGGTACAGGTGAGTTTGACTGTGATTCACTCAGCCTGAGAAAGAAATAAATCTAACCTTCCTCTAAAACAGAATTTGTATGAACATTAGAGATATATCAGAAGGATTTGAAGTCAAGTTTACATCAAGTGCTAGAGTGTCCCCTCTGCCTGAAATAAGGCTGGCAGGTTTAGCTCCACCGATATGAAGAATATGCCACAAAGTAAGGGAATTACCAATTTTCTACATCCCTTCCCTATTTTGGAGATGCACATAAACAGATAAACACATAATGTCTGATAGGAACGTAACTAGAATGTGCACACAGATATATGAACAAATAATGACATCCACAAATACAATCATATTTTTAAAATGTTATTTAAATAGTAAATTCTTAACTCCAAGAAGTGTCTCACCTGGTATGCACTCAAAATAATCTTGAATTAAGCTGTAAAGTGCCACAAGCTAAAATTACACTGACTTTTAAGGTAAGTACCTACATGTACTTCAGCTTTAACCAAAAATGGTTTTTCTTCTATGGACTTAAATTGGGAGTAGTTTCTGGAATTTCTGCTCTTTCTCAAATAATGCTTTGACTCCATCTGCCACAACAATATGCTTCTTACTCCTACTCTTCAAGATGTCTCTCTGCTCCACGAATATGAAGTCACACATAAAATAAAATGAGAAATTGTCTGTAACATTATTTAAGACAGCAGGTAACAATTTGCAAACACTGTTTTCAGCTTTTCTGTCATATGCACATCATCAAAGGCCCCTACTCACCACTTGGAAAATCATTAGTCTTTTTTTTCATGTTCAATGTGCATTATAGGAAATGTTTCAAGCACAACAGTTCAGAAATGAAAGTTGCTTTTTGACATATTTGTTTTTCTACACTACCACTACTACTGCCTTGCTCTATAGATGATAAAAATCACTCCTGGAGTACATAGAAACTGATCCACTTCAAGTGGTTAACCCAAACCCTACTTCAGTCAGTTTCTCTAACAGTAGTTAATTTAAGTTAAAAGCAAAGTGGATGCCTGAGGGCACTGTAAAGAGTATCAAAGGAAAGGGTTCACCTGCAGATAGAAGCCCTGTAAGAGTGAGCAAAGGCAAACCAGACTCTCCTTGCTCAAACAGCAGCTTCAGAAACCATTCTCTCTCACTCAGATGACTCTTCAGATGGAAAATTCAAGTGGGTATTTCTGTACATATTGTGTGGGCCCCCAGTTATATGCAGTAAATACATAAGGCATGGACAGAGACAACTATTGATTTTAGTTATTTAGTCTGAATATTTGTTTTAGAGATGAGACAGGTACTGGCAGTCAAAAGTAACAGAACAAAAATAAAGCTGAGGAATTGAAAAATAAACGCCAAAACTCAAATCAAAAAAGAGAAACTGACAGATCTAGGAAGCTGAGTGAAAGCATGAAAAGCTTGTTGTTATAGGAAGGCTGCTGAGCCTCTGAGCAGGAAAGTTTTGAAGCAGCCAGAATTGGACACGGAATGAATATTTAATTTGATCACACTGCTGAAGTTGGTTTCATGGAAATTTCCCAGTGCTACCAATAAACAGTTTTTACACCTACACAGTGTTTAATCATGGATCAAAAAAAGAGTGACTTTTCAATTGTAAGGTGATTGGCATCTCCTCAACCTTAATTGTCACGGAGATCTTTTTGAATATCCTTTTGCAAACATGGCAAGTAATATGCCTCGGAGTCACTGAAAGCAAAGAAGAGAAGGGGCCTATATATAAATAAAACTCTAATTCCTTACTCTAAGTACTGTTTCAGTAAGGACAAGCAGTTCTTGTCTAAAGGAGAAAGGAATCAAACCTTCAATTTTTAACAAATCTAAACAGCAGAAACATTTGAGTCACCTAAAAGCCTTTGCTTACTCATCTCAGCATCTGATCCAATAAAACACAGAGTTTTCAATTTTTATCACGTCAAAATAAGGACACATAACTTCTGGAACAACTTTTGGGCCAGCAGAATCTCAAGCAAGTGAAAGAAGTGGTTGAAAAGACATTAAGACAAGAAACATTAAGAACCATTATGCAGACCTATACTATCAATTTCAAGGAGCCTTAGCTAGTGAAGGTGAGTTGTTGCTTCCACTATGAAGAAAAGAATATGCATCATAAAAACTTAGCCTAGAGACTGCTTAAAAAGCCACACCAGTGACAAGGAAGACAAGTACCTGTCAACATCTTCTATTTTGTGCATGTTAAAAAGCAAAGATGGCACTATCTTGTCCATGTGCTGAGGTTCCCATATCGTTGCCCGAAGCTCATCATTAACGGCTTTTCGAACCACTCCCTGAATGCCCCTGATTCCAGCCATTCGGATCCTGAGGAAGGAAAAGAGGAATTACTGAGGATCCTGAGAACACAGTAACCCCCAGAAGGGCTCTGGATCTACTGGGCAGCAGTAATTCAGTAGTGTGGAAGGAAGTCCAGTAGGTTCTCACTAGCAGCAACTGGGAAAACTGGCCAGTCATTAAGGTTGCCCATGTTTTCTCCGAGCACCTTCAAAAACAGTAAGGAAGATGACAAAACAAACAACTGAATAGAAAATGGCCTGTAAGGATAAAGCTGACACTACTTAATGCAGACTGAAACTTGGTACATCACCTCTGACCAAAGTCCCATGGATAAACCCCATCAACTCTACCCAATTTACCACCCATCAGCTGAAACTTGGCACAATCTCAGCCTATTCCAGAGCTGAAGAAAATTTACCACAACACAGCTGAAGTAATATCTAGCACAGCGATGTGATTGTGTCATTAGAAGTAGTAATTAAGACTATAGATTACTCAGAAAAAAACTTTAAAGATGTCTAAAAGATTCACAAAATGAAAAGCAAAAGATAATTCTGTCAACTTAAGCCTAATGGACAAAAAGAACCACCACTTTCCTTCTAAAACCATCTGAATGAAATCAACTGAGAACTAATCAACAACAATGAAATAATAATAAAAAAAACCCTAAGTTGAAAAAAAGACTTAATCTAGCTACTAGCTATTGTAATTTTTTAAATAAATAAAAATAGTTTGCAGGATAATCTGTGCATGAATAGCAAAATGTTATTTTTTTCCATGGTAATAAATGGTAGGAAGAGAATTTACTTCCTGGAAACAAGTAGAAGCTGGTACAGCTATAAAATGAAATAAGCACAAGTCCCATTAAAATGTTTAATTATGTCTATTAAAATCCATCCCTCATTTTTAAAATCTTGATTCAGGTATGGACAACACTTAACTAGCCCTCGCTCAGTCAAATTCACTCAATTAAAACATTTCTAAGATGAACTACAGAGTTAACCAAGTTCTGTAATTGTTTTGTTTAGATTTCAATTTGTAAATACCTAAATCTGTAGCTGCTTTTATGATAACTATTTCTGAACAAAGTCTTGTGCATTCAATATGAATCCAATTTCATTCTACATTTTTGAGAAATTTTCGATAGGATTACACACAAAGCAGGAGCGAAGAGGGATGTACAAACTACCAGGAAAACTGCTCCTGGGAAGGACTCATCCTCCAAGGAGGAGCCACAGGAAAACAAACTGCGGCACTTATGTAAGAATAGGAAAAAATAGAATTCCTGGCTCATGGAGGCTCTTGAGTTTTGCACACGAGCATACTTCAGACATCTAAGAAAACAAAGTTTTAATGAATAATTCTCAAAGAGCAGACTTAATATATGCGCTTTTGCTTTTCATATAATGTGTTGGGTTATGTAACCAAAAAAAAAGTTTATTCTATTCCATCTGTTGAAACTGGTTGGGGAGCTGTTTTCTTTAGCTCTTGTAACTCCAGGGGAACAATTAACGGGCCAGCTGTTAAGACCAGGTGGAACAATGTTCCTTATCTTTTCCACAACCTGTTCTCCCTCCAGGGGGATATCTCCTGCTAATGGGCCATTAAGGCTCACCAAGGACATGACATATTACATCATCCCATTGGGAGATGCTCCACCCAGTGTGGGGAGCCAACCAGTTCCTACCAAGATAAAAACTGAGACCCAAGAACATCAGGTATCCTGATTTTCCACTGGATTCCCAAAGAAGACTGGACCCCTCTTATCATTACTGGACTCTTTCTACAGGACCATCTCTACTCCAACAGAACCACATCGGCCACTCCAGGAGGGCTGACTTTGGAATCGCCTCCCTGGCCCAACACAGTGTCAGGTTGTATTTCTGACTCTGTCAGGGTTTCTAGGATTTGTGCTTGTTTTGTTTGCTTGGTTTTTGTACTACTGCATTTGTATTCTTAATATTCCTAGAACTGTTATTCCTATTCCCAAATCTTTGCCTGAAAGCAAAATTGTAAAAATTTGGAAAGGCGGGGGGGGGGGGGGGGGGTAATANTTTGGGGGGGGGAGGTTTACATTCTCCATTCCAAGGGAAATTCCAGCTTTCCCTGGCAGGTACCTGTCCTCCTAAACCAAGACATCTAAGTAGCTTCATTAATATCTCAAGTAAGTTATGAACTTGTGCATTTACAGTAGTAAGTGGTGCCTTTGTGGAGAGAATCCACACAATCTTACATGCACCTTTAAGGTAAAACTACACCTAAATACCCTAAGAGTTCTAGCTATCTAAGATTTGCAATATTTGGTGCTACTCAAAAAGTCAGACCATCATTTTCTTCATATGGAATGAACTACTCCTCTAAACACCTTAATAAAAGCCGTATTACGGACAATATTAATGTACCAACAGCTTTCAGTAATTCCTGCAGAATGACACTTACCCATTTTGTATTTCTGGATCAGGGTCACAGGAATGACACATGGCACTGAACCGGGACACAAAGAAGTCATAGCGTCGGTGATATGAAGGTGTGTCCTCTTCAATGTTGGCAAATTTGACAAACTGGAAAATGAAATACATTAAAAAAAGCTTTTAATACCAATTTCCTAAAATAGAATAACGAGTAATAAGCTTCATTTTACAAGTAACATGAAGTAACTGCATTAAGGTTAGAACCCAATTTTGACAAGACTTTAGAACTTAAGAGAAGAAAAATCTGAATAGGAGAGTTTGCTTTTTAAAGTCTTTCCACAAGAACGTCATTTAGGTAGCTATGGAAGGATGAAACTGCATGAAATACAACATACTATGCAATATGGAAGCATCTAACACTTGAACAGTGAGTGTCATCAAATGGCAGAATCATTTAGGTTAGGAAAGACCCCTAGGATCATGAGGTCCATCCATTTCCATAACGCTGCCAAGTCCACCATTAAACCCTGTTTTATGTAACTCCAGGGATGGTGACTCAGCCTCTTCCCCAGGCAGCCTGTTCCAATCCTGTTAACTCCTTCAGAGAAATTTTCCCTAATATCCAGTCTAAACCTCCCTTGACACAACTTGAGGCTATTTCTTCTTGTCCTATCTCAGCTTGGGAGGAGAGCCTGACACCCACCCTGCCACACCCTCTCTGAGCCCCATCAATCAAACACAAAACCCTGTCATTACACCAGGTTACCTAGCAACATTCTGATGTACCAAAATTCAAGGGAAACAAACTTGGAGGCATTCTGTCAATTCTATCTTGACAGAAAGGACAAAGGAGGAGTCAGGGAATCATAATCTAGTCAACAGAAAAACACTGGGAAAAAAAGCCAATTTGCCAACATCTACAGAGTCTCAAAAGGGGTAAGTAACAGTCAACATGGATTTGTCAAGAACAAATCACATCAATCCATCTTACTCCTATGACAAGTAAATAACTTTTGTGAATCCAGATGAAGCAGCATCTGTCAAAACTTCAGTGATGCTGCTGACAAAAAAATATACAAAATTCTCATGGGGAACTAGAAAAACTGTCAAAAGAACACTTCCCATAAAAGAAATGTACAAGAGTCTGGAAAAAAATAAGGAAACTCTTGTAAACCATCAGAGTACAAAAATATGGTTTGAGCTTCACTAGAGACTTAGATGAGCAGACTGGGCTCATGGAATTTGCAAAGAACACTAAACTGGCAAGACCTGTAGGCACCTGGTTTTTGAGCAATTGGGAATAGGACCTGAAAAACCAAGGAAGCAATTTGGGCATGGTTATTGCAAAACAGCATTTTAAGACAGAAACACATTTTAAGACGCTGAATGAATAAAAGAAACTTAGTTAATGCCAATATGATGGCATGGAAAACAGAACAATATACTGTGATACATCTGCATTACTCATGACACCTATGAAGAAACTTCTGCCATCTAATTGGGCCAAATAATCCCTTCAATGAAGTGGTGCATCCAGCTGAAACAACATAGCCTAAAATGGTAAATAATTGAAACAGTCCTCAAATTATTCAAGAGATGGAGAAAGCTTTAGATAAACATTTGTAAAAGAGGAATGAAATACACTAAATTACCTAGACTACAGCTGCCTAAAAGGTATAAATCTTAAAAGGTACAAACGATAGCTATAAAAATAGAATGAATAGTTTTCTTTGTCCAGTGGTAATAGGCAAAGTAATAATACACTTATATTAAAGCAAAGCCTAAGTCAGACATTTAAACCCCTCCTTTCTAAAGTGAGCAGACCGCCTAAAGACATTTTGGATTCTCCATCACTGATGGTTCGAAGCACAGTACAGAGGGAAATAAAAAGCAAAACAAAATACTGTCAGGAAAGGCTGAACACTGTGCTGGTTCTGCCCTGAAGCAGAGTGATGTCCTATTAAGACCCCTCTGCTTTCACTCACACCATTTTTATCAATTCTTAAGCACAGCCCGAGGCATTTCCTTTCTATTTTTCATGATGCAAAACCTGCTTTCATCAGCACGTTACCCACAGACATCCAGACAAGCCCAAAGCATTTTGGCACGATCTACAGCACACTGATTTGTGGAGGGTTTGAAGTTTTCAAGCTGGAAGTAAAAGCTGTGTATTTCAGGAAAAAAAAAACACCAAAACAAACCTACAATTTTTTCTACTCTTTTGTTTTACTCTTTTTTTCTGTTTTATCTAAAACACTTATCCCTTTCAGCTGCACTACCAGTTCACCCTCTAAAAACTACAGGAACAGCTGAAAATGATACAGTTCATAAAACTACATTCTCAGCTGTTACTGAAAAATTCTACTGAAGCAGAATTGTATAGTATAAGTCCATTTACAAGTCCTTCTGTTAGGAATATCCTGTATTTCAGCTGGTAAAAAAGTGATAGAAGTCAAAACCTAATTCTGTATTGGCCCAGACTGAAAAATGATCTACAAACAGCACCCATATGTTTTCTCCAGTAGAGTGAGTTATAAAAATTATCATTTCCTTCCCAAGAGACCCTGGCAAATGCTTCATATGTACTACGGCTCCCTAGTTTGTTTCATGGAACTATTACTAACAAAAGAGATTTTTATTTATTTATTTATATTTATTTTGCAGACAAGAATTTCATTAGTCCTTCCATCTCAATAAGGCACGAAACCAAGGATTTAATAAACCCCCAAACAATATTATCTTAGTATTTTCCAGACATTCAAGTTTTCAAGTCAACAAATGCTTCACCCAGAAAACTTCCATAAAAGAATGGAAAATAAAGGAAACATAAAGTCTGGAGAACACAGAGCACTGTGGGAGTAGCTGTGAGAATGAGAATATTAATCCACATTACATTTAGTATCAGCCTTTAGTATCATTATTATCTCTAGGACTAATTATTTGACTGACAGGATCTACCAACAGGAAAGCTTAGTACATTCCAATGACTGGTTTTGCTAGCAGAAAAATTTATTGTACCAAGAAACTGCTTTGTAAGAACAAATGATGAGTTTAGGCCAAACAAGAGTCAGGGACTCCCTCGTTCTAAGCACTTCTCCTGCCCCTTTGCAGCAGGGGCACAAACACATGAGAAAGTCACACCTTTCAGCATGCACAGTAAGAGACCCAGAAATGGCAAAGGTTTTTATGTCCTCATCTGTACAACAAAACAATTTCTCCCACTGAACATACAGCATTTCTGAAACACAATCCAGGATTAGCATTCAGATGAGTGAGCATTTAGGCCACAGGAAAGCTGTCTGTGGTAACAGTTTCGAGTTGTGCACTGTCATACAGTAAAGTGTAAAATTCCATTCCATCACAGAAATTTAAAGTTTTTACAGTAGATATCAGTCTATACATTGCAGTGTTTGTCTTGTTACTGTTGTTAAAGAACATTTTATTCCTAAGCATATATTTTCAAACAAACTTCAGACGTAACAATTATCCAACCTAAACAAGGATAAAACTCTTATCGAAGTCCAAGCATTTGGGTAAGAATTATTTACAAAGCTTTTATAGATGTAACCATGTAATTCAGTCACAGTAAATGCCTGCAAGCATCCAATGGTAACGTATGGAAGTTTTACAGGTACAAGTATCTTCTGTATTTAATAATACCGAAGGTACAGAAAGGAACTTACATTGGTAGTACCTTATTTCCATTTATTTTGAAACCAATAAAATTCCATCAGCATAAAAAGATATAAATCTATCACAAAGTAAAGAAGAAACATATTATTTATTTAGAAGATGTTTGTTCTAGACTGAATCAAGAAATTTGGATCATATTACCAGGAGAGAGAGCTTGTAAAAGCCCTGTAAGTAAATCATATGAGGTCTCAAGGACAAAATTTCTTCTATGCATTTATGCTGGTTTATCACTGCTATGTAGCAAGTACATTAGGAGAAAAATTGTACGTTTTAATGGTCCCTGGGTGTCTTTAAAAACATCCAGGTTGATTTTATTCAAGAATAATCACTATGTATCGTATTTGAGTTTGAATTATGTTACTTAAAGTAAATCCCTGTAAGAACACTAGGCTCAATCTGAACATTATTTTTTTCATATCTGCGCTCCCCAATCTGTCTTCTGCAGTCTGCAATTTTCTCTTGTTTCACACAGGGAAAGAGGGTGCTAATACTGGCAGTTACCAGCTTTTATAGGCCAAGATATTGTATTTCATTATTATGAAACTGTCACATGGGAAGTCATGATCTGCTGTAAACATAAGACTCTTACAAAGCACACAGTACAGCCTTAATGAGAAGTGTGAATGTAACGTATTCACTTCCACAAGCAAATGCCAGAAGGACAAGCACTTCAACTTTCCTCAAGAGAAAACCTTCAAACACCTGATACGTTAATTTTACAAAGACAGTATGAAAATGATCACAAGGTTCTCAGCAATGAAAATGGGTGATTTAGTTTATTTATTAATACCTAGAGTGCCCTGACACTTTCAGTTTTATCCAAATAGGATGGATAATTTCACATTCTATTTTACTTTGTGCCCCTTGGATAAAAAGTCTCCTGACCACATGTACAGTTGTGTAACAAAATCAGCAATGGAATGTTGGCTTACAGGGCCACAGTAGAGTGGCCATGGAACTGCAGAACTAGAAAGCACAAGTATGAGTGTGGCAAACAATACTTAACTTTGAGTGATCCTAAAGGACTTACTCAAATTCTAGCAGATCCACAATTTCTAAGATAATTTAACAGCCCACAGGATGAGAAACAGTGCTGTCTGTTAACCTTTCTCCCTATTAAAAAGACAAGGGGAGGCATTCTAGAGATAGAACTGTTCCATTGTGTATTAATTCACTACCATGACACAATTCTGTGTTGGTACATGGAATGAAAGAAGTATCTTACAGTAAGTGTAATTTTCCATTGCCCATTTCCAGATTAGCACACTGCAGACAGTGCAAACAAGTAAGGACTCTGCCGAGAAATATTAATTCTGACACAGCTTAATTTCAAAGTGTTGACATTTTATACTATTTTTACCTACATCTGCCCAAACTGACTGCTTTTATAAAGACAACACTAACAAATATGAAAGTCTTGTTTCAGGCACTGGATGATCACTTTTCCACTTGGGAGTGTGTTTATCTTCCTTTAACAAATGATGACAACCAGCAATAACAGCCCCCTTCTCATGCACAGGAAGCTCAACACTGTCACTGATGGGATCATTGTTTCACTGCTCCTACAAAGATACTGCCTCTATAAAAAAAAGCATCCTATCAACTAAAGAAGCATTTGTGGTACATAATTAAAATGTAGTGATACTGGGTTTCACATATTATCTTCTATTTTTCACATGAAACCCTTAAAAATCTTACTGGCAAAATACAAAGGATTCACCCCATCAGCATTCCAAATTAGCTTAAAATATTTTGTGTTTTGCTTAGTCTTGTAAATACGGATTAGGATGAAAATTTTACTGAATTATGCATCAAATTGTTCTTGACCAGCTGCCCACTAAAAAAAATTTTCTGAACCTTCTTTAAAAACTTTAGAAATAGGCATAAATTGATTATAGATTAATAAATATAAATTGGATCTTTTATTCCAAAACCTTTTGACCCCAAGGTCAAATATTTTAAAGCTTGCTACTTCCATCCTAGTAATAAACACTATGGACATAAGCAATACATTTAATTATTTGTACATGAGCAATGAAGATGCTTTACATGATACTCAGTTATTCAGATTCTGCAAAAAAAATTAGAGAGAGAAATAAAGTATTGTCATAAATTTCTAAGGAAAAGCTTATTGCAATCAGCCTTCAGATCCTCTAACACATAAGTTAAGGAGATATCACTTTTCCTTACATTTTTTCAGTTTCCTCACCAGCATATGCTATCCTAGCACATAGTCTATAAAAAAATCTTCCCTTCTAGAAAAAGCCATTTTGAACCTTACAGACATTATCAATTTGAAATTTGCTCTACATTAAAAAAACCCCAACACCTATTCATTATATTCACTATGAAATCTTACCATTTTTAAGCATCTGCCTTATATAAACAGACTTAAAATTATATTATTTAAAAAAAAAACCAATCGCTGCTGCTGTAGGAAATAAGCTAACATAACTTATAAATGCAACGTATAAAAGGTCACAGGAACTAATTATATGTAACCTTAAGATCAGGCTTAAAAGTACATGAATAAAACCCAAACAATTACTTATTTAAAATAGTCATCCTCAGGTTTGCTTTTCAAAAATAAATCAACTTATATTATAAATTAAATTAAATTTAAATTCTAGTATGAATTTAAGATGACGAATAGCTAAGTGAAAACGCAATTTTTTTCCTAAAACATAGAGCACCAAGTAGTATAAATTCTCTGTCCAAAACCAAATATTTGTAAGTCAGCAAAACACACTCAGAAGACAGCAGGAGCTTCCAAACCTTTTCAAGCCCTTAAACTGTTCAGAGATGTTCAGTACAGAGATTTGCTTCCTTTGAAACCCTTTTAAGAAATCACAAGAGTCCCCACAGCTGAAGCAAAATCTGTGAGGCTGAAAAAACCCTACAGTAAAGAGGTCTGAATTTTACTTCAAGGACATCACTGCCTTTCTATCTCAATGAAGCTTTGGGTAGAAAATAATCAAAACCTACTTAGAGCAACAATCATACTCCACATATTTTAAATTTAAGCAGACCATAAATCTGTGGGGGCTTTAAACTGAGTTTCCTAGAAATGCTATGTAAAATTCTCCAAAGGTTGTCTGACTTCTCACCAGTCAAAAACATTAAAACTCTAAAAACATTTACTTCGTATCCAATCCAGTCTTCTCTTCTGGACAATACCAGTTTGCACTCCAAAGTGGTACATCAGCTAAAGCATATGAAGCATTATTCAGTCACCAAATAATCTCCTCTTGTTTTCTGGTTTTCGTTTGTTTGTTTCCCTCTGGAGGAGAGAAAAAAGGCTGAATATGGCAGTAAACTTCCTTTGTTAATCTAACAAAATTTGTTTAAGAACACAGTAAGGCAGTGTCCTTGGTAACAGACAAGCTGTTATCCTTTTTTCCACTTAAGTCAATACAAATTGACTTGTATCCTCTGTCTTCATTAACTCTAGAAGGTACCTAGGGAAATTAACAGAGTTAAGCTAAAATAAGGTTTTGGAATACTGTCGAAGAGCCACAAAAAAAATCTCTTTCCTCAAAGAGTTTCACCTCTTATTTAGGGAAACTTTTTTTCCTGAGTTTTACAGAAGACAAACACAAAGTATCTCCTAATTCAGGAAGTCCATTAATCTCTCTTACTCACAAAAGACTTAGGAACCAACAGGAATATCAAACAGATTACCCTAAAGTGGAGTCCTGTTCAGTAACATGCATTTTGAGCGGCACATGCCTTGTACATCAGAGTGGAGGTTGTCAGTAACCAAGCATTTTAATCAACTGCAAAGTGATGTACACCTTGCCATTTGGCAGCCCAGGAAACAACTTCGAAAACCATTTCCCTAAAAGGACTTGCCCAGGCATTATTATACAAACAAATCAAAAAAAGCAGGGTAGCCTGGCTCAATGATATCTAAATAAGCAAGTACAATTTTGTACGTGTAATGAGGTATAGATCTTGTTATCCTCAGTAAAGCTGCCCTGCTAGTGAGGGAACAAGGGGACCCTTCTACTCTACACTACAGCAAAATTCTCTTTACTTCATCATAACAAGAAATTCTGCTCTGGGGTAGCATCACTGTACCACACCCTCCAGCTTTCCTGAACTGCAACTCCATTTAATTCCATCATCTGGGAAACAAGCCCAAACGCCCAACAGCTTTACTGATTCCACAAACAAACCCCTCCCCGTTAACAGTGGCAATAATTTACATGAAATGGAAGCCTTACTCTATACACGTGTAAAAACAATCACTCTTAAGTGAAAACAGTCCACATCACAATCTTGTAATTTATGAGATTCTAATTCTACCAGCTGGAAAATACAGTGGTTAGAAGGGAAGTATGACAGAGCTATACCCCATCACTCTCACTGGAAAACTAGATCTCTAAATCTTCATTTTGACACTTCAGTTATGCCCTTCAAGCCTGGATTTGAATCCTGAAATATTTAAGCTGATAAAACGGTGTGGTTGCAATACTCAAAGCTATTTTTCAGCTATTTTTCAGAATCTTTCCATGCAGCTTAAGTTGCCAGAAAACAAAACACTGTCTCACCTATATATTGGCTCCAGGAGGGCTGGCTAAAGACTCAAAACATGAACTCACAGCACAGCTTTCCTGTCCTTCCAGGAGTTAATTCCACAGGGAATGAGCCCAGATATCAAAATAACTTGGGACACTGAAGGAAAACAGTTTATCTGCCTCCAGCTGGTATCTGCTCTGTGTTTAGGCCCAAAGGACACATCCTGCTAAAGACATCTTCCAATACATGAAAACTGGCAGATCCTTGAAGACTTCTCAAACTACTTCCCCAAGCAAACATTTACTCTGATTTGATTTAGCACCTGAGCTTACTTACAGAATTAGTCCCAAGGATTTGCAGCTTTGGTTCTCCTGATTCCAGAAGCTTGGCCACCATATGAAGGAAACTTTCCACAAATGGCTTTATGCTTTGAGAATGGCAAGCCATAAGAAGCTGGTCCAGTGCCTCCATGGCAATTAAAACATAACTGAAAATTAATTAGAAAGACTCAGATAAAGATGTATAACATTTATCATTAACTCAGTTAGTTCAATTTAGGATCTTACCACAAAAAAATAGAAAAGAAAGAATGGAAGGCATATATTTCCCATTGTATAAAAATGATATTTAGGGCTATTTCCTACATCCATATTTTCTCTCCTTTTTCTTTTTTATGGCAGGGAGAGGGGTGGTGTAGGAGGGAGGGAAGTATAGAATTGAGTGTTGGCCATTTACCCTTTGTATAAAGCTACAAAAACAGCTTTGGATGTCATGAAGGCCAAAAAATGGTGGTCTGTGATGGATGTTGCTTTTCTTCAACCATTCCTGCCACTTCTTAGACTTAGTATTTCTCACCTAAAAATCTGATTTAGGCAAAAGGGCTGAAAAGAAAGATAATCTGGTTTCCCTATATCCTGACTGATATTCAAGGGTGTATTGGGCTCACATAGCCAGGTTTTGTCAGCAAGGGCTGCGGGGGTGATTTCTGTGTGAAACCAGGAGCTGCCCCCACAACAGACACAGTCAGCTCCAAGACCAACCCACCATATTCCTGAGCCCTCCAGGGACATTGGAAGTGCCCATAGATAAGCAGATATCTACAGTGCAGACCATGCAGGACGCCTTGCTGGAGCAGGTGTCTGTGCCTTGAAGGAAACTGCTGCCCACAGAAAGGCCCTGCTGGAACAGGCTTCTGGCAGGCCCCATGGAGAGGAGCCCACACAGGAGCTTTTCTGGCAGGATCTGTGATCCCATGGGAGACCCATGCTGGAGCAGCCTGTTCCTGAAGGATATAACCCAATGAAAAAAGCTATGCTAGGGCAGTTCTTGAAGGACTGTCTACAGGGACAGACCCAAGGCTAGAGCAGGGTAAGAGTGTGAGGAAGAAGGAGCAGTAGACACAGGATGTGTGATGGTATGAACTAACCACAGTCCCCAGTCCTAATCTGCACTGCTTGGTGGGGATGGAGGTAATGGACTTGGGAAGAAAGATAGCTGGAGGAAAGATGTTTTTATTTAAGCTTTGCTTTAATTTCTCACTGTCCTACTCTCTCATTAATTGGCAATAATTAAATCAATCCTCGCCAAGTTAAGTCTCTTTTTCCCCATGACGGAACTGAGTGATCTCCCTGTCCTTATCTCAACCCATGAGCTTTCCACTTTATTTTCTTCTCCATCTGGCTGAGCAGGAGGAGTGAGAGCAGCTGGGTGGGCACATGGCAGCCAGACAAGGTTAACTGACCACAACGGGACTGGATTGCTCTTGCCTTCCAGACTTGACAACATCAAACATGATGAAATTCCATGACTTGTTGGCATTTATTTTTAATAATAAGTGCCTTCTCTCCTCACCCATAGCGATGTCTGACCACATCCCTGCTCAGTCTCTCTGCCAGGTAAGCCCCAATCCGATCCAGCTTCTCTGGTGCAGAAACTGCATAGAAAGTCAGTTTCTCCATGTCAGCTTTAACAAGACCATCCTAGAAACAGAAATACAAAATACAAAATTAAACAGTTCATAGGAAATATAAAGCTTTCCGAGTGTATTTTCTTTGTTTTCTAGTTAACATTTAAAGATCAGAGCCTTCCAGATGGTAATAAGCTACTGAAAAAAACCTCCCAAAGTATTGAACAAAACTGCCATAACCTGAGCTGCAAAAATCAGCAACATGAAACAACTAAAATATTTTTAAAGGAAATTAAAAAACTAGCTTGCTTCACCTTTTTTTTCTTTTGTGAGGGAATGGGTATTTGAAGAGAAGGTATGTAGTGAGATATGTGATCAGTTCTAAGACACACTTCTTTCCTAATAGCACAGTGTAATTTTTTTCTCTTCCCATTCCCCTAAATAAGTATATTCAATGCATAATTTCAATAAAATATACAAACAAGAGAGTAGTTTAAATATTTAATATTGTAGTTTAAATATTTTATTTCTTCAGTGTCAGTTCTTGAACAAGGCTGACCCTCAGGAACCTGAGTGCTAACTGTCAGAACAAGATTAAAGATTAAGATATTAGTTCCAACATGAACTGTAACATGGATCTGCTCAGATGAGGTTATAATCATAATTATCAGGTAAGCAGGATAAGACTTTTTGTCTTTTTACCTTTTTTTTTCCTGGAAGTTCATAAAATCATTTGTTTTTCAAATAAATTACTTAGAAGCTTTTAAGACACTCATTATTGATTAATGGATTTTATCAAGCAAATCTTCTCATACTTTGGAGAAGGTCTGCAACTCAAGGGAAACATCTTGAACTGGCCTGTGATCCAATGAACACAAACCAAAGCAGAGACTGAGAAGTGCCAACGCAGACCTACTGAGTCAGATTTAAACAAAAACACTCCAGTTGTAGCATTTCCAGGTGTTTCTATACCTGTATCAAAAACTAGATTAGAACAAATAAACCTATAAAACCATACTGTTCCATGCATTCAATAAACACAGAAAACATATTCTTTAAAGCCAGTAATATACACTTACATAATCACTGGCACTCAGTAACAACACAATTTTAAAAAAAAGCTGACATACTTTTTCTAACATATAAGCCAAATATGATGCAAATACTGACTGTGCTGCTTACTTCTGCTGTAAGAAAAGATATAAAAATTTGGTAACACACTTAAAAAAATAGAGCAGCAGAAACAGGAGCTCTTGATCAGTTGGAACTGTCAAATGATTATGTGTAGACACATGCATTCCTCAATGGTACAGAGAAGTTATTTATTTTCACAGAGTAAGAGCTAGGCTTTAATATAGCTCCAAGACTGTTACAGCAAAATGTAGAAATAAAATTGTAGATCAATACCTGGAAAAAATTTTAAGAAACACCAGAAAAACCTTTTTGGGTCACAACAGTCTACTGAACTATAAAAAAAGCTCACAGTCAGTAAGTCAAGAATTAAAAAATTAAAATCCTGTAGAAAACCAGGAAATGTTCACATCTGCAACCACAAGAAAGAGCAAATGGTTGTGGTTCTAAAAAGTGATAAAGTTAAGTGCTACCTCTGTAGCAGAATACCTTGTTTAATGAAATCTCTGTTGCTCTGAGGAAAACATACTCATTTTATTCTTCAGTGTGCAGCCCTGCTTTGGAAATGGAATTAGACCAGATCATCTCTAGGGATTCCTCTCCAGATAAATTATTCTACTAACCTCTCTTTAAGCTATTAAATGCTAAAGCAGATTTTACGGCAAAACATTAAAAGAGAAAAGAAAAACAGAAAATTTAAAAAAAAAATTGCTAAAGCATAAGCTCTAACCCCAGATTTTCCAACAGGAATCCCTTAGAATCTTAAAGGCACGACTCACTTTTGGATCCTCAGGAAATATGTTGTCGACCAGCCGCTTGTAGCGAGGACGCAGCGCGGCGCAGCAGCAGCAAACTCCTGCGGAGAGATTGACCCAGCGGAGTTAGGACACACTTCCGGGACTCATCGCAAGGGACAAGCTCACAAGCATGGGGGGACAAGATAACACTGAATTCTGCTGGGTATCAGCAAGAAAGCAAAACCAAGGGAATTGAAAGTAAGTACAAGTAAGTCAAATAAGCAAAATGATTACCACATTGTAATACATGAGAAAATATGCAAGGATCTCGGGTGGTAGGAATGCACCTGGCATCCATTCATAAAAACAAGCAGCAAAGTCAAGAATTCTAAAACTGAGTCATATCAAAACCAAAGCTACTTTATTTGCAGGTTTATCTTCATCCTGAATGACTGCTTCAAAACAGCCAAATGTGCATTGTGTGCATTATTCTTAAAAAAAAAAAAAAAAAAAAAAAGAAAAAAAAAGTGAAATTTGTTTTAAAGGCACCCGTATAAACCAAAACAAGCTCTGCCTTACTTATCCCTTATCCTTCCTTTTACTGGGCACCAGTGAAATGACAGTCACTTGAAGCCAACAAATGAATTTTTTTTATCTCAGTTTTACTCTACTCTTAATCTATATAATCAGAACAATGCATGTAACTTCAATTTCATTAATTTTAGAAGTCATGCTGCCTGCTCTAAAAAGGTAACAAACCTGCAAAGCATTGTTTGGTCTTTTTTCTAACACTAAGAACTACTAGAACTTTGGAGGTTGGTTGAAACTCAGCAAAACAAAACAAAACCACCAAACCTAACCAAACCAAAAAATCCCAAAAAAAGTTTCTAGGTATCTGTCCAACCGTTTATCAGGGTAGACTTATACCTTTGTTTTTAAAATTTTTTGACAAATCAGGTTTTAAATGTTTTAGTGGGCATATTATCAGATTAACTTATTGGTCAAACCTCAGATCAACACCAAAGCAGCTCTAATGCTCAAGATCCACTGAGTAAGTAAGACACTCAATAATAATGTATCAAGCACACATGCAGATCTCATCTTTCAAGTCTCAACACCTGGAGGATTCAGAGTAGCTAAATACCTTATAAATGTCTCATTAAAGATATCTATTTATATACTAAAAAAAAAAAAAATCTTATAACACTTCGCTTAAAACAATAAAAAATGTAAAATAACAAAGGGTATCTTGGCAGAAACTTTTGATTACAACTTGTCTGCAAAAGCATCAAGACTTATATTTCTTTACCTAAGATATCTAAATAAACTTAGTGGATTCTAATCATACTTATCAAAACATCTGGGAGATTAATAACAAAGATTTCACTGCTGTACTTAGTTTTAATTACAAGACTCTACAGGAGTAGACATTCTCCCTCAATTACATCTGTTTTCTGATACTATTGTCTCTTGAAAAAAAAAAGTATTCTGCTCATACTTTGACAACTTAATTCTTGTAATTTATTTAATCAGAAACAATTATTGAAGACAGATTTATGATTTTAAAACTGTGCATTAACTCCAAGTTCTCCCCAATGGACTTTAATTCTGCCTAGCTCATGAATTAGAGTCCTGTATCACCAGTAACATTGACACTGACTTACGACTTCAGTAAATAATTACGAAAACAAAAAGCACTCAAGGAATAAACAACTGGATTTTATTTTTTTTTTTGTTAAATAGTACTTTGTTACTACTGACAAGTTTTTATACCACTCCTGCTGATACACCACTTACAGAGGTCTAACAAATGTAAAACTCTACGTTTACATAAAAGCCGTTGGTATGAAGTAGATAAAATCAAAGTTCTTTAATATGCCAGTGGAAAATATAGTTATGAAAAGAGGTTAAAATCCTACTTGACTTAAAATAGAAATAATTTAGACAGTTCTACAAGAATATTCTATTAAGAGCAATGCTGTGCAACATCTTGGGAAATTCAAGTAAGACCATCAAAATCCACCAAAATCCACATAATATTGCTAAATATTTCTTGAGCTAAGTATGCAACTCTGCAGCACTCTTTGGCTCAGCACTCTTTGTACTTTGTATTCCTATTTGGTTTTCTACCTCATGGTTGACCATTAACTTGGGTCCACAATAAACACGATGTTTGATTACTACTATATATAACAAAATATTCTAACAATAACTATAGCAAAATATTTTGATACAACTATCTAAAATGTAACAAGAGCAGGAAAACATTCTAAAATATTGCCAGAGGCAATTAAAAATACTTTTTAGAATTACTTTCTCCCTCTTTAAGTGCTAGAAGAAGAAAATCTTTGCAAAGAACTGCAATTTAAATCTTAAAATGGTGTTTCAAACCTGTGCTAATTACATAAATTTAACATAAAATCTGGATACAGTTACTTCCTTGAGATGTATAAAAATGATCAGATAACGGTACCAGCTCATTCTGGCAGCCTCACCAGATGGTTTCTTTTAATGGAAACATAATATTGCTCTATTGAAATATTGCTCTTCAAATTTATGGAACATAGCGAATTTTGACACAAAAAAAGGCCTAACAGTAAGTATTCATACGATTAAAACTTTTCTCCTCATCTTGGATTTTGGTAGTACCATTACATTGCTATGTATTTAATTATGGTACTATTTAGATGGAAAAAAAATCCATAAACCTGTCAAAAATTCTTTATCATCAAAGTATAAACCTAAAACTATTATGTTAACACCATCAAAAGAACTTCCTAAATTAAACAGAACATTCAAGTATCAGAAAGTAAGATTTAATCTGTCCAGAAAGTAAGATTTAATCTGTCAAAGCTTTCAGCCTCCAGCAGAGCACAATCCAAAATAAAAATGTCAGGCATTCCAAACAACACAGAAATGAATGATAACCAAAAGCAAAAACCAGAATAGTTAACAGTCATTACACAGATTTTGTGGAAAAACTACTAATATTTCTCAGTTATATCATTTTGATATAGCCATGAAAGACTTAAAAAATCGTAGGAATAGGTTTAAAGAATGTATGATTAAAAAAAAAAAAAAAAAAGGCAACAAAACAAAATCCCCAAATGATCAAGTCAACAAACTACATTAAAAGCAACCCATAAAATTTAGGAACATTTCACTACATAGACCAAAAAGGAGAATCTTGTCAAAGATAGATAGAATCTGAGCAACTGAAAAATGGATTCCCTACTTCTTGGATACCAATTTAACACAGATAAAAATTTACACAAATAAACACATTTGTTTCACATAAATAAACTGCTTTGTAGGTCTGTAGAAAACAGCCAGGTAAAAAAAAGAACTGTTCCATTTTAGGCAGGTTTATTGAGGAAAAATCCTATGACAATTCCTTTTTAGTGTCAGAAAAAATTTGCATTCTAATGGCCTCCCCCTTGCGCAAATCTTTACATCATTTTATGCATGGAAATATAAAGGTTAAAGCAATATCTACAGAGAATTCCACACTGTAACATGATAGTTAATGTAAAAGGTTTAAAAAAATATTGTTTGCTTTCTCCAGTAGTGGGATTTTTATCAAGTTCAAACATGCACATTCTCTTCTGCTACAGAAGTCCTAACATCTGCATTTTCCATGTTATAACTGTACACACTGACCAGCTGCACGGTTACTTCTTTTGACACACATAAATTGCACACAACAGCAACAGCAGCAAGACACAGCCCCCGCCACCAGAAAACTGTAATTTCACCTACCCAAAGACATACACGGCCTTGGTTCAAAATCAGAATTATAATCATAGGCTTTTTCTTGCTCAACAGTTGGGACTTGCACATACTGCCTCATCCTGGATATGAATTCACTCTCAGGGAAGTCTCTGCTTTCCCAGGAATTTGCTCTCTGGCACTGGCATAGCCGCGGTTACTTCCCGTGAGGGCTCTGCAATACTGTAAACTTATCTGATCGGCTCGGTGGCATCTGCATAGAGCCACCCAACACGTGAAAAACTTCAGTATCAAATTCTGTTAGCAAGGCCAGGCACAAGAAAAGAGAAAAGGATAAAAGAAACACTGTCAATGCATGATTCAGAGCTCCTCCAATTCCGAGCTCCTCCAATTTCACTACTCCAACCTGCCTGGAAAACACAGTTCCTTATTTCTCTGACTAGAAGTAAAAAAATCCATACAGTTTCAGGAAAAACTACCCTCAGACAGCTGCCACACATCACTGTAGAGTGATAAATATTTTAGCAAAACCTATTCATTTGGTCTTCCTGGAAAACAGACAGAGAGAAATGTATTTAAGGCAGACCACTGACCAAAAGGGTTTTTTTTTTTAACAGAAAGGTTTACATCTAAGATTAAAGAAACAACCTAAAAATAATGAAATTAATATTATTTCTAGTAATACTTCCTAGTTTAGGAAGCAAGGATTACAGAATTTAAATCATTAACAAGATTATGATACATCAGGTAGAAAATCAATTTTGAATTAAGCAATTCTGAAGTTACTTTCCAGTTTCCCATTAATTCTCAGCATTTTATTGTTCCAATTCCTACACTACATCCACCTGGGAATACACAAATACAGGATTTTCATACAGACAGACATGTTTATAAACCCTGAAAATTATAAGTACTGTTTTTAATAAAAACACAGCCAATAATTTCCACTACATAAAAACTGAATTCAAGACTTAAGAGATTAGTGCTAATAAACTTAGAGAAAACACCGTTATAAATTAGAAAAATCCCATTACAGTAAAGCTGTACCTCAAAATAGTGTGCTTGAATATTTGTGCTCTATATTACTCACACAAAATTACAGGAAAACAAAAGCTTCAAGACGGGTTTAAACATAAAAGACTAAGTTCTGCCAATTCAGTTTAAAATGCCACATTTTCTTCTTTATCAAAACCTAGGAAAAGAAATCATCTGTTTAATCTAATACTGGAATTTCTTCCAAAGTTTTGTCATGTTGTCCAACAGTTGTCAACTGTGTACAGAACATTAATAACCTGAAACAAGATGTCATGTTCACTCACTGAATATTTTTATTATGTCCCAAGCCTGGATCTGGTAATCCCTAACTTTATTTGCAATCATCCAAGCTTTTTTTTAAAAAATCTTATTCTATCAAAAAATGTAATTAACAAAAAAATTTCAATCTACAAAAAAATGCATCTTTTGCTAATATCAAGAAACAAAGTAATATTAAAATTACATCTGGTTGCTCAATGTACTTAAATATAGCTATGTAAAATATTTAAATATAACTATGTAAAATTTTATTTGGCTTCAATACATTAAATTTTTATTTTACTTATTTTTCTATATCTGAGATGAGAAATATAAATAAAATAAATTTATTTCAGATACGCTGAGGAAAGTGCATAAAATAACACTTTAACCATAACCACTGACTACACCCGGTTATTTCTGAGCTGTTAATATCAGTTGACGCATTTAATTCAGAACTAAAATGACTTTCAAGGGCATTTGCATTCCACTATTTTATAACAAGGAAATTATTCCAGCCATATAAGGGAGTTAATTAAAAATATTCTTCAACCTGCTATAAAAAGAGCAACTGCTGTAAGGATGGGTTGATCACCCGTTGGAATGTCCCTGGAATGCCCTCCCAGAGGGCACGGTGGACTCATCACTCAGACAGGATGAAGCCTCATCCCCCAGATGAGCCTCTCCTCCCCTCACCCAAATGTTCACTGACTTCCAAGTGGCTGCTGGTTTCCAGCCTCTCTCCAACAAACTGCACTTAAGAAAACGACCAACATGCAGATGAAATTTTTGTCTTGAGAACAGCATATTCATCTTGTGATGTGAACTTTTGACCGCCGTGACAGCAAATCCTCAGTAACATCTAACAGGGAAAATTCCATCCATACCTAGGTTTTACATTTATTTTACAGTTTTACATTTATTTTTAAAAATATTTTGGCACTCAATTTATTCGAAACAAATTAAAACAACACCCAAAAAAACAGCTTTCTCCTTAGAATTTCTTCTCACTAAATAAGCTAAAAAGTTAAAGTTAATTCTGGTGTGATATGACTTCAAGAAGAGTTCTTCTAAACTGAACCATATAATCATTAAGGTTGGAAAAGACCTCTAAGGTTATGAAATTCAACCCTCAATCTGACACCAACACTGCATTCTCCATTAAACCATGTCCTGAAGTGCCATATCCACGTGTTTTTTCAACGTTTCTAGGGATGGTGACTCCACCACTCCCCTGGGCAGACTATCCCAGTGCCTAACCACCTTTCTAAGTGAAGATTACTTTCTTAATACCCAATCTAAACCTCCTCTGGTGCAACTCAAGGCCATTTCCTCTTGTCCTGTCTGGGAGAAGAGAACAACCCCCATCTGAGTACAGCCTCCTTTCACGCAGCTGCAGAGTGATAAGGCTCCCCCCAGGCTCCTTTTCTCCAGGCTGAACACCCCTAGCTCCCTCAGCTGCTCCTCCTCAGACTTGTGCTCCAGCCCCTTCCCCAGCTCTGCTGTCCTCTGAACACACTCCAGCCCCTCAGTGTCTGTCCTGTGCCCAGCACTGAGCACTGAGGGTTCCAGGTGTGGCCTCAACAGTGCTGAGTACAGGGGGAGAGTCAGTGCCCTGGTCCTGCTGGCGTCACCTGCTGGTGACACTGTTCCTGACACAGACCAGGTGCCACTGACCTTCTTGGCCACCTGGGCACACACTGCCTCATGTTCAGCCACTGTTGGCCAGCACCCCCAGGGCCTTGTCAGCCAGCCTTCCAGCCACTCTTCTCCAAACCTGCAGCATTGCATGCTGGAATCAGCATGGAGAGATGCACATTTTGCTATGGGGAAAGCATGTAAAGATAATTTGAATATAAACTTTTTTGTGAAAGCAAGAAATGACAATGCACCTGAAGTTACTAATAAGAAGTAGGAAAAACTCCCAAGCTAGTCAAATAATGCTCACCACCAAGCTTCTTCAATGAAGTATTCTTTCCAGAGCCAGTGGCAATTAGAACAAATCCCCTGGCAAGATAATACCTTTGGGACCGTGTGTTTTAAAGACTTCTAATACATTAAAAGAAAGCTTTCCATTACATCAGGTTCTCCAGTTGCCTTCCTTAAGTTCCACCACTGGCAGTTTCCACACTGTCTCTCCTTTCTCCCACCTTTGTTGGTTTCACATAATAACTTTGCTTTACTTGCTTATTTCTGTTCCCCTCAACACCGCCTCCTCCTTTACTGCTTTGACATAGTACTGTCACTCTATTTTTAATACAGCATTAAAATTACCTAAAACTAATCTTTTTCCAGTGGAAGAAGCTCTATGACATGAGTTCTGCTTCTTAATTCCTGCTCTTACTTATATTCCTAGTAAGCTGGCCAATGTCATTTACTTCCCTGACTACTATCACTGAAGCAATACAAAAAAGAGACTTTAAGAGACTAGAAACACACGTTTACATAAATCTCCTTGGCCCCTCTTCATCACAGCTGGCACTGATAATCTGTTCAGGGGAAAAAAATGAATAGGCAAAGTCCAACTTTCATTCCTGTTTCCAGTATTTGGTTTGCAGTTGGGAAATGAGATTTAGGTGATAAATCCAGTAGACAGAAAAAACCCATCGTACTCTTATTTCATCGTACTCTTATTTCTAAACAAATACTGATTTCATAACAAGGTGTTTCATAAATCAGTGAAAAATGCAATGTAAATAAACTACTGGACTAAAGGAGATATAGAGAGCAAAAGAGGCTGATGAGGCTTTGTGTGCTTTCTGAAGCACATGAACTGCTATTATTCCTCCATCCAGGCAAAGAGCACAGCATAGAGTGGACTCCTCACACTGACAAAACACCCACTGTGACATCCACTAACACACTGAGACAGGAAGACATTCTTTACCTACTATTTAATTCTGAATAAAAGAAGTAAAGAAGGATAGGCATCATCACAGCAACCTCGTCCTACTTCTGCTACTTAACACACCTATCTCTGCTTGTCCAAATGCCTGGCTCCTCCCAACTTCCATGGGTACCACAGAATGGAAAATCCCCAGCACAGTGACATTCCTGGCACAGAAGTAGCCTCTGAGTTCCAGACAATCCTGCTCAAAGCCTTGACCCCAAGCCATTCTCTTACCCAGATGAGCCACTTTCAGAATGCTGTATCCTGACAGGGACTTTCTTTGTGCCACTCTACCTGGACCCAGTTTTGGTTTTAAAATTTCTAATACAGATGTTCCACATTTCCCATTCCATTGCATTTCCTCATTCTATAGGACACAGTCCTCTTTCCCAGCAAGGAAAAGAGTTATTTTGTTGCTTTAACACTTGCTGCTTGCTTCTGTTCTGCTACAGGAACTCATGTGGATTGAGCTATTGCCTTTAGAGGAACACCCCCCTGCATACCTGAGGATCAGAGGGGAATCCATGGGAAGCAGGACAAGATCACAGGTCTGGATCCAACTCTAGGAGTTACAATTCATGGAACCTTAAAGTTCTCAAGCTTAGGGCAATAGCACATAGGGATTACTTAACATCTCAGAACACAAACAGTCACTTAAATACCATGAACAGTTCTGCTTTTGAGATGTTTTAATTCCAGGGTCAGTATCACAAAAGAAACTGGAATGGCTCCTGACACATGGGAAAGTCGCCAATATTTAAGTTTAAAGTTTTATCTTCTTGGTTAACTGCAATCTGCATTACATAGTAGCCTCTTCTGCTTTGGAAGCTGTTGCTTCCCTACACTAAGAAACTGATGGAAAAGTGTCAAACACTCTCTACTTTTAGAATTTTAGGAAGATTTTGTCAATACTACACATCTTTATTATTTGAGGAGAGCTATAAGGATGGCACTGATAAACTGTCACCAGCCCCACAGACAACAAGCCCATTACAAACCAATGAGTAACTGGTCAGCAAGTGCCCAGATTGAAAAACCTGAATGTAAATCACATGAACTTTTCTGACAACTGCTACATTTTCCATTTTCTTGAGATGATGCAGTTTGCTTTCTTAATCCAATCCACAGGGAAGGAACACAGCTGCAGTGGTAAGAACTCCCTGTATCTTATGCTGCTGTCATCTTTCTCCTTAGCAAAAAGGATGCTCAGAACTGTTGCATCACCTCCTCACCACAGGTATCCTCTGACTGCAGTACATGGGCTGGGAGGATTTAATTCTCCACTCCTGTCCCTTGCAGCTCACACTGCCCAAACACAGGGGGCTGAAACAGACCAGGGGAGTAGGCACCACACTGCCACTTGAAAAACAAGGCACGAGAAGGTTTTTGTATAGTAATGCCATGATTGCATTATTATATGTTATTATATTAAAAGTCCTGATGATGAGGAAGCAAAGGTTCACAGGCCTTCTCCCTGGAACCCTCAAAGCTAATGGAGAAGGTAAGCTTAGCTCAGGAAACTAGATTTCAATCAGTTCAGAATAAACCACCGACCTGGTTAAAGGACATATAAGAGAGTGTTGTTCTATAGATCCTTTCTTCTATTAAAACATCCAAAATACCAATATAAGCATGGCCAGAGCTTCAAAACCAAGTTTCACCTTCATTTCAGCAAACCCAGCTACAGGCTTCAATACATTTGCACAGATTTTGAAAAACATTTCCTAATTAAAAGAAAAATGTTCTGTTCACAAGTATTCCAACACCACATTACATACATTTTATTTCCTGCACAAACACAGAGTGTACAGCGAAAGTAACATAACAGTGGATGAAAGTGTTTCTGCAAATCCAGAACCATACTGTATTATTTATGCTGAGAAGAAAGTGCAGCAAGTCTTCTGAGGCACATACACAGAGCTCAAAACATGATAAAGCATCT
Source organism: Sterrhoptilus dennistouni (assembly GCA_013397095.1). Lineage (NCBI taxonomy): Eukaryota > Metazoa > Chordata > Aves > Passeriformes > Zosteropidae > Sterrhoptilus > Sterrhoptilus dennistouni. The sequence goes on from VWZU01010907.1 coordinate 1,405,045, forward strand.
GTTCCTCTTCAGTAATGGAAGAGTTTAAACTGTACTGACATTAATGAAAAATAAAATGCTAAACAAAATTGTTGTAATGTCACTTTGAAATGCAGAGTCCCAGAGGATACGAAGGCTTCAGAAATCAAATTCTTGTTTAAATATCACCAATCTTCAATTAATGGCTCTGTTTGTGTCTATTCCTAGCAGTTTCATTTTCCCAGAAAGCATTTACAAAATGAGATATTGCCATTTGGACATGGAAACATACACGTTTCCATTAAAAGAAAAAGGACTCAAAAATTTGAAAAGAAATCTCTTTCCATATTATCAAGAACAGGTCCTTGGAGCTGCCAATACACTCCATTTTACATGTTTTTGTTTCTGTGCAGTTTTACCTAGTTCATCCTGCCTTCACAGGAGAGCAGCTTTTGAACAAACCAGCAAACAGAAGTTTATGCAACAACTTTTCAATTATTCACAGTTTAAAACATAGACAGGGAAGCCATAAGTTTCACTGGAAAAAAAAAAACCCTCCTTCTAGGTCAATACGAATTATAAAATATTCTCATGGTTGTTATCTTTCCCATTAGTTCTAAAGAGAACTTAATCTTGAATTCAGGTTTCCCCCAAGAATAGAAAAGCAGCTGTTCTACCAAACAGACGGATAAAAAGTTAGAACATATCCCTACCCAGAACCACAAATCCCAGGTAATTAAATAGCCATTTCTCCCCTCCTGCAATGTCTAACAAGTTAGAGAGGAACACAGACACAGTGAATTTGCTTTTCTGGGCACCTTCAGCACCTAAAGACAGTGTATGTCCCTTCTCTACCACAACTTCTGTTTCCCACCAAACCGAACAGGCCAGCCTAGAAGATGGTCAGTTTAGGAGACAGACAGTTTCATATTAATACACAAACAAGTTTTATAAATACATATTGCTAACCAGTAAATCCTGAGTGTCTCAGCTTTCTGTAGAAACCAGACAGGACTGGTTTGTGGGCACACAGGCTCACTGGTTTCTGTAGCAACCCAGCAGTTCTTGCCCACAACCTGCATTTCCAACCACACTGCAATTCCAACATCCAGACTCAATTTGCAAAATTATGTTTTGTCAGTTCTGAGGTACTTCAAGCTCATGTCTAAACCAATGTCAGTAACAAATCATAAACTTACTTAATAAAAAAACCACAAGCACATAGAAAGTCTTTAAAACAACTTGCACTGCATTTGTTATGAGACAAGAGAGCTCTGCTAGCTCAATCATGTCAGACAGATCAATTATAATTATTCACATTTTATTACATATAAAGTTCATAAGTAGGGTATCATCATCCTGAAGTCCTTTTCTAATCATTACACAGTTTAATGGACATAGGAAAATTTGTTTTAATAGTATGAATTATTGGGTATTTGTTGATGCACTTCTAACAAAATATCGATGAAGCTTTATCTTCACCCAATTCCTTATGGACTAACAGCTTTACAGAAGTACCAGTAAGGACCACTGATTTAGCATAATTCTATAGCTAAGTGTTAGACTGGAATTCCTTACTCATTCTCTTACTAAGGAATGAGTAACCCTTCTCAAAGCACAATCAAAGACTCAGAGTGCCCATTTCCAGCCAAAGTACAGACTGCTATCAACAAAACACTGCAACGGGTCCAAGTACAACTTAGAATCACCACTGTGCTCTTCTTGAAAAGTGAAAGGACTGAGACCTTTCACAGAGCTCAAGCTGGACATGACCTATACAGGGGCCAACTATTTTTGAAGTCTTGGGGTCTACGAGTTGTTAGACAAGGAATATTCTAATAATGTAGAACATTCTGACTACAAAGGGATGCAACAAAGATCATCAAATGCAACTCCTTGCCCTGTGCAGGACAGCCCCAAGAATCACACTGTGTGCCTGAGAGCACTGTCTGAATGCTTCCTGAACTCTTGGCAGACTTGGAGGAGTTCCATTCATCTACCTACCCACCTTTTATTCATTTCTGTCTAATTCCTGCGTGAATTAATCTTGAATAATGTAACTTTCTAGAAGTGAAATAACATTCTTCGAAAGCCAAGAGCGGCGTCCACAGCTAACTTTCATCTTCAGGAATCCACAAAGAACGTGATTCCCTAGAGAGCCACTGAGGTTCATAGTGGCCAATGGTGGGAAGGAAATCCACATATCAAGGAAAGGGAATGACAAAACACTTTTAAAAGGAGTTTGCCCTGGCTTTTCCAGAGACATGCATTTTATCACATAATGGAAATCCTGCCCCTGCTCCCCAAAATCAATTCTGCTTTGTTGTCATGCACAAAGAAATAGGACACTCGCATGCACAATCAGCATGAGCCTTCTTACCCTTTTGTCCCATGGTTCAGAAATCAATAGCAAACAAGGCTGCACATGAAGATTAATCGACTGAGAGCTGCAAAGCGATTTCTGTAAATAACAATGACAGCCATATTTTAATAAAGCCTGGAAAAGTGACTAAACTACATTTTAATACTTGGGGAAACGTCCACATACAGTTTAAAAGCACACAAAGGCTTTGATGGGCACCAAATTAAATTCATCTCTAAAGCATTTGATTTTTTTATGTTAGATGCCCAGACTGTTCATACATAAGTAACAACAACAGAAAAAAAAATTCTACACCTTTTAACAAGAAATGGATGAAACACAACTCTTCATTTCTTGGCTCTACTGAAATGTGTTCCAGAACAAATGCAAGAAATGTAAGGATGAATGATAATGATATCACTCATCACATCTTGTCTCAATATGAGTGGCTTTGACTCTCTGTGGAACAGCTCCTAAACACTAAACTTTCCCAAACAGGGCCAGGATGATGTGTACATAGAAATGACAGATAACAGGTAACAACAAAAGGAACACTTGCTCCAAATTAACAACTCTTAAAGAAATCCATGCATATTCATTGATAAACATGGAAGCACGATTTGACAGCACACAAAGTTAAGGTACCATGAGTTAAATTAACAGATGTACAAAGAGCTACAGTTTTCCAGCTGCAAGTTCCTCTTTTGTTTCTTTTCTTAGCTTAATTAAGGATTACATTTGGAGAAGTTACTACTTTTTCAATGTAGAAAAGACAGTTACCTAAAAATCAGCTGAAAAAAACCTTGTGTCTGTTTTCATATTGACAGCACTTCTTGCATATTATGCAAAGAATGCATTATATAATTTGTGACCGTAGTATTATAATAGTTACAGACAAACCTGCAAAACCTATTTAACACTGTTTTAAGTAGTCAACAATGCTGACATAAAATTAGGGGGGTTTGTCTCACTTATAAAATAAACAAAGCAAATATAAAGAGTGCTTTATTAAGTAGTGGATCCCATTGTAAAGTGTGAAAGCTACATGAGAAAAGTAATTTTTCAATTTCCAGATGAGGAAAAAAGTATGCTGGATGGAAAGAGTGGAGACAGCAACTGGTAAGAACTATGGCTTGATTTTCACTAAAAACATCAGAAAGCTTAGTCTTTGAAATATTTATATAGACACAATCATAGTGCATCTCCAGCCACTGATATTTCAGAATCTTATTTCACAGGGAGATAAACATTCCCTTCCCATTACCAATCTTGTTAACATGTACTTATTGTATACACACAATAAAAACTAGAAAAACAAAACACAAATAAATTAATTTTCCAAAATTGTTGAGAGGAGAAATCGAATGAGGAAGTTATCTGCCTCTTAAAACGTGTTAAAAATGTTAAATGCCAGTTAAGAATTCACTCATTTCAAATTCCATTTCAAGTGCTGTTTTCCCTCCTACACTTGGCATGAAAACTCTGTTCACATAGAAAATTATAATTTTTAAAGTTTGATGGATATTTTGGGTTGGGGGGTGGGTCATTTATTTGTTTAAAGGCCATTTATTTGTTTCCTTGTGAAGTAACACAAGGAAAGCAGTGACATGCGTGAATACAGAAATTAACAAGCACTACTCAATTGTTCCATCCTCTGTCTGTTTTCACCTTGCACAAAGCAGGGAAGCCACCAGCAGGCTCCACCTGCTGTCAGAGGAGCTGCCTCTGCACAGACAAGGGGCAAAAAGCCACACGGCGTGCGGGAGGCCAAGGAAACAAAATGTTTCCTAGTTGAATGAGCTTGCCTGGAGCTGTTCTGAGGTCACCAAAAAGCTGTCTCTTCATTGCAACCAAGAACAGGCCAAATCATGGAGTATTTTCCACATAACTAATGTATGTACCTCTTAAATCAGAATGGTCCCTTTCCAACCGACAAATATTTGACAGAAGAGCGTGGGAAGTGTTAATAAATTTCACAGCAGTAATTCAAAGGAAGAATGTGGGAAAATTACATTTGGCAAAATCCTTTTTTTTTTTTAATTTGGTCTCTTAATTTTTATGTTACAGTCAGTCATAAAGACTATTGATCAGCAGCTAAAAACAATTCAACTAACAATTATATTTAACAAAACCTTGAAAACCAAAGATATAATTATGCCAACGGCATAAGCCAAAAGAGAAAAGAATAAGCTAGGAAAAAGTTTCAAAAAGTCACACAGTGCTACTCCAAGTAAAATATACTTTTATAGTCAACAGGCGCTCACAAATAATTCTTTTGGTTCAAGCAATTTCATTTTAGTATAAAAGCTGCCCTTAAATTAAACATTTAATTGAAGTCAGGGAATACATCCAGCAAGTAGGTTAGCTGTTTCTGGAAAAGAAAAATTTCACTATCTACCAGGCTCTGTTTCAGACATCTGATTAAGTGTGAATATCCAGAACATAATGTTCAAAAACAAGAGTCTTCAACAAATATTTTGACCCGACTATCGCTTGTTCTCCTTAGCAGAAGCATTTGTAACATTTCAATCCAAATGCAGCCAACTAAAAAAACCCTACCAAAACCACCCATGTTCCATAACAGAAGTATGCTACATGAAATTATCTGCACAAATTATTCAACAGGGAAATTCAGAACACATGAGGCAAGTGAGAACATACTGCCTGTACCACAGAGGCTATGTGGTTGCAAATTCTTTGGGTTTGCTTTTAAATAAAAGCACTATTCAATCTTTTACTCCACAGCTTCTTTGTGATAAAGCAGAGCTTAGACAATTACCAAAACAGGTGTAGTTCAAACCTGTTCCTGCTGTATAACAGAAATGAGAAAACACATTTGCTTTCTCAACATTTCAGAATTTGCATTTCAGCTCCAGCTGAAGACACCACCCACGTCTGTCACCATTCTCATCAACACTGGTGTTACGTGCACAAGACAAACTCGTAATATAAAGTTAAACATAAAAATGCCAGGGAAAAGTTACACCTTGGCAAGGTTGACCCAGGTGCTGCAGCAACGACAGAATCACAGCTCCACTACAGATGTCAACACAAATGCTTTGTCATGGCTGGTCAAGTGGGATTGTTAAGCAGAAACACCAATAGAAAAAGTGATAATCTCAATGTGTAATGAACAACTGGTGCAGAGCCCAGCAGCCATGGCTGAGTTGAGGTTCAAAGAGAGGAGCATCCATGACCTCTGGCTCATGACCTTTGCTCATCTCTCTCTCCTCAGCAGCAGAGCCCAGTTCTGACTCGTGCTGATGTTTTCACAGTTCATACTGAAGGAGTTACAAAGCATATTGTCCTGTGAATGGTTCATGCACAGTAATTTCAATATTGACTTCTGAAGTGTCACCAGGAACAGGTCCCTAAAAGAGTAATTAAACTCTTACTCAGTCTTTATGTAACACCAGTTATCTGGACCTCTCACGGTATTCCAGAACACTGCCTTCAGATGTATACATTCATTCAACTACTACATCAATTTAAAAGAAAAAAGGGGGGAGGAGGGGTAAAATTACCACCAGGAACTGCTACACAGATCCAGGAAACAAAGCACAACAATAGTGGACAAGGCAGTTGCTCGGTATTACCCAAAAACTCCATCAAAATTTCCTGTTAATTAGATATTATTTTTCTACTTCATTTGTAAACTACTCATTGTAACATGACAGAAAACGTTTTTTGAAAACATCTCGCTGTAAAAGCCTTTTCTAAGCTTTATTCCTAAAGACAGTAAATACAGTTCTTGATGTGTGGGAGGACAGAACTCGATGTGAAAATAAAATAAAATTTAAAAAACACAAAAAAAACATTCAGTCTTTAGAAAAAACTGAGTATTTCAGATATCAAGGACAAATAATTTAAGATTTCAAAGTAACACTGTAGCAGCAGCCTGTTTCATCCATCTGCTCTGAACAATCTAATGGAACCTTTATAGAAGCCTAAACTAGCAGGCAGAAGATCTCCTTTCCACATGCAACAGACTTAATTCCTGAAGGCTCTATTCCTATTGACTAGAAGTACAACTAGCCGCAAAAGGATGCTTGCTTGCCTTAAAATCCAATTGTACTTCTTCACTGCCACAACTTTTGGAAGTAAAAATATTCTGAAAATGCTGTTATTTCAGAAGAACTGCAATACACACATCTGTTAGGTTCCCTTCCCTTCAGTCCTGCACTCACACTCATTAATACAGGCAAAGATAAATAAATAAATGTTTATGTAGTTCTGAGTGTCTCACTACAGACAAACAGTTCTTTTGGTCTCCTTTAACTCCCATCTGAGTGCACTAATGCAAACTCTACATGCATTGATATTAATGACCCCAAACATAAACACATGTGGTTTAAAAGGAAAAAAAAAAATCTTTCTTTTCTAGTTTAATTCATTAAAAAAGTCCACACACTCCTTCACATGACAAGTGAGACACACCTTACTTTTACAGTAAAGTGTTTTACATGACAGGGGTTTAAAGGACACAACACAGAACTACTGTAAGACAGACATTCCTGGTACCCACAGTCACAGCACACAAATCACAGCAAAGAACAAATGATCAAAGACTCCCTCATGAAATTAAAGCATCCATGAAATTTACTACAAACCTACAGAATTAGAATGCACTCAGTATGACTGGTACTGTAACTTTATGAATACTTCTTTATCCTCTGGATAAAGCAGATTGCTTTTATTCAAAGTCTGGTGTTTGTAATCCTACTAGAGATCATGCAGATTTTTTTTTTTAATGGAAAAAACTAATTAAAGGAATAGTTAAATTTATACTTTTGTAATATATTTTATAACTTGATCCTTTGTGTTAGAGAAATTTGCTGCTCCTGAGGGTAAATAATTTGATTCTCAGAAACATTTGCCTCAAAAATCTAACTTAACTCTGAATGTCAAAAATTTTAAGTCTTATCACTTTTTATCCTAAATAGTGATTTTATCTTCTATAAACACTAGTTGCAATTTTCCAAAGATGGGATTACAGCTATATCAAAATATAGCTTTTTTATACCAAAATATCTTTTCTATTTTTTGAATACTACTATTTCAGGACATAGTCTAAAGCACAAAATTGAATTTTATACTCTGAAGTTGTAATCAAAAAGTCAAATGCAGAGCCCATATGATTTGAAAAACATACGGAGATTTACAAAGGCAGAGACAAGATAATATTGGCATCTTAAAGTTCTTAAAAATCACAGCAAGTATAATACTTCTTTTTCCATTTTAATTTTTAATTTTTTTTTAAACCCCAAAGAAAATATCCTAACAGTAAGCATCCCTAAATATTGTCTTCATGTACTTAAAAGAAGAATACTTACCCCCAGGCATTGTTAATCAGGGATGTCTTCAATTTTGCAAAAACATAAGAAACTAGAAAGAAAAAAAACCAAACAAATGAAGTCAAGACTACAGCTTTAGATAATTTACATCCAAATATACTCAGTAACTTATGCAGAACAAGGCAAAGTCACATTCCTCAGCTTCAATACCAAGAGGGCTGTTACCACAGAAATCCAGATTTCCTCTTAGCTGACCAGATGAGATTTTGCCAGTTCCTATAATGCAGATTCTCTTCCTGCCTTTGATGCTGGAGTAAACATTTTTCTGTTGTGCATTGTGCCTTTCCCAAGTGCCACTGTTTGGGATGCTGAATTCTGCACAGTCTCACAGGATGCTCCCACTTCAGATCTAAACTACAGCCCTTCCCTGTTAAAATGCCTGAGAGGGGTTTCTGTTCCACACTATGAAAAACAACTGAAAAACTTGTGCAGCACTTTCTAGGGCATTTTATTCCCAGTATCAAAAAGAGGCAATTTTAGATCACACTGCAACCTCCTATACACAATAGCTTCTCAAAGGATTTTGATGCAATTAAAATGAACTCATCTGAAGTTACAACAATTTATTTTGGACATAGAAGTAGCCAAATCTACTGTTCAGTTAATTAGCACTAAAATGCAAATAATTTGAAGATTTTTCTACACTAAAGCAGTGCATTTGGATCTTACTAATTCCCAAATGCAAACTCCCCACAAATGTACCTTTCCATAAGAACAAAATCTTAGTTAAAGACACTGAGTGCTGCTGTCTTCAAAAATAAAATAAAATATATCCAGCTAATAAATGTATGCATACACACAAAAACCTGTAATCCCACAAATGGCTAACATGAGAATAAACATTTAATTTGGTCAACACATGTTTCAATGACCACATATTAAAGGAACACTCATAGTTGCTAAAAATAAACTTTATTCTCATATATGCATTTCAATCAAAGGTTCCAACTTCCTGACAGCAACTGGGATCAAAAGTAGTACTTCAAAGTAAGTTATTTAAAATATCTCATCTATTAGAAGGGTGTATGTCCCTCTGCATATGGCCCTTCTCATATGCCATCATCTGCCTCATCTGCCCTTCTCATGCAAGGGCAGCATGAGAAGCAGTGTGATTTTATAAAAGGAAACGAGCTGTGGATCGTCATGTCCAACAGACACATGGAAATGCAAAATCTCTGGTTCAGAACGTTGTTATGGACCTAGCTGAAACATCACAGAAAACAGATTTAGTGACATTTAAGAAAATAAAAATGCAGAGAACCTGGTGAGAGTCAAGTGCCATAGACTCAAGAGTGTTTCACTGACCATCTCCAGAAATCGGATATTCAATGCATTTTCCTAAAATACAACTACTGTTGCTGTTGAAGATTTTTAGAAGAGTTTTCTGCAGAAACTACTAGAAAAAGTGTATAATCAACTAAGACATATGGCAAATATCTGTTTTTAAATAATTCACTGGGTTTTTAATCTTTTTATAATCCATAACAGGACCAAAATTCCCTCTGGAGGTGGCCTGGACTCTACATGCAGAACAGAGCACACAATTTCCTCTCCATAAAGTCTTCAATCACTGTCTCACTTGGCCTAGGACAGAATTTAATCCACAGATGCTGTCATCACCTATTACAGCAGAACAGAACTAAACTAACCCAAGAAGTTTCCCACTATGAGTCTGCTCAGCTATTTGTCACTGAGCTAAAATTTGGTGTAACAGAGGAGGAAAACCCCTCCCATCGAATTTGATGAAGCAGAACTTGGCTAATTAAAAGTGAGCTATGGAAAATCATGTGATACCATTTAGTTCCCTGGTCTAACAATTACTATTTAACATATTCCATGTCAATTTGTGACATTTGAAAACTCCTCAGATGCGACTTATGGATGTTAAGTCCTATCCAATGTTTTCTTCACCAAAGCAACTGACTCCTGGGTATTAAAAAGGTAAACAAGATCAGATCTACTGTTCTGTGGGGGACTGAAAGTCATCGTGTTTTTCCTAAGGATATAACAACAGTACAATGTATATGATCAAAGTGAATGCACCTTAAAAGACAGATGAACAGTTGCATGACACATAAAAGTTGTTCTTCAGAAGAAAAACTTTCAGTTTTGTTTTGGGATTTTACACCATTTGGCTGGGAAACCCAATGTCAATTCATTGTTCATCAGAATAAGGATAAAATACATTTTGTTCAACTTTTCTTTTTCTCATTAACTAACTGGGATCCGAAATTAAAGGGTAGTTTATAAGAATAAATATTTCTTATTATCACAAGATTCCAGAAATGGCACTGAAAGCCAAACAGAAAAGCAGAGCTCATTTTTGTGTATGCTGTAATACAATGGACCTCTTTAAAAGACCTGAAATGGAAAAATTTATGTAACCTTGTGCTAAAGGCAAAGAAACAGAAGTCAGCATACCTGAGATTCTGTATTTTCCTCCAATAAGCCCTTTGTTATGTTATTATGTAACACCATAAATGTTTAATTTGATTTTGAGTCTTCAGAATGAAACTGCCAGCTGGGCTCCTGTTCATTCCTCCAGCCTAAGCCAAATAAGGGCAGAGGTTTAGGCACCCCTCACAGCCAGGCAGGCACGGACTGAAAAATTAAAAATCCACTGTACATTTACTTTTTATTCCACTTAGTTCCCCACTCCTATTTCCTCTCTGAAAAATTAATCAATGCCTTTAGCTTTGCAAGTAGGCAAATGGCCAGTGCAATGCAAGATTAATAAATCACATGCTCATTCCTAAATATAGACAGTTAAGCTCCAACTACCACTCCCAGAACCCAAAAAACACAATATAAAAGGGATTTACATTCCACAGTGTAATGGTGGGAAAGCACCTGACCTTAGTCTGAATTACTTCTCTCAGGTGGAGAGGCAATGCCATGGATGAAGCTGCCTGAATTAATGACACTGCCCTGCTCTCTTACCCAGGACAGAACGGAACTACAGAAAACATCATTTGCTTTCACTTTAGAAAATTACATCTCTTCGAAATTGTTTAAAAGTTGTGTAGTAACTTTACAAGAATTACTTCCTTACAGAGTTGGGCTGGGCAGTTAAAAGTCTCTGACACCAACCAAAGCCGTTTTGAATCCATACTCTTTACAATTTAGATTTTATAATTATAAATGCAATCCCTTTTCATTATACCTGGATTGCCAAATCTGGTGAGTATTCTTACACCTCCTTTAACTTGCATGCAATATAAACATTTGTTCATTCTTTTCTACTGCGCAAGTTTGCATCAGAAGTATAGAGAAGTTACAGTCCATCACAAACCCCAAATATTTGCAATATCTAAAACAGTTGTTTAATCATTTTTGTGAGGTTTTTCCCTGAATCACTAATTAATCTCACTCTAGCAGCCTTTTTTAGACAAATAATAAAATGGTTATGAAAAGGCTTTAGTTGTTATTAAAAGCCATGGATAAGCCTTTAGGTCTATCGGGGAACTACAATAAAGATTTCAACTCCAAACCACCAATTTCTCAAAGAAATTTTACCACATGTTTACGAGCATTAACACCACGTCTTCAAGTAATATGTCCTGAGTTACTTGAGAAAATATTTCAAATTATTTAGAATTAATTACGAATGCTTTAGGAAATAACTACCTATAAAATCCCAAAGCCTTGGTTGTTAACTCTGGGTTTATTTTACCTACTCAGTTTGCACAGCAAACATTGATGGAGCTTTGCAAAGTGTAACACCTGGACCAGCAAACTGGATTTTGATATGGCAATTAAAACTCTGAAGTTATAGGCTTTCCTACAAGTCCTACAACAGCACAGAGACAATCCACACCACTTTTCTTCCTTGTATCTCAGCTCAAAGGACTACGGGAGACCTCCCTAGATGTATCCAAAAAGAGACGTCGTACTATTATTTTCAGTAACAGGATTTGTGAACCCGCACCTCGATTATCTAAAGCACGGCCCCGTGATGCACAATTAACTTTAAAGACGAAGCCAAGCCGGCTCACAGTGCCGTCCTCCTGTCAATCTGCATTGTGTTGGGTTAATATCTCCGTGTCTTAAGGTCCATTTGAGGAACTCTGAGCGACCTCCCAAAGCCACAGCCCTTCCCGGTACAAATTCCCGGGGAAATTCGCTGGCTGTGGGCACAGCTCCAGTGGCAGCAGACCCGTCCGGAGGCGGAGAGCCGGCCTGTAAGCCCTCCGGCCGGGACCCAGCGCCCACAGGCCCCCCGAGCCGCGGCCGCGCTGTGTCCGGGCTGGGGCCGTGCCCTGAGCCTTCTCCTCCCGCCCCAGCCCGGCCGGCCGGAGCCTCCCGCCGCCCCTCCGGCCCGTCCGCCTCGCTCCCCAGCGTGGGGGAAGGGGAATGAAGCGGGGGACAGCGACAAGGAGGCGACCGCCACGGCGACNTTCTCCGTAGCGCAGTGCACGCCGGGAGCTGTAGTTTTATCAGGAGTCGTTCCGTGCCCCTTTCCGCCCGTCCATTTCTGCCACACAGAGTGAACGCCGAGGGGTGGCGGCGGATGAAGAAGCGCCCGGACACGGCACGGGGGGACAGCCCCGGGGCATGGGGCCGGCTAAGCCCCGCTAGGCGCAGACCGCGGAGATGGACTACAACTCCCAGAGGGCTTTGCGGCGTGGGCTCGCCGGCTGCTGGGGGCGGCGCTCCCCGTGTGCCCTGAGGGCGGGAGATGGGGCCGGGGGCCGTCGCCTCCGGCCGGGTGCTGGGCTTCTCTGTCCCGGCGCTGGGCTCCTCTTCCTGATGTCCAACCTGCAGGGGCAGGAAAGGGAGAGCGGTGCTCGACGCTCCCCTGAGACGGGGGAGCAAACGCACCAACACAGACCATGATGCCAAACCCTGGTGAAAATTAGTGAAACCCAAGGCAGCACAATCCCTTAGTTTGTTTTCCTTGAAACAATACTGCTAGCTTCCTAATCTGATCCTTTTGATGCCAGATTTTCCAGACAGGCAAGGGGAAATCGGAAGTCTTTCATGGAATCGTTAAGGTTAGAAAGGACCTTTAAGATCCTTGAGCCCAACCTATAGTCCAAGGCCACCTTGTCAGGCAGGCCATGGCACTGAGCGCCACGTCCATCACCTCCCTGGGCACCCTTTTCCAATGCTTTACCACACTTTCAGTGAAGAAATTTTCCTGATGTCCAACCTGAACCTCCCTTGGTGCAGCTTGAGGCCATTTCCTCTTATCCTGTTGCTTTTTTGCCTGCAAAAAGTGACTGATCTCCACCTGGATGCAACCAACTTTAAGGCAGTTGTCGAGAACAAGAAGGTCCCCCTGAGCCTCCCTTTCTCCAGGCTAAAAACTCTGAGCTCCTTCTGCTGCTCCTTGTCAGACTTGTGCTCCAGCCCCTTCTCCAGCACTGTCGTCCTTTTCCGGACTTACTGCAGCACCTCAGTGTAATTTTTGTCATGAGGAGCCCCAAACTGAGCACAGGTGTTGAGGAGTGGCCCCAGCAGTGCTGAGTGCAGGGAGACAGTGAGTGCCCTTCACACTATTGCTGATCCCAGCCAGAGGCCACTGACCTTCTTGGCCACCTGGGCAAACACTGGCTCATGTTCAGCTGCTGTGACCAGCACCCCCAGGGCCTTTTCACCAGATCTTTCCAGACACTCTTCCCCAAGCCTGCAGTGCTCCATGGAGCTGTTGTGACCAAAGGGCAGGAACTGGCACTTTGCCTTGTTGGACCTCATGAAATTGGTCTTGGCCCATCAATCCAGCCTTATAGCCCTAAAAGTCCATTTCCTGTTGTAGTAGTTCCTTCTGAAGGAGGACATGTCAATCCATTTGAGTTAATGTCTTTCGCTGACTTCAGTTCTGCTTGTGTTGCATCTGTTAAAAATCAGTATTTAATTTTCTTCCGTTTTTGAAACTACTTGAAGCTTTCCTTTCACCAATAGTAGAAACAGGATCAGTGTTTCACTTGCATTCCTTGAAAAGAATCCCTAAAAATGTGAAACTGAGGAAGTAAGATGTCTACACGTCTCGCAATTTTCAGCAGCATCCAAAACATGTTAATTTGCGAAAATTGGACTGACTCTCACGTGTGGGTGCAACTGAGCAAATTAAAGGAGTAAAGTGTAGTTCTTCTTATTCATTTATGCTATTTCTGAAAGACAGCTTATGGCTTTGAACTCTTGGGGCCAAACATGATGAAAGTGATAAGACAGTGAACAGTCAGCCTTCCACAGATATATGTATTGAGTCACTGCCTGCAAAGCAGAACATGTTGGCATTAGCAGCCGATTTATTAAGGTTTCTGCCAACAACAGTCAGAACTACATAGATCTACATTTGCCCTTTGTCCTTTAAGTACAGCTGGTGATAATAATCCTTCTCATTTTCTGAAACTGAGAAGAAATTTTTTTTTCATCAGCCAAAAATTGAAATGCATTATTATGGTCTTAACTCATGTCAGATGCAGCTTTAGTTCAAAGATTGTCCTTCTAACCATCAGCCACAGGCAGTCTGCTCTCTTTACTGAAGTGTTTCATTCCAACTATTTCTCTCGTTTATTTTTTTATCCTGCACAAGGGCAGGCTCCAACATTATCATCATGCCATATGGTTTCAGCAGAATGCTGGCAAGAAGTGCAGTTGCTAGATCTTACTAGCTGTCTAAACAAAACAAGCAGCAAGTCAGGTTGGAGCCACTACGCACAGATATTAAATGTAACACGTAGAGTAACATCCTGATTTCTCTTAAAGAGTTTAAAACCAGTTTCAGTTGCCTGACGTTATAGTTCCTGTTTCTGTGATGAATGCTCTTTATCCTCTCAGGGTTTTCAAAATGTTTTCCCCCATCTTTATTGTTTTGAACACATCTGTGTATATGGAGTAGCCTTACAAAGCTGAGATAACAGAATAAATACAGTGTTGGGATTGAGGTTTGTTTGAAGACAGCTCATATGTTTAAAGCAGGCCTCTTTTATTACATTATTACATAAACCATGCAATATTCAATAAAAGTCAATAAGTCCTTAGCATAATTGTAGTGCTGTTGTTTAAAACAACTGTTTTCCTAATTCAGTTTCAAAACAGCAGAAACAGCTGTAGTCTATGAATATGTATGTGTTGATTTCTTTGAGCTTCCTTATGTATTACGTAATGGGTAGCAAATTTAGTTGTTAATTACAAGAATTTTTCATTTTAGTGAGGACATCAGAAGAGTATCCAGACACCTTTTTTGTCCAACACCAATTTTTCATTTACTGTCAATGAAAGATGGACCTGATCCTTTGACCACATCTAGGCTGACAATCAAACTACCCAGTATGATTAAGAAAAAGTTTAATTGCATACATAAAACATTGCTGCATGCCTAATTTGCTGCAGCCAAACTATCTGGTTTTACACCCTCTCATCCCAAACCCATCTAAGTGGATTGGCCAGTTTTGCTTGAATATCTCCTAAATCTCCTGGAGCAACAGTTTGTACACATGCTGGTAACATATGCACAAAACTCCATGGCCCAAGTGACCCACTTTTACAGTTCTTTAAAGAGTGATGGTCATCATTTTGGAGCAGGTCCAGTGGATGGCAACTGAGGTAATTGGAGGGAGCTGGGCCTGTTCAGCCACAGAAAGAGAAAACTGAGGGGATCTCATCAATGTCTGTCAGTGTCTGTAGGGAGGTGTCAGAGGATGGACCAGGCCCTGCTCAGTGGTGCCCAGCAATAGGACAAGAGGCAGAAACTGATGCCCAGGAAGTTCCACCTGAATATGAGGAAGAATTTACTGTGTGGGTGACTGAGCACTGGCACAGATTGTCCAGAGAGGGTGTGAGTCTTCCTTACTGAGATATTCAAGAACCATCTGAATACAATCCTGTGCCATGTGCTATGGGATGACCCTGCTTAAACAGGGAAGTTGGACCAGATGACCCACTGTGGCCCCTTCCAGCCTTATCCATTCTGTGATTCTCTGATTATTTTATTAGCAGAGCTTTTAGACCTTTCACTTGAGAAGTACCTGAAATGTGAGACAGAATCATCTTGTTCAGCAGCCAATAATAAAATGTGAATTGCATGAGTAATTTGGCAGCAGCAGTTCACATTTTCTGATTGGATTACTAAGTCACCTAAGACTGCAATCAAATGTTCAGTATTTGCAGCAAGCAGCAAAAAGTACTTCAGTTTGAAATGCCCATGGAGGTTCAAAAGGTAGCAGGCATTATTAGTTAGCCTTAGATGGTCTAAGAGAATGAGCTCTTCAAGGAGTTTTAAAGAAAAAAATAAAGAAAAGTAAAAAATTCCAAATAAATAAATGTACCTCAACAACAATATAATGCAGTAATGATGGAACATTGATAATGCTTTGTAAACTTGTGTAAGAAGGACACTGTTAAGTTTAAAATGTTGCAGATAAAGAAAAAGAGATAAGGAAATGTTCAGTACTCATTAAATGAGAAATGAGTAATGACTGGATTAGTGAACATTAATAATACAGTTGCTGAACAGTTATAATCCATTATAATACAAATTTCAGCTTTCAATAGTGAAAAAACAGGAATTTTCATAGCAATGACTCCATTGCTTGCTTAGCCACCACTAAAGAAAGCCACTCATAGGCATTTCATGAAATGAAAATTAAATGTTTTAACTATATAATAACCCACCGAATAATAATTTTTTAATATGTGTTGACATATTTTTCCAACCTTGCATTTTTATAGTTGATTCTGTTAATGGGTGGCAACTACAACATTTTATTACAATCCAAATGTAGTTGGTGATAGAAGATGTTTCTACCAGCCCCACGTAGTGCAAAAGTCTAATGGGGAATAGAGGCTGACAGTGGACTGTCATGGCCTAAATGAAGTCACACTGCCTCTAAGTACCACCATGGTGGATGTGTTGGAATTCCAATATCAGCTGGAGCCAAAGGCAGCCAAATAGTGCCACAGTTGATATCACTAATGCATTTTTCAGTCCCTCTGGCAGCAGAGTGCAGAACACAATTTACCTTCACTTGTATACCAGGAATCGATTCCCTCTTGGGAAACACAGAACAGCCATCTGCCATGGACTGGTCCAGACTGTACAGGAAAAGGGTGGAGCTCTGGAACACCTGCAATACATCGATGATATCATTGTGTGGGGCATTACAGCAGAAGAAATTTTTGAGAAAGAAAAAAAAATAATCCAAATTCATCTGACAGCTGCTTTTGTCATGAAACAAAGTAAGGTAAAGGAACCTGCACAAGTGTGGCAGGACTCTCCCCGCTACAACAGAACAGCTTATCTGTGATGTGACAGCTGATGTGACAGCTCTGGGCATTCTTCCCCTCATGTGAATTGGTAAAATAACCCAGGCTGGACATTTGTCCAGTTGGGAGTAATCTCTGGTGCCAGAGGTGGAATTTCCAGCTGACAATAAACATCTGGCCTTGAGAACAAGTTGTAGGGAGATAAGCTGGAATTTCTCACTGACAGACACAAAATCAGAAGTCCTACACACACCCTGGAAATGGGTTGGGCTTTTCCCCAAAGTTTGGATGCAAAATTTGTGGTTACTTCCCTGGAAATCGAGTGAAAGGATTCTTATGTGTACTTGTGTACTCCATCATTAGTTCAGTGGTAAGCCACACTGACTACTCCATACTATTTCTTTGCTATCTGTAATATAGGTACCTTTTTATCATGCACTTTATTTTTTTATCTACTTGTAGTTATCCTGTGTAGTACATATTCTGTTTAAAATCTGATATCTGTTAATCTTACGTCTATTCAATAAATAATTCATTTTATAATAGATCTAATCAGCCATTCTTAAGAACTTGCAAGCAAGAGCAATGTGGGGTGCAGGCTGCATCAAACAGAGCTATTGCCAGAAATCTGAGTCAAAAGCAGAACTTGTCTAAGCTCTGACTCCCTTCATAACAACAGGAGACTGAGTTCTTGAGAACAAGGATGGATGCAATCATGTGCCTATCGAGGTGGTTAACAAAATAGCTGCTATGTACCCACTGGCTAACAGGAATGCAACACAAGGTTTCCTAGGCCATGTGAGGTTCTGGAGAAAGCACATTCCAGGTTATAGTCACCTCATGGACCTCTTTACCAAGGGACCCAGAAGAAGAAATATATCAAGTGAGGCCTTGAGCAACAAGAGGCTTTTGAGCAGATCAAACAGGAAACAGCTCTTGGGCCTGTATAGACAGTCCCAGCCATGCAAAATATCCTCTACACTGCAGCAGGGAAGCAGGGTGTCACCTGGAGCCTCTGGCAAAGTGTAGTAGTTTAAGAGCAAATCAGTGAGAGATCCCAAGTCAAAACTAAAATTTAATAGGAAAATTGAAATAAATGCAATAGTACAAAAACACTGACAGAGTCAGAATACAACCTGACAGCCCTGTCAGTCAGGGTGTTGGTAGCAGACCAATTGAATGGTGGCTGCAGTCCTCTTGGAGTGACAGACGTGGTTCTGTTGAAGCAGTGATCCTGCAGAAGGGTGTGGTCTTCCTCTGACGGTCACAGTAGTACTGTAAAAGGGTCTCATCTTCCTCTTGGAATCCAGTGGATAAAGCTGCTTGTGGTGTTCAAATCCTCAGTGTATATCCAGTTAGGAATGCTTAGTTCCTCCCCCTGGGCGGAGCATCTCACAATGGGATGATGTAATTGTATGAGTCATGCAGTGGCCCTAGGAGCTGAGGTTGTCAAGGATCAGAAGCCCACTGTACTCCAGTAAGAAAGATAGATCAGCAGCCTATGAGGGGGTTCAAGTGGCCTCTGAAGTTGTTGGGACAGAAGCATCTCCTCTTGGCACCACAAGTGCCTCTGCTACACTGTGTTCAAAAGAAACATCTCAACATGTCACACAACCAGCACTGTGTGGAGAAAGTGGGTAGCACTGACTACACAGTGAGTCCAAATGGGAAATCCAGTTTCCCAGGAATCCTAGAAGAGGTTATAGACTGGCCAGAAGCCAGAGATTTTAGAGCATTGCCTGAGAAGGTGGCTCGTGTCCAAGAAGCATCACCATAAAGCGAGTTACCAGAAAATGAGAGATGCAATGCTTTATTTACAGTTGGATCCTGCCCTGTGGTAGGAAAGCATAGGCGGTAGAAACCTTCTGTGTGGAGACCACCAAAATTCAATGAGTTGTGGAGGCTGCTGGTGGGGAAGGTGGGCCAAGACAATTTGCAGAGGTGAAAGCCATCCAACTAGCCCTGAAGAAAAATGACTTGTAGTCTACACTGACTCTGGGATGATGGCTAATGCCCAAGGGGGTGGCTGCAGCAATGGAAGAAGAGCAATTGGCAATGCAGGGGTCATCCCATCTGGGCTGCTGCGTTATGGCAGGGTAGAAAACATGACTCTAAAGGTACATCATGTAGATGCTCATGTGCCCGAAAGTCGTGCCACTGAGGAACACCAAAACAATGAACAGATAGATAAGGCTGCCAAAATTGGAATAGCTCAGGTGGATGTAGATTGGGAGCAAAAGGGTGAGCTGTTTATAGCCCGATGGGCCCATGAAGCATCAGGACATGTAAGAAGGGATTCCACATGAAGGGCTCATGATCAAGGGGTGGACCTGGCCACAGAAGCCATCACACTCATTTTTCAGGAATGTGAAACATGTGCTGCAATCAAGCCAGCCATGCAAGTGAAATCTCTTTGGAACAGAGGACGGTGGGTGGGTTTCTGATATGGTGAGGCCTGGCAAATTGACTACATTGGGCCACTGCCACAAACACACCAAGGTAAGAGATACATCCTCATCGTGGTAGAGGCAACAACTGGCTGGCTGGAAACATACCCAGTAAACCATGCCACTGCTCAAAACACCATCTTAGGCCTTAAGAGACACATTTTGTAGTGACATGGTGCCCCAGAGAGAACTGAGTCAGAAAATGGGACTCACTTTTGAAATACCCTTATCAACTCTTGGGCAAAGAAATATGGCATTGAGTAGATGTATCACATCCTGTATCACCCACAAGTCAGTGGAAAAATTGAGAAGAATAATGGGCTGCTGAAGACTATGTTAGAACCATTGGGTAATGGGGCGTGGACGCATGGGATGCAAATTTATCAGAAGCCACTAGGCTAGTCAACTCTGCTAACCACCCTGGTCCTGCCCAGACTAAACCCTTACACACTGTGGGGAGGGGATAAGGTCCCTGTACTACACATAAGGAAGGGGTTGGAGAAGTTGGTGTGGATTTCTCCTCCCATGAGAAAAGGCAGATCATTCATGAGATTGTGAGTGTACTTGGTGGGTAATGCAGAAGGATGGGGTGACCCAGTGTATGACTCAAGGGACTTAATCTTTGGGAAAAAATAATCTCTCGTGTAAATTTTAAGTTGTAGGAAGTACAGCAGCAGGACTGACGTGAACTGATGAGAATGGATATTGTGAGGAACAAGGAGAATGAAATGATGACCTGAGCCAGGCTGCTGTTGGTGCCCAATGATCAAGTGTGCTACTTCTCCTGCCCTGACCACCCATCCTGATGAAATGGAGCCCAAGCTCCATCTGGAGGGGTGAAGGAAGCTCATGAAATGGCAGAATAATATTTGTCTGAAAGGATGGTGGATAGAGGTTAATCAAAATCTGTGTTGGTTATGGAGATGGTTTAGGGACATACTTTAAGTTGTATGTGTGGGTAAAAAAGGATTCCAATAATGAGAAATAAATGGAATGGATCATTTGGAAGGTATATAAATTATGTGGGATTTGAGTATGACTCAAATGATATTGAATAAGGGATGGAGACTGTATTGGGTCTGACTGAGGTAGAGTTCATTTTTTCCTTAGCAGCCCTCACAGTGCTGTGCTTTGCACTGGCAGCTGGAGGGGTGTTGATATCACACAGTGGTGTTTTGGCTTCTGCTGAGCACTGCTGGCACAGCGTCTGTGCTGTTCTAACATTCCTCCCCTGCTCCCCTGTCCAGGGTCTGGGAGTGGGTAAGATCCTGGGAGGGAACACAAGCAGGCCAGCTGACCCAAATTATCCAGAGGGATATTCCATACCATCTGACATCACCTCAGATATAAAAGCTAAAGGAGGGAAGAGGAATGGGGGGCATTTGTTATTTAACAAGGTTTGCCTTCCAGAGCAACCACTCCATGTGTTGAAGCCCTCCTTCCTGGGAAGTGGCTGAACACTGATCACCAATGGGAGGTAGAGATCCATTTTTGTTTCCCTTTGCTCCTGCACTCATCGACTCTAAACTGCCTTGTCTCAACCTAACAGTTGTTTTCCATCTTATTTCTCTCCCCCCTGTCCTACTGGGGAGTGATAGAGCAGCTTGGTGAGCACCTGGCATCCAGCCAAGGTCAACCCATTACAGCATTGTTAAACTGCAGAGATAAAATCCCCAGGGCCTGTGTTAGGACTTTCACTCTGTCATTGTTAATTTGTCAGGAGTCCTGGTAGATGCAAACTGATGATATTAACCAGCCGTGAAAGGCAAAGCAGAGAGTTCGTGCCAGTTGCACACCCCAGGCCATCCAGTAGTTCCTGGTTCATATCAGGTTTTTTTTTCCCCAGTCTCAAGTGAGAGTTCTCAGTGACAGCTCTGCTCACTGGAATGACAGCTGCCAGGGGGACAGCAAAAATAGATTGGAATGATTGCATTTTTTAGAAATTCCCAGGAAGTGCTGAGCAGCCACTGACAGAAAAGTCTTGCAGATGTCTCAGAGCAAAAATCTTAAAATTGCAGCCCAAATCCCTGCATACCTTTCAAAACCATGGCCATATATACTTGGAGAGTTAATTCTACATCATGTCAGTATTACAGAGTCCTCAAGAGAATAAGAAAAATTCTCATATGACATATATCTACACATATATGTATTTGATAACAAATAATAACTTATGGTTCACAGAGGTTTTATTCTTAAGTCATTAATTACCTTAAAGATGCTTTGAAACGCAATTATTCAGAGGAAAAGTTCTTATTCCATTGAATTACATATTTTTGATCCTTTCTGTCATCAGAAGTGTCTATATAATTATGATTTTTCTGGCAGATTGAAGCAATCTTGATAGATTTTATTTTTAGAATAGGCAGTGTTTCTATAAGTAAATGGGGTTATAATACCATATTTGAGTGAGGTCTGTGTGATTAAAATTTAACTTGTCCAACTGAGGGCAGAAGGAGAATGAAATACAGAGCTTTCACCAAAGGAGTGGATGGCAATGGCATGCCTCAAACATTCCATGTGAAACTCAGATTTTCTGAAATTTTATCTGTAAGGAGAGCTAGTCACATGCACATGTGGTCACTCTGCAGTATTTCATGCACCAAAACCAGTGACTTTGTATTAGTCAAGTTCCCACCCTGATCTACTGAGCTGCTGATGTACCTTGGCATATTCTGTGGATCTTTACTTGAAGTGCTCTCTTCCCTTTGCTGTAAAATAGGAAAATATTTTCAAAAAATTTTTATTACCGTAACATTCAAAAATAGAATCTAATTATTCTCTTCCATTTTCAGTCTTGGCTAGATTATAATTTTTTTTGCGGGAACAAATTAAAACCCACTAGAAAAGAATGAATGTGCTCCAAGAATCTTGGCTTTTGCTGCAAAAACTATTTATTCTGTGTCATTTTAAGTACTGACAACAAATAATGCACATTATATCCCATGACTTTTTTTCTTTTTCTTGGTTTTTAAGGCTTTTACAATCACATCGACCAGTCTTTAATAAATTAGGGACTAACAGACCAATTTTAGCCACATTAGACAATGATAGAAGTCTCACGGGTAAAATGGTCCTAGAGGTTTTGTGAAAACCTGTAAAATGGTAGGCAAAAGTGAACTGAATTCATTACCTCACTGAGAAAAAAAAAAGCCTCACATGAACTCAGTATTTTATTGTGGTTTTTGGCCTAGCTATGCTGTGCCTAAGAGCTATAGACACAACCAACAGCAGACATATATAACAGATATAACGCCAAGCCAGGCCTGACTGTGCTTCTTTCTTCCCAGATGGCAGTGAGTGAACATGGGGGGTGACTACTAAAATATCATGGAATGAGATCATGATGAAAATAAGAGAAGAATTTGAATTATCACACTGCAGGTACAGGTGCAGGTGTCTAAACCCACACAAAATCAAGATTTACTGGTTCCAGTGCTCACAGAAAAAAAAACCCAAAAATCTTGCTAACACATTTTGGATAGAGATTTGTCACATCCATACAAATAACCAAATAAGTTTCTAAACGGCCTGTGGATGACAGCCTCCAATGAGTAAAACCAGACCTAATTTCCTATCACAGTGGGCCAGATTCTCAGCCTGTGTGAACTGGCAGGATTAATATGAAGTTAATTGAGTTGTGCTGACCGAATGCCAATTTGCCCACTGGTTTAGGATGTTAAAAATACTTCCTAGGAAATACATAAAATTAAAAAAAATAAATTAGGCAGTAATAAGTCTTGGGAAAATGGAGATAAAATTATGTTAGGGAAGTAAAATCTTGACTATTTTAAGAGTATCAAAACTAAGTAGGATATTCACCCTTTTCTATCCCAAGCCATTTCTCAGGTTTCTTTACCCTGTGTCAGGAAATAGAGTGTGTTTAGAGAGAAGACCTGGGCTGGGGCAGAAGCCAGAAGCACAAGGAGGAGACTGGGACTGTGCAGAGGGGTCAGTGATGCCAGGAAACACAGAGTGGCACTGGGGGAGCAGAACCTGTTAACCCCTCTTGGTTGAAATGCGCAATCTGTGCTCACTACAGCATTCTCCCTCCTGTGCTAGGAACAAGCACAGGAATCTCACTGCCCCACTGCTGATACCTCATCTTTGTAGGAAATGCTGGTTAATTTGAAATATCAGTGTTAAGGGTAGCTAACAAATGTCTTGGGTCAACTCACGTAATTTCATGTATTTTAAAAAATAAATTCCCTCCTGTTCCAACTGCAGATAACCCTAGAAGATTTTTTTCAGCTGTATTATAATGTTGAACCCACTCTGTCTTTTTAGATAAATTTTGAAATAATGCAATGTGGAGCAAAATCTGCAGGAGATTTTGTTTTGAAAATACAGTGTAGATGTAAATTTTTTTCTACTTTTTTTGCAGTCATTTTTATTTGGCACGTACATCAGATTTGCATTTTCCTGCAAAGTTACAATGTGGGCAATAGAGAAAAAAGTCACAAGCTCTATTTAAGAAATGCCAGGAGGTGGCGTATGCCTACCTAATTTCCTCCCTCAGACTCAAGCACAGTTTTGCACTGCACATATCTATCAAATATATGCATTTGCTTCCACTTGGACTTCTGCCACATTTTAGGTACATAGCAATTACTATTTACCAAAAGAGAAACTCTTCTCTAATTTGTTTGCTCATTGCTGTTCAGTGTGTGCCCCAGTGGAGCATTTGTTACCTCTGCAGATTTTGCTTTTGTAACTTAATTTCCTGGTGGACTTTTGCCTTAGGGCTCATCAATACTTATTTCCTCACTAAATGTACATGCTAATTTGCTTTTTACAGCACCTTTTTGAGATGAGTAGATAAGACACTTTTACCTCATTTGAATTGAGGCACAGGCAGATTAAGTTGTGGGACATAAAGTTTGTAATGCAGAAAACTTGGGTTTTTCTTTCTGGAATTTTGTCCAGAAGGGTATTTGTGACTGCTCTACCAAGTAGCCCCTTTCAGAAAAGCAATCCCTATCAATACAAAAGCAATCAATACCTATCCACTGATTTCCAGTGCCTCCAGAAGTTTCCCCTCTAGTTCTGTCTCCTAGATCTAAGGTTCACCTTGTTTTTTAATCCCTCTGCGCCACCATGAGTGGAGAGGAGTGGATGTTGTTGGGTTTTTTTCCTTGAAAATTTTGCAAAATTATAAGCACTAATCAAGGAAAAGAAAGGGGTTTTGTGTTACAGGAGACCCATAGTCCAGAGTAACTAAGTAAGAGGAGAGTAGGTGGAGGCAGAGCCTCAAAGCTTTCCAGGGTCATACTGGCATCACTCAGCATTCCTCACCAAAGCCCACCACAAAAAAAAAAAAAAAAAAAAACCCCAAAAAACCCCAAAAAAAAACAAAAACCAAAAAAAAAAAAAAAAAAAAAAAAAAAAAAAAAAAAAAAAAAAAAAAAAAAAAAAAAAAAAAAAGCAGGGGAATTCCCCAACATGCCTCACAGCCCCTTGGTCTTTTGGTCTTCTTAGCCCCACAAAAAATTTCTCATGTTTCTTTTCAGGCATCCCCTCCTTTCCTCTTTCCTGCTTCCTACCCACATTGCTACTGTCATCAGGCTGAATTTTGCCTAGAGAACTGAAATACTGATTAAAAGACATAAAAAGTATTTCCCAATCCTCTCCTCCCCTCCCCTTCTCTTCCCTTTTTCATGTATTTAGTTATATGACTATGCCAAGTTCATAAATAGAAAACTGTGGTAAAGGTGTTGCTTTATCCAGTTTGTGTTGGATGCAGCAGCCTGGGAGGAGGTCATGGCCTTACATGACACGTGTGACTGCCAAATCTGGGACTGGTTTCAGCTCTGCTCTCAGGTGTGCCAGCTGGTCCTGCACGTTTGCAACCTGATTCTGTGAGCCATATGTCCTTCATTAAGGGTTCACATTAGGTGCTACCATGAAGACAAAACTCCTTAGGGCCAAAACTGATCAAAAAGCTGGCAGCCAGGAAGGCCAGCATTTCCACAGCTAGCTTACTGCTGTCTGTAAAATAGCCTGATGCTGTCTATTATTCACATGCTTTTTCTTTAAGCACTGGAATTTATTAATTTTGCCCAGAGCGATCTAGAACTTGCTCAGTCAAATGTCATATCGTGCTGTGTATATCTGAGTTCTCTGAAGCTTATTCCTGCTCTCCAGGAACAAATTCATCTGACTTTCTCAAGCTGATTGAGATGCCCAATGAAAGAGTGAAGGACTGAGCATGTATTTAAATACAATGGAATCTGACTGAAAAACCCAAACCACACAAAAAATCTAAAGAGGACATA
Organism: Sterrhoptilus dennistouni; assembly: GCA_013397095.1. Lineage (NCBI taxonomy): Eukaryota > Metazoa > Chordata > Aves > Passeriformes > Zosteropidae > Sterrhoptilus > Sterrhoptilus dennistouni. Next base: position 1,430,651 of record VWZU01010907.1, read on the forward strand.
GTTTTAAAATAGTTTTATTGGTATTCCTAACTCTAAAACCACTTCAAGAAATGCTGTTCAGAAAATCACTGACAGGGTTGCTTTCTGACATCACTTTGCCTGACAGAAGGAAATTCGGTGAAGTAAGCAAGATTTGTATACATATGAACAGACAAAATTTAGCTCTGAGTTGTTCATCTGCCGTGACTGTGGCAGAAAATATTATGTGACCACATTCTGTTCTTTATCTTGGTATGGTTTTGACAGAAGAGAGATGACATTTATCCTGTATTTAACACATTTCAGGAAATTCTTTAAAGTTTTAAATAGAAAAATATCTACAGCCCTTTCAAACCAATCCCGCCTCTGTGAATAGGTAATTACTGAGATTAAACAAGTGTCTCTAAATTGCTTATATATTCCAATTGCTTCTATTTTCTGCTGGCTTTATGATTTGCCTTCTAAAGAAAGCATGAAAGAGATATTTGCTTTGCTTTTGAAATAGCCTGCAGAAGATATGATTTTCATTTCAGGAATAGCAACAATTTGTTGTTTCTGAGGAATAAAAACTTTATTTTGCCATCTTGAACTGGTTTTCTCTTCAAAGTTTTTGAAGCAAGAGAGCTTGTATGTATTTTTAATCTTCTAAATTGAAAATCTCATAGTATTGAAGAAAATAAAAGCAGCAAACAAAAATTCTAGTTGAGATAAAATAATAATATGACTTTTCTCCAAGAAAAGTGTCATTGGTTAAAGAAATTGCTGATACTCAATCCTAGTTCTCAACACTTGCAGGAATAATAGCAGTTAATTTTTTTACTCCTTTAGATTGTACTGTTGGAAATGTTCTGTCCTTAATCTAAGATTGTAAATATGAATAAACCATGATCCTGCTGGCAGATATTTCTTTGACTTTAGCAGAACAATGATTACATTCACAAGTCTTTACAGCCCAAACATGAACAGGAATAAGCACAAACCTTAGGTTTGCTTATTTCTGTTCCTGAATTTTACTGAATTCTAATTACTGAATTTGCCAAGGAGAAACTGTTGTGAATATTTTATTTCTTCTTTCTTTTATAAGCCACAAATAAACATTAAAAATACTGCACAGTATTTGTAGTACTTGTGCCTAAATTTTGGGTAGTATATTTAATATACCTGAATATATAAATTTTATGTACCTGTGCCTGAAGGAAACTTAAACAAAGGATGAGGCAAGACTATTTACAAGGGCATGTAGTGACAGGATGAGGAGAAATGGGTTCAAATTGAGGGGGAGTAGGTTTAGATTAGATATGAGGAAAAGGGTCTTTACTGTAAGGGTGGTTAGGCACTGAAACAGATTGTCCAGAGAAATGGCCCATCCCTGGAAGTGTCCAAGGCCAGGCTGGATAGTGCTCCAAGCAGCCTGGTCTGGTGGAAGGTGTCCCTGCCCATGGCAAGGGTTGGAACAGGATGATCTTCAAGGTCCCTTCCAACCCAAGCCATTCTATGGTTCTATGAGAATGCCTTTTGTCTAAAGAAGCTGGACAGATTTTACAAATGTAGACTCTGCAAGAATCTCTTCCCTAGCGCTTTGTCTTCCAAACATTTGTCAGGTGTCTTGCCCATGATAATAGTAATTTAAACTGTAAATGGCTCAGTGACTAAAAGGCAGTTGCATCACACTCTTTAAGTATCTGAATGTTTTGTTTAGAAGTTATGCTTGTGTTTCTGTACGGAGACCAGAAAATGGTGAATAGCTCTTTGCTTCCTTTACAGGCTATTGTTCAGAACCTGTTGATATATGGAGAGGAAAGAAAATAGGTGTCGCCATTGGAAGCACCATTCTTTGTCACATAATTTTTTTTTTTCTTTTTGAAGTATATACTTTAATCCCTATGCAATGTTTTGAATCTTCAGAAGAACACAATGAAGTAAACTAAATATCTGGTTTTATCTTAAAGGACTCCTAAAAGCACTATATCCTGTTGTAACTATAGCAATATCCTGTAGACTTTTTACTTTTAATTTATGGAAGGATTATGGAAGGACAACTGGTAACTCTAATAGCAGTCATTTCTTTCCTCCCACTAACATTGTTTTGTTGTTCAGATAAGTGAATAGAACCAACTGACAAAAATTGTGTGTAACTTTTAGTGCATATTGTGTTTTTACTCTGGTGTGCACTGGTTTGTATGCATCACTAAAATGTGTGTTTCAAAGACATAATATACTTTAACACCAGGAATATTACGTGGCAAAAATTTGTGAAGACAAGTGTAGGTCATCTGGAGCTAAAAGGTTCCTTTTCAGGATTTGTTAAAATTTTTTGTTATGTTACAGACAGGCCTGTTTACCACATAATCACTTGCTTGGTGATTGTGCACAATATCGTCCAAGTGAGATGCATCTGATTTTTCACTTGTTAGCCTGTTATTAACATTTATCAAATCTTCAGGACTTCAAAATCGTTCTGAAGGCAGATCTGTTAGATTTATCTCTTTCCCTCCCTCATTCCTTCCCTCCTTCCCTTTTCTATGATGGCATTCACTCTGGAGTTAGAAAGTAATTCCATCATGTGTTGCATTAGTATGACTAATCTTAGATGACAGTACTATATCCTTATGGTTTTTGAAAACAGAAAAGCTGATTTCACATGGAATAAAGCTTGACAAAATGAAAGTTCTGCCTTACCGTTATCTGGTCTTTCATATTATGTTTAATGGATCTTGTTATCTATATTCTAGGGTAAAAGAAGAACATTGCTCATAGGAAATGTTTCTCACTTAGATATAACCTAAAATTTGCTTTGCTTGTAACGTGGAAATAATTATTAGAAATCAATTATTTAAAATAAACCAAAACTATCAAGATGTATATTAGAGAGTAACCCACAGCTACAACCAAAAAATACTGCTCCCTGGTATTACTGTTGGCCACTTCAGTCATTTCCTGACCACTTTCAAATATCTTGCAACTACAAATACACTTGCAAATAAATCCAACCAGGTTTAGCCTCTACAGGCATAAGATAAAATGTTTGCTTGTCACTGCTCATAGTTGATGTGTGTCACCCACCAGATGTATTAGCAGAATTTGCAGTCTAATCCATCTTCAGTATGATTTACCCTGGCAATTCTATTATCTCCAAGTGCAGGAGCTCATTTAGGATGGTGTCCAAATAATTCATTTGAATGTTTGATCTGACTTCTGTCAGGGAATCTAAACATGTTCTGGTCCCACACAAATGGCCTGTGGTCTCAGGCATCATCCTACAGCTGCAGTGTTGCTCTTTTTGTATTTTAAAAAGCTACAGACAACAGGCCTTGGTTTACAACTTGTGCTTGTGCACTCAATTCTTAAGTGAAAGCTGAGTGAAACATATTTTTATTGCAATAACATTTTAATGACAATATTAAAAGCAAACTGTACTTTTTTTCCCTGGTATTGTATAAAACGCAAAAGATTAACATCTTCTCCTACTACTTTTAGACAGATATTGGTCATTAATTGCAAACTTCTGATGCAATTAGTCACTTTCATGTTGCCTCTACTTATTATTTGCTCGGAAGGTACTTCAATATTCCCTGTACCTTTTTTACTCTTTCAAAGAGTGGATGGAAAGCATTGCTGTCACATAATCAAAGCCTTTCTGATCTCCCTATTCGACCTTTTTTAAAGGAATAGTTTTGCATAAGCCCCTCTTCCCTCCCAGCTGCAGTGCTATAGAAGCCATGTGCTGTAAGAGAGTTAGTATTTCCTACCTCATCAGTCCCATTCCACAGAGAAGTGGTTCATAAAATTACAGCTTTCCACTTGGATGACAGCACGCTATCATTTTTCTCCCTGTCATGGAGCAAAACTTCATAAAGTGAAAGGAGGAATAAAAATAAATGAAAGAACAGGGTTTTTTTGTCCAGGGACTCTATGTAGTGACAAGAAGCAACTTTGCTTACAAGTCAGAAGAATCATGGAATCACATAATGGTTTGTGTTAGATTGGACTTTAAGGATCATCTTGTTCCAGCACCCCATCATTAGAGTTTTTGAATTTGAAGCAAGTTGAAGTTGAAAAGAAAACCTCAACAGTTGTTTGGCATTTATCCTTGACTTCAACCTAAGGAATTGAAGGACTCCAGCAACCTTCCATCTTCAGTCCCTTAAGCTTGTGTTAGGGAGTTCTATAATGGCTGTTCAAAGCAGATGGAAATGGTTGGGGTTTGTGATTCCCTCCCATGGCATTCTCCCATAGCATTCATTAGAAATGTATTGTTGTGATTACCTGTCCAACTTGAAGAGTATTTTCCCACAGATCTTAATGTATTTGAAATTCTTGACAGATAGCCATTTTGATCAGCAGAGCTTGAAAAGGTCTTTCCTTTAATTCTGAGAATAGATTACCATGATACCATTAATTAAACTGTAGCTGGGTGAAGCTATGGCAGGGGCAAGGTAGGGGACAAGACGTGAGGTAAAGGTTGGGGAAGAACTTGAGGACTAGGAATAATTTCTCTCTGCTTCTCCCTGAATGTTACCTCAGGCACAGCATTTCCTCCCAGCTATGTCTTCAGCTGTGATGGCTGTCTGGAAAGGTGACCTACTTACATTCCCATCCCATGCCTGGCTGAGGAATAACACCCAACAGGTCAGGAAATTGCTACAAGAAATGAATATCTTAGCTGAACACTCACACTGTTTAGGTGATGGGGTGGTAGATTTCATGTGGTGAGAAAAGAATTGAGAGCAGTAAGTAATGTCACCCAGGCTGCTCTACTGTGACTTTGAATTCAAAATGACAAGCAGTTCAAAAAGGCCACCCATTACAGCTTTCCCCTTAATGTGTGAAGTGTCCTTAAATTTCAAGCTAATTCAGCATACTAGCAAATGTGCTAACAAATCCTGTATTATAGACTTCTATGTTTATAAAATAAATTGTTATGGATGCATTGTTATACCTGCAGAAGTGAATGGAGCATACTGATGATAAAAGGTAGACAATTCCTCATCTGTAACACACTGACTCACCTTTCAGTGTTACACTGAGTGTTAGAGCACTCCAGATTATTCTGATAACTTCTGTCTCTGGAGGGAATCCAAGAAAGATGGAGCTGGGCTGAGAGAAACATAAAGGATGAAGGGAACGTCAGTACCATTCTTTAATCATCCACTTCTACTGATCCTACAAAAGCCTGGTTTTGGCCTCATCAGCAGCTCTCAGGCACCAGGGAGGCTTAAGACCATTCTCCTCAGTACTTCTTGCACCCTTCAGGGACTGCCGTTTGTAAGGGAAGGGACCAGACAGGAGACAGGACACTGTGCCTGCAAGCTGTGGGGTACATTTAGAACTGGGAGATCAAAAGCAGGAAAAGTCACCAGGCTTCGAATATTTGCATTTCACAGAATAAATCCCCAGTGTTTTGCCCACAAGGAAGAACTGATATTTCAGGAATATCTAAGGGATAACAGTAGCCCTCTTCCAGGCATAGATTTTGCCTTTGCTAGGGCTGACCCAGTTCTTTTCCTTCTTTAGTGAGACAGTATCTCACTAGAATAGCAGCATGTCTCAGTTCATACACAACATCCCTTGCCATTGCTAAGATTCAGAATATAATTTAGTTATAAATATAGCTATTAATTTTGGGATCTCTAGGGATATGCTGAGACACTCATGCCTAGTTCCTGCATTATTCTATGATGTATTTTACACAGTCAGATTGCAGAATCATTTTTATACATTCTGTAGTTTAGATTAATAAGTGTATTTGCTGGAAATAAACTTTATATCAGAACATTTTGCCACAAATTTACCCTTCCCTTAAACTTGTTGACTGGCTGAAAAATATAGTTTGTATAAAGTACTTTTGTCATAAATAAACATGTTCTCCATGAGCAGGGACTCAGGACTTTGCCCCTTCCCTTCAATGTTCTTAGGGGCGTCAGTTCTTAGGTTCCCCATGATTGGGGCAGGACCAGTAATGGCAACATCATATACAGAGGACATTCTCTTCCACTAATAGAAGGAACTTTTGTACCAGAGAAAGATATTCTGATAATATTGCAAACTGACCATCCTCCTGCCTGCTGTCTTGGCTGTTGTGGTGCATGTAGTGTCAGTGATCCAAGCACTGAAAATGTATTAATCTGCTGTGTTTGTTTTCCTACTTCTGCCAAGCCATGAGGCTGGCTTAATTATCATCAGATTTAAGCATTAATAGCAAGAATTAGATTTTTCATGTTTCCTTCAGATATCTGAGGCTTATTTTTACACCTATGTCTTCTTTCAAGATTTTATTCATGGCAAGCAGAGACAGCTTCTTATGTGGAACTTCATTTCTAAAATCCAGTAGTCAGGGCTTTTCAGATAAGTAAAATTATAGAGTCACAGAATGGTTTGGGTTGGAAGGGAACCTTGAAGATCATCTGCTTCCAGCTCCACTGCTGTGGGTAGGGGACACCTTGCACTAGAGCAGGCTGTTCAATCTGCTGTCCAGGCTGGCCTTGAATTCTTCCAGGGATGGAACAGCCACAACTTTCTCTGGGCAACCTGTTCTGGTCTCACTATCCTTACAGTAAATAATTTCCTAATATCCAATCTAAACCTACTTTCTTTCAGTTTGAACCTATTCCCCCTTGTCCTTTCTCTACATGCTCTTGTAAATAGTCTCTGTCCATCTTTCTTGTGTGGTCCCTTTGGGTACTGGAAGCCCACAATTAGATCACCCCTAAGCCTTCTCTTTTCCAGATTGAAAAATCCCAATTCTCTCAGCCTTTCCTCATAGGAGAGGTGCTCCAGCCCACTGATCATCTTGGTGGCCTCATCTCTACTCACTCCCACAGGCTGAAATCCTCCCTGTGCTGGGGTCCCCAGAGTTGGACACAGCACTGCAGATGGGGTCTCAGCAGAGCAGAGCAGAGCAGAACAGAGCAGAGCAGAGCAGAGCAGAGCAGAGCAGAGCAGAGCAGAGCAGAGCAGAGCAGAGGGGCTGAATCTCCTCCCTCACCTGCTGCCCATGGTGCTCTGGATACAGCCCACGATACTTTTGGGTTCCTGGGCTCCCAGTGCACATGGCTGGGTTGTCTCCAGTCTCTCATCAACCAGTACCACCAAGTCCTTCTTGGCAGGGCTGCTCAGTCTGTCCACTCATCAAATCTATCTCTCTCCATTTTAGACAGAGGGAAGTTGTGGGGGTCTGTTGTGTCAGAGCCTTTAAAGAAATCCAGATAAATTATATCTGTAGCCCTTCCCTTGTCCACTGATGTAAGTCACTCCATCATAAAAGGCTACTGGGTTGGTTGGGCAGAACTTAGCCTTGGTGATAACGCACCTCCTTGTTTTCCATATTCATTAGTATGGCTTCCAGGAGGATCTGTTCATGATCTTCCCAGGGAGAGAGGTGAGGCTGACTGGTTCATAGCTCCCAGGGACCTCCTTTGTATTTTCAAAGATGGGGACAATGTTTCCCTTTCTCCAGTCATCCAGGACTTCACCTAACTGCCATGACTTTTCAAATATCATGAAAAGTGACCTGGCAACCACATCAGTCAATTTCCTCCAAACTTATTTCTAGTTTCACTTTCTCAGTGGTGTCCACCAGCTGCTGGTTCAGCTCTTCAGCATCCCACTGGGCATCACAAATACTTTGGTACCCTAAAATGTCTCTTCACAGTTTTCCAGTTTTTACCTTTTTATATTTGGCCTATGTCTAGGCCATCATGGCTGTGAGAAGCATTGGGTCAATCACTGGGAGGTTCATGTCCAAATGGATCTGAGTGAGATCATGGCTATTCAGGATAGATTCCTTAAGGAATTCATCAAGTTCTAGCAGCTTTTTTGGTATGCTACGAGAGCTCCAGCCTCACTCATGATCCACTCCCTGAAGGAGCCCACCTTGAGCTTCACCTCAGATCCACCTTGAGCAGCTCTCCTGAAGCCCATGGCTGCAATCTTATTTGTTGCCCTGCTTTTTCCTCACCTGATACTGAACTCTACAATCTCATGGTCACTGCAGCCAAGGCTGCCCCCGACCTTCACATCTCCAGCAAGGCTTCCCTGGTTGTTATTATGAGGGATTCCTTATGGGATCCACAATTTTTTAAGCATAACCTCCATTTTTTCTTGTGTAATAAAGAGACTAAAATGCCTAAAATACAACCTTCTATCTTCAAGTTTTGTAGTTGAAGAACTGCCTATAATGATTAATTATGACAAGATGCTTATGGAGTATCATTTCATTAAGAGAGGTTCAGATTTGCATCACTGACAGAAAAAAACGTGTGCTGCTGAAGCTGTGGAACATCAAAATTGAAAAGAAGGGTACAGAGGTAATTTTGAATTTGTAACTGATACAAAGTACAAGTGAAAATCAGCTGAAAACACTTCATGCTGCACAGATCTCTCAGTGAGAGTGGGTATAAATTCTGTTAGCTTCAATAGGGAAAATAAATACTGTACTGCTCTTGTAAAGAAGTGGTTTGATTGTAACAACCATGTTGAAGGGAAATAGCACTTGCCTCCCACCCTCTCTCCTAACCAACACCCAGCAGAATATAGAACTTCACTCTAAAATGGACGTGCAGCACCACCTCTTGTTGGGATTGCTTTTTGCAATGCAATCCCTTCAGTTTCCTTCCTTCCTCCTTCCCACCCCCTTGATGAATGTAACAACACACTGGGACAAGATGCACATGTTATAAATGGGCGGAGATAATATTTTTCTCCTTAAAATGCCTTTATTAATCAGCTCTTACAACGGTGGCTCGAGGGGTTTGGCAGCCCGGTTCGCCCTTGAGGAGGAGGGTCCTGGTCAGCTCTGCAGCAAGAAGTTCAGCAGGGCTGGAGAACTCTTCCCTCGTCGGGAGTCTCCGAAAGTTCTGAATTCTGTCTGTTTGCCTCGGGGTCTTACTCTTGGTTTGGTACTTTTAAGTTACAATGTGTTACAAAAACAGGACTAATCAGTTCCACTGATACTCTAGGGTTCACACAGCCTAGTATTGGTTCTTATGGGTTTAAATTTTACTTAGGTTTATTTTTATAAGGGGTTTTTGGTGTTAAAAGGGTCCCGAGATGCACCTGGGATTTTTAATTTCCATGTACGGGGTCGCTCTGGGGGCGCAGGGG